>BPVZ01000020.1:2153931-2172069 GCA_020521535.1 Rubroshorea leprosula
GCCAGAAGCCGGCGGCTGACTGTAATTGTAGCCAGAGTTATCAGCAGGAGCTGCAGAACCACCAGGAGTTTGCTGCTGCTGTGAAGAGGGCTGTTGGTTATAGTAATCGTAACCACTTCCAGTGGTAGTCTGCTGGTTTGGTGGTACTGCTGACTGATCCCAACTAGAGGCGTATCCACCTGATGTAGGTTGAGGATAGCCTCCATAAGGTGGCTGAGAGTATTGCGGTGATGGGCCAGGATATGCTCCAGGTTGCATATAACCATAACCAGGTTGCTGCATGGGGGGAGCTCCAGGCGGGCCCCAGTTTGTTGGTGGTCGGGACTGATAACCTTGCTGAGGATAACCTCCAGTCATTGCTGGATTTCTAGGACGATTCTGCACAAAATTGTTTCCTCAAATCACCAAAGTGGACTTAACCATGATGCTAAACAAAAACACATACAGCAAGACATAAGATGCATCTACACAAAGATAAACCATATACAATAACAAAGGACCAAAATCAGCAGATAAATTGGACGAATAAGCAATACATCCTTGCTGGCATTAATGGAGTTCATATTGTAGTTCGAAAGGTATAAATGCCAACATACCGTACCAGTTGGAGAGATTATTGAGGTACTGCAGCAGAGGCCCATCCTCTCCCTATTTGAAGTGAATGGGTACAAAAGGAAAAAGACCCACAAATACTATACAAGCTTTTAAACAAAAGCAGAAGCAAAAGCAAACAACAAACTCAATTGCCATTGAAAGGCAAGTAACTACCAGTCAAGAGAACACCATATATTATCTAACAAATAATCTTCTTGAGGATTATAACAGAAGCATCAAATTATGTCTGATGTATCTCAAAAGATAACTATTTTTGAGTCATAGCCAGCAGCAAGTAATATCCCCTAAGAATAAACCTAACAAGTCTCTATATAAAAGAAGGGAGGAAGTGAGAAGAAATGATAAAATGCACCACAGAACTAGAAGAGAATTATCTTGAGGATTATTTACAACTAAGATTGTTGACAGAAAAATTATATAACTTTCAATGCGAGATCAGAAGAAGATAAATTTTGTGAACCCTTATGCTTCTCAACAAGAGCATGATTCAAAAAAGCAACAATGTAGAATCAAGAATAGAACCCATTAGGTTAATAAACTATTTTCAATCAGCATGATACTAGTGAAATAAGAAGTATGTGGTAGCTCCAATTTCCAGGGCTAATAAATTTTAGATCAATCTTGAGGCAAGTAAAAAAGGCACACATATGAGCAACATAAGAGACTTTGCCAGGGAAGAAACTAAGACCTATATGTATAAATTGTTTGGATAAAGGAATAGGGGAGAAGAAATGGACCAAAAAATATTTTCGTGTCAAATTTTCAATGAAAATAACAACAGAAAAAACAGTAAATTGATAGTCAGTTTCATTTGCTGGACCAGAGAAAGATCAATGGAAGTATAAAAACACTTGTAAGAAACACAAAAAACCAATACCATCCTAAAGGAACATAGACACATAATCTAACCCAATGACCTCATAATGCCTCATCAATAATAGACCTTTTAATCTCTCCATATAAAATGCTTCCATTGTTACATTAGGAACTGGAACTTGAATCCATACCCAGGCAAATGCTAAGAGAACAACACAAAGAAACCATTGCTGGTGTCAACAATAGTTTCTGATAGCAATATCAGTCTTATCATACGCTATTGATAAGCACAGCAGGCAACAAAATAAGGCAGAGTCCAAAAGGCCAGTCACTTGGCCTTTTAACTAGAAAATAAAAAATTATATTTTGGACTTAACAGCACCAGAATTAAGAAACCTCCATTGCTAAAATAATCATGATATCCTAGACATATGGTATAGAAGCTGGACCAACAATCTAAGCATCAAGAGATTAGCAACACTAGAGAGTTTAACTTTATGACAGCTTGCCAATCTTCATAAAAACATGGCAACTTCAATTGAATTGATCTCTGTCTTTGATTAATCAATATAGAAAAATGAGCCACATGAAAAGAGCATGAAGCTCCAAATCGAAAAAAAGTGAAACTTCACTATAAGACTTTCAAAATGATATTGAGCAGCGAAATTACCAAGTTATCCAGCTCCTAAAATGCATCTAGAAAACAGAAAACATTTGATAAAATAGCCTTGAATCTCTTACAAAGTAGAGGATCTGCCCATCTTCCACTCGTCATGTGACAAACAGGACAAATTTCTCAACCAGCTATGCTGTAGAGACCAACAGGATCAGCAGCAAAAGATCTCTGCAACTCCCCAGATTTTACAAATGTGGCAAAGAGCATACAAAAGTTCTATAGATGCAAAATATCCAGTGAACAGCTACTTCAGGTATGGGGATCTAGAAGCAAGTCTAGGCAAAAATATTTGGCAAACTATTTAGCAGGAAAAATTTACCCATGTGTGAAAAAACCATCTCCTTTCCTGCAAGAGCATTTGGATATGTACTGAAACTAAGAGGTATCAACCGCAGCCTTGACATTGGCATGACATAGACACGTATAATATATAGATTCGAATCACATAAAAATTTTAGTATTACAAAATACTGAAAACAACAGAATATGGGACCGTGTGCAGAATAATGACCATAATATGATAATCTATCAGAAGGGGAAGCATTCCAATATAGGGAGAATACGCAAACAAGAAAGTAGCAATAAGTCCCTACTTTACCAAAATTAATGGTACAGGCTTCCCCTGCAATTAAGGACAGAATAATGTCTATAATCTACTTAAATAAACACACTTATGAAGTGTACAAGAAGTTGCCGGAGAAATAAAAATGACAAGAACATATAACCACAGGTTTCTTAGAGAACTACCACAAATGAGTCAGCAAATGGCAAAAAATCAGCATTCATTCGTAATGAACATAATCAACAAAGCAATGAACTAAAAGATGAAGCATACATGAACAAACAAACATAAATACAAGCACAAATAACTTATACATTGAGGAAGGGGGGTAAACAGCTTGAAACTGAAGCCAAGCTTTCCTCCCACAACCAAAACCAGACATACCTCACTAATGACCTCCTCAACCATCTCTCTTGCAGTTTTAATCTGTTCACTAGTCCCATCTATGTGTACAGTCCGTTCGATTGAAGTATCACCTGGAGGCAGATGCAAAGGTATCACCTGAAAAAGATTGAGAAGGTAGAAAATCAGAGGATCTATTTTCAAAATAATTTATCAAAAAGGGTCAAAAAGGAGGACCGTATGGTGCATTATCTGAAGGTTAATAAGAAGAGACAACCTGTGATACATATAAAGCATTAAGAGTCAAAACCAACCTGTATACGAGCCCCAGTCCTTGCTTGCATGCTTTTAATTGTTTCACCACCTTTACCAATCACCAGCCCTACCTGAGATCAGGGACACATTCGATGACAGCCAGAACCAAAACCAATGAACTGAGTCTACAATTGCAAATATTTGTATACCTTGTTATTTGGAATTTTCATTTCAAAATGCTCACTTCCAGCATGTCCTGTGACTCCTGTCAATCTTTTAGAAACTATACCAGAACCACCAGCTTCAGCCTGCATGATTACTTTAGTTTTACATACTCACAAGTCACAAATAAAGCATCGGATGATGCAACATTGATGCCTTAAAAAATAATTCAAGTAAAAGGCAATGCCAAACAAGTTGATGTTACAAATTTCACAGATTTCATTTCAAGAAACACCAACATGTGCATGTTCATATTAAATTAATGGAAAAAGATATGAGAAATAACCTCAGCAAGGACATCATTTATTAACTGCTCTGCCTTGGCAATTTGTTCAGCAGTACCCATCAGCTCCACAGGCCTGGTCACAGAATTAGGGTCTGCATCCATATCTCTCTGGACCTGAATCTTTGCTCCAGATTGCAGTTGAAGATATTTAATAGTCTCCCCAGCTTTGCCAATAATAACACCAACCCTGATTTGTGGAATATCAATCTTTTTGCTTGTACCATGGTAATTACCATATGATACAGGTATTGCAGAAGGAGGCATGTTTGACATTGGTTTCATTTCTGTTTAGAAGAAAGAGAATCAAATGTTAAAAAAAAAAAAAATGCTCTTCTGCAAAGAAAATGAGAGATCATTTAAATTTACAGCAAAATGCATGAGAACAAAGAGACTCCCATCCTTCAATATATGCTGGTAAACAAAACATAAAACACAGCTTTCCCATGTCCATTTTAAAGTGACATTTGAAACATCTTACAAGAAACTCATTTATAAACACGCTTTCATAATCAGAAACATAATAGTATTATAAATTTTAGAAAACGGGCAATTAGACTTCTAATGAAAGAAGATACAAATGCTCTTTTTTTTTGGTCAAAAATCAAAATTCTATATGGATATTCGGTACACTAGATACCCACCCCTCTTCTCTATCTCAGACAGCAACCTAGCAAGAGTAAAGCAATTCACTCATACAATAAACGAACAATCGAATGAAACGAGCAGAATTTATACTCAGTAGCTGAGAAACAAAATTCCTTAATCCAGGAAAAAAAAAAAAAACGATGCACGGTTTGTGATCGACACTAACTAAAGCTTCAAATGCAAAAAACTAGTAAGATTCAGTCAATCAATTGACACTATCAATAAAAGTACATATCATAAACAGGAAGAGTAGAAGAAATTATAAGTTAGATAAAAACAATCCACATGTAGAGAATGAGCAAGAGCTGGAAGACAATACCAGATGGAGCAGAACTAAAGCCTTTTTCGTTGTCAAACCCGCCAGAACCGTTCTCGACGCGAGGACGCTTAGCGTCAGCAAGAGCAGATGCAGCGGTGAGGCGAGCCGCGATCTCCTGAGCACGCTGCTTAGCCATCTCGATGCCATCGAGAGGCGGCGGAACGCTATTGTAAGAGCGAGGCGCCGAATCTGGAGATGAGAAGCCGGTGGGCCTCCTTCCACCGGACGACGGAGGGGTCTGGTCCTCGTACTTCCGCTTGTTGCCGCCTACATCTGGACCTGATGAGTATTGCGATTCGTCGGCCATTGTGTATGAGTTGGGATAGAAACCCTAGATGGATAGAAAGTGGGTAGTACGATATGAGGTGGGAATATCAGAGTCGTTTTATTTATATACGGCAAGGCCCTGTTTATTTGATATTTTTATTTTTTAGTGGACTTTTTTATACATCCGTAGATCTCTCCCTTTTTTCGTTTTTTATTTTTTTTTATTTTTTTTTATTTTTTTATGATAGCATAAATCTTTATGCTTTGATTGGTAGATGATAATTACGGTCTATCATCGAAGTCAAGAGGGCTCTGGTTATTCCTCGATGCCATCTTGTATTGTTTTTATTTTTATTTTTATTTTATTGAAAAATATATTGATTTTGCATATTTAAGTAACAGATTTATAACCATAGAGCTTGATTAATTTAAAAAGAGAAGAAAAATTATTATAATTGATTGAATTAATTCTTTCACATAATTTTATTGAATAAAAAAATATTATATGATCTAAACTATTTTAAAATTATATAATTTTAATCATTAGATATAAATAACTCCTTAAATGAAAAAACTTCATCTTCATCTAATAATTTTTGTTTTATAATTTAATCTAATCTAAACTATAAAACATATAACTCTTAAACTCTTAATCTAATCCGTTGACATAACATCATCTTCTCTCTCTCATCTCAAACTAAACAAACTATTACCGGACACAATCTTTTTCAAAAAAAGATTTGAAAATCAAATCCTATTTGTCCAAAGAAAGGGAAAGAAAAACCTAAAAATATTGAGCCCAGGAATTGAAACATGATCGGAATGGTTTTTCTGTTGGAGTTGGAGTGGCCAAGAAACCAAACTTATTTTTTATCACCATTGCCTAGGCATATGACAAAGGCCATTCAAGTCTGAAGATGCAGGACCAGCAACCGGGTTGGATCAATGAAATCCAGACACCACAATGTCACAAACAAAATTTATTCATACTGATATTTAAACAAAAACATGAGCATCCACTGAACAATTTGCTCAAGTTCTCATCATAAACTAAAGTCAAACCACCATACAAAGTACAAACATAACCCGATTGAGTAAACACTGAATCTTAAAACAAGTTTTCTAGATTGTGTATCCAGATTAATAATGTCTTCCTCTATAGGGTCTTTCACCAGAGAACTGATACCAAGAAATGGATTTATTAGACAGTCATGTTTAGGGCCAATACTGCTTTGTAGCAACGTGAGATCCCTTACTTGGTCCACCAGTGGAGGAAATCCTTACGCCTGTTGATCTTTTTCTGAAGCTGGAGGAGTCCATAGAGTAGAGCCTCAGCAGTCGGTGGGCAACCTGGAACATAGATGTCCACAGGAACAATTCTATCGCAACCTCGAACCACAGAGTATGAGTAGTGGTAGTAACCACCCCCATTCGCACAGCTTCCCATTGAAATGACCCACCTAGGCTCTGGCATTTGGTCATAAACCCTGCAGACATTTCAACATGTAAACCTAAAACCATGAAACCAATGTAACTATAACTGCTAAAGCTAAGATGCAGTAAGTCCTCCGCTATCTTTATTTAAGCTCCATTTTGATTCTGTCACCTAGACCAAACTTAGTCCAAGTTAGGGTGGTTTCTCTACAATCACTTTAAGCGAGTTAGACAATGTGGACAAAAAAAACATTACTGTACAATGTTAATACTTAAAATGAAAGATGATAATCAAATTATTAACAACTGAAGTAAGCTGGATCATGCAAAGTCGTTCAAGCCTAAAACAAGCCAGGTCAAATTGAGCTTAGGGGTTGATGATGGTTATAAAATGCAACCTGAAGCAACTTAACTTTAGTCTTGAAAGATAGGGATAGTAACTGTAACCATCATAGTTCTTTGTTTTAACAAAACGCTCAGAAACTCTAGCAAATCCCAAAGGAAAAAAGCATCACAGACCAGAGATCACAGAGTAATTGCAGTAGTTGAAGACCTATTAATCAACTTTAGTCTTGGAAGATAGGGATTGTAGCTGTAGCCATCATAGTTCTTTGTTTTAACAATAGCTTAGAAACTCTAGCAAATCCAAAAGGGAAAATGCATCACTCACTGAGTGATTGAAGCAGCCGAAGTCCAAACCAATACAAAGCAGGTGTTAGTTTAAAAAAATCAAAACAATATCATTTCTCATTATGGAGACTGCTGAGCTAGAAGCTCAACAATCAGGTCATTCTTATTTTGCCATATTCTGTAAAACCTAAAAACATCTAATATACCAACACCCTCCAAACCAGAAAATGCTACTGACTTTTATGTCATCAGTCTCCATAACAACCAATATCTGCTAAATATTGATCTCTGTGGTGCCACATGAGTTCAGTCACAAATGCCCGGTTGGCTTGACACAAGATTAAATCATAAAAAGATCATTCACAGCAATCCTTAACATTAGCCCCCTTCTATTCAGCTTTTCATATTTGTAAATGAACTAAATTATAAACCTATTCAAATTCAATGAATTGCCCAACTGAATTAATCAAATTATTAAGCAAATGAGCCAGCAGGTAAATCGGCAAGACCAACAGTATAACGCCAGTGTGAGTAAGTTTCTCTTTTCAAATTCAACTTCCCAGCAACCAAATGAGAACAGCAAACCAAGATAGTTATTAATACTAAATATTCAATCATATTCCTTTATTGGTTTATCCACATATTTACCAAGCTCCCCATTAATTTTATGGGCAGAAGCTTCAAAATTCTATCTATAAAACACAAATCAACATTCTCATAGCTATCAAATTCAATCCGAAACAATGTTAAGAAAAAAATACTCATATGGCGGAAAATCGAACAACAAAAAACCAAAATAATAATGCAATCAAACAAAATAATATCCGGAAGAAGAAATGAGATCGGAGCACAATATAACATACTTGCGCAGGGCAGGAGCCATCTTGTTGGTCAGGGTACCAGCTACAATCATGCAATCAGACTGACGAGGGCTAGGCCTGAAAATGATACCGAAGCGGTCGAGATCATAGCGGGCAGCTCCGGTGTGCATCATCTCGACAGCACAGCAAGCAAGTCCGAAGGTCATGGGCCAGATAGAACCGCGGCGAGCCCAGTTGAGGAGGTCATCGACTTTCGAGATCACGTATTCGGCGGCCTTGGAGAGGCCCATGGGTGAGGAAGTCGCCGGGGGAGGAGGTCGAGCATATGGGGTTGGGGACGAGGGGTTTGTGGGGGAGAGAGAAGGGACGGTGGTGTGGAGAGCAAGAGAGCGATTGGCGGATAGAAGGAGAGGGAGTCGATAGGCGGCGCCGGTGGCCGTCGTTCGGGTAATTAGAGCCATGAGATCCCGGTAAATGGGAATCAGCTTCTCCTCTCCCTTTGATTTGAGATTGAGGAGAATCGAAGGTTGGAGTTAGGTACTTCGATTGGGCTTGAGACGGTTAAGCAATGCGATAGCCCACAAATGAATTGCCAAATTCCGGACAAATTTTTGAAACTAAAATTGAGAATTATTTTTTTGATGACGGGAAAAGGTGTTCTGCAGCAAGAGAATTATTTTTAATGATGCAAAAGGAATTGTGTTGTAAGGTGCTTATAATATTATTTATTGAATATGAATGAATTTTTTAATATTAAAATTATTTATTATTTAATATTTTATTTTATAATTTAGTATACTAAATTATAAAATAAAAATATTTGATGATTTCGTAAATAAATTGGTCTTTTAGATTTGTCCTTTGCCAGTAAAAAACGAAGGAAGGATCTTACAAGCACTTAGCACTAATTTTTTATGTTGGAAAATAAAAAGACTTGAATTTGAATTTAGACATGTAAGAATGTGAATTGTGAATAAAAAAATAAATAAAATTATTTTTATTATATAATTTAAAATTTATTTTAAGTAAAAAATATACATATTGACATTAAGAAAAAAAAAATTTTTTAAAAGAAAATTTCTAGAAGCGTAAGATTTTCAAACGGTATATCTATGGATATTGATTTTCAAGAAAAAAAAAAATCTATGGGTATTATTTTGCGAACTACATCTACCAACAAAATGGGATCGGTAAGAGTAAGATGAGTGAGCGTCTAATCTCTAACGTCAGGTGAACCGCCATCATCATACAGTCCTGTTGTGACCGCACCGCAGTTTTTCCATATCCATAAGGTCATTTAACATTTACCCATCAGAAACACGAATTCGAAAAAAGAGCGATGATGTGTGATAATTTTGGTAACAAAAACTCATTCCTGCAGAGAACCTCAAAGAATTTTTGCTTAATCACCATAAAGCTAATGCTTCGCACTTGCAGTGCTAGATGGGCTGGCAATGTGCAAAAAATCAAATAATAATAATAATAATAAAGCTAATGCTTCAAATAGCCGAACAGACTGGTAACTTTAAAAGGTTAAACTAAGACAAATGTACTAGCATGGAGTGCATTTCATCCCCTAAGAACCATCACTGGGCAAAGCTCATGACATACCACAAATGAGGAACTCCCTGAGAAGAAAGAATTGTTAAAATTTAAATAACAATAATATCAGAGTAATACTAACACAGATGTAAGTACAAAGATTTTAGGCCAAGCTACATCAATGAGAATTGATGCCCCAGAAACTTCTCAGTTTTTCCTTGGATTCAGCTACAGCTCCCATTAGTCTCCACAAAGTTGAATGCCACTGTCACAACTTCTTTACCTCAACAAAACACAATAGTGACATAACTGCATCTTTCCTAACAAAAGAATATAATCAGTTGGCAGCCTGCCTGGCAGTTGAAGTCAATTTTTGTTGTTGTCATTTCAGTAGCAGCTACATCAAACCCAGCTGTTGGAGGATTTGCAAGAATTCTAGTGAATCACCAAGATTACAACACACAGTGCAGCTTCCACGTTGTTGGTTAGAGATGTAGGCAAAGCAACATCTGCGTTGCATTTAGGAAGCTTTGCCAGGTAAATAATCAATGATCTATCTTGGATCATCTTTACGCATAATACATGTAGAGACTGTTTGAAGCAGCACAGGCAAGAGAGTTTTCAGTTGGGTGCCATGCTAAATGTAGCAACTTTGTCGTGAAATCAAAAGTATTTCCATTTGTATCAACTCCAGAGTTATCCACTCCTTTAACTGGCAATGGAAAGAGATACAAAGACAAACTTATTAAATCAATGCCAAGCAACTAGACAATAAGTCAAATGTTGCAATACAAAAGTGTTGTTGGTTTATTCTGAAGACGTGGTTTTGTAAGCTGGCTAGTAGCAGCCATGTGGACAGTTGGTTTTATGCAGTTGTAAAATTCTACAGATTAAATACTCTAATCTTTGTATTAGCAGTTTGTTGAAAAACATACCTCGCCTAACAACACCAGAGAAACTACCAAGTGATCTAGTGGGCCTAGCTGGGGTCTGTACCTGTCTCCTGAAAATGCATAGACAAAATTAATGAAAAGAGTATTTATAAGAATCAATGTAGTATTCATTTTGATTTAAAAATTGGCAAACAGGAATGTGAATCAATTCCTCCCTCCCAGCCACTCAAATCAAATAAACCAACAGTTAGCCAACAACAACCAACATCTGTTAAACACACCTCATGGGGTTTTTGCTAGCTTCCAATGTTGCTGCTTCTGTGCTGCCCTCAGAACAACCAAATACGCGAAAGAGATTGCTGGAATCCCAGAAAACTACTAGATTAACAACATAATCCAAGCAATATGCAGATATGAAAATGAGAATCATTTAAACATCTGAAGCAGACCTGTAGGAACCAGTAGCCACTCGAAGTCCATCTCCACTAAGACAACATTCAAATTTATCAAAGATAGAATCATTTTCATATAGATCACATAACTGCAAGAGGGGGGAAAATGCATAGTATGCTGTTTGTTAATACCACATCTCCATTAAATATTATCTAAATCCAACAAAATCTTCTTGGAAAATAAATCACCTTAGGTCTTAGATGTTCATGAACCTGAAATGTAGCAACTGGACCAGAATCCATATTTATGTCCCATAACTAACAACCAAGAAATCAGAAGGGTGTGAGAGGCCAGAATAAAAAAAGGCACTAAGAGGGTTGCTGATTACAACAGATTGTTATGAATGTATTAACCTTTAAAGACATGTAGTCACGACTTAGTATGTGCCTTCCATTCTTAGCAAACTTAATGTCAGAGATTGAGGCTATTATCTCTGTGAAAAAAGACCTGGAGCCCGGAGCTTCCTGTTCCTCAAACCTATATCATCAGAAAATTTATAAAAACAAAAAGAAAAGACATTGAAAGTAAATCCAAAGATGTTTTTTATTCACACAATGCCTATTCTAATTAACAATGTGTCTAATAACTCATTTATCAAATATATTGAACAAAACTAGAAAGTTATCAACCACTTACAATTTGCTATGACTATCACACAACGCTGACTGTCGCAAATCAACAAGACGAATTGAGCCCTTTGAGCTACTATATGCTAACACATTACAGTGAGTGGGATGAAATTCTGCTGAAGTTATCACCTCTGTACATGTGAACTCAAGCAAATTATTACAGTGATGCCAAGTATAATTTTTTAACAATAAAACATCATAAATGGACAAGACTAAAGTTCTTTCAGGAAAACCCTCTGAACTATCCCCTGCATTCCCACTCTTCCCACAGAACAAGAAAGAAAATTAAGAGGGTGGGAGATGAAAAGCCTTAGCAAGGTTAGGCAAATGAAAAGGGGAAAGAGTACACCCGAAAGAATAAAATCGCTTAACATATAAAACTCATTTCTAATGGAAAGAAGATTAAACCCACAATACACATTCACAAAACCATCCATACCAGTCAAGTCCTCCATGTTAGCAGGTTTCACATCAACAATATTAAAACTTTGATTGCTAATTTCCAAGTTCCAGAGATTGATTCGCAGGTCATCAGCCGATATGAAAGTTTCACCATCACTATACAACAGAAAAAAAAGTAAGTCAGTATTTGGTTATACAATGAATGTGATAGCAGAAGGGAACCCACCACACCACCAATACTTGAACTCTCTTTGCCTCTCTAATTCTACTGAACTGCTGGATGCTTTATATCCTTAAACAACCTATATGCCAATTCTAACAAATGGTTAACCCCCACCCATGGCAGACTAGCAGTCCACTTACACCAGGGACCACAATTAAAACAATTTCAGCTCAAGAGAGGCAGATAATAAACATTATATACACATTTTAAAACAAGGTGGAGATGTAAATCAGATCAAATAAGGTCAAGCACCTGTTATTTGAAATGGAGTTAATATGATAGTCGTGGGCATGAGCATATATTCTTCGACATCTAGCAACAAGGCTTGTCTCATGACCAGTTACCTAGATATCACAAATGAGTTAGATCCACAGATTGTATGGAAGTATACAACAATTTCAAGCTGTCAACTTCTTGTGGTACAGGATTTTCAAATAACAAAAATAATATATCAGGTTGAGCACAACTACCACTGGCAAATGCAGAGATGGTAAACCTCCAGTTGGGAATGAAAAATCATTGATTGGATATCCCCCATTTGCAGTATAAGGTTTGGAGCTTGTTGAGCTTGATGATACACTTGAACCAACATTAGGGCCATTTCCCATGGCTTTTGTGGGATCAACATTCATGTCACATACTTTCTTAACCTTCTTCTCTTGGACCTGCTAGGAGTCACAACAGAAAGACCAACTGGCTTAGGAAGCTTAAATTTATAAACGTAATCTGCTGTTTCTCTCAACAAGAATACTTCTCATCAATGCTTCTGTTTATGTTGCTTTTGAAAAAATTACAAGAAGATGATACGGAGAGAAAACTTACCTTCCAGAACTTGATAGTTTTGTCATTAGTGGAGAGAAGAAACGAAGCACCATTAGCTGACTGGCACCATCTAATTTTGTTAATTTTCTCCTCAATTTCCAAGCTTTTAAGATAATCAAACTGTGTTAAACCAATAAATTTGAGGATTAGCAAGATTAGAACACCAATGATTAAACACATAAATCCAAACTCAATATTCATATTCCTATTATTAATCACCTCGGGCTCATGGCTCTGGAACTCTGTTTTATAGCGGAACTCAGGATGCCTAGTAATTGAATAATCAATCCTCTCTAGATCTCTCCGATGTCCTCCATGCTACATATTAAAGGTTAACATCAGGTAGCTGTATTAAATGCAATAACCTAACTTAATAAATATGAGAAAGAGACATACATTGTGCATGTCAGTTCTCTCAAACAAAACTACCCGGCCCCCACGGTCTCCAGTAGCAAGGTGGTTACCACTTCTATCAAATTCGATAGCTGATATGATATCAACTGTGGAAAGAAAAACAAATGGCCAGTAAGTAAAACAATCAGTTTACTAGTTTAGACCATCCCTTCAACAAGAAATATCAGAAAAGGATTCATGGAATGCAATCTCTTCTCAGTATTTCTGAATATTTCTAATTCAAAAGCATCTTAGGGATAAGAAAAATGAGTGGAATTCACAAGAACAAAGTAAACCACCACAGTGCACAATTCAGCCCAACAAAGACACTGTTCAAAAAAGAAACTGGGAATCTAATTTCCAGCAAGCTCAGCAAAAATAGTAACTCATAAACCCAACCAATAAGCTGGCCTGAAGTTTAGAAAACAATTTGACTCACTCTCTGGAGTTTTTCCATTTCTACCATATCTCCCACTGGCCAGGAGCCACAAAAACACAATTATGAAAATAGTATGTTTGTTGCCGCATCATGAAAGTACAGAAAACCAAGTCAAAGAACATCTACCATGCACTCTAGCTCACTCTCATTTTCATTGTTTTGCAAGATGTCCTTGAGCAAAGACTTGTTTAATTCTCGCACTCTATGTGACACTTGCCTCTTACTCAACTTGCAATGATATAGATTGGAAGGTAATAACCCACAAGCATTTATCATTAACAGATGGTATCAGATCCTACGAGGCTGGAATCCACGCCCAATGTATCAAATCTTACTTCCCAATAACCAATTATGTTGTCCATAACAAATCAATGTATTGAGAAAAGCTCCAGCTCTATCAATTAGAATAACATCAACATTTGAAAATACAGCAACAGTGACGTGAAAATAGGCTATCAAACTCGAAGTGAATTCGCATGGAATAAATCTAAGATCGTACCTTCCTGTACTTCCTCCCCTGCAGTCCTTTCTCCGAACACCTGAGAGAACTTCCACTCCAGCGGCTGCAGCGCTCCCGCCGGAGCCGCGCCTTCTCGTAGGCCACCGTTGCTCATCATTCGCAAGTAAGAAAATAAATAAACAAGCGAAACCAATTCGACAAGAAAACAAGCCAACTAAGTGCGTCAAGGAGCCGATCTGATGCTCAGATTCACGACAACAGCAACAAGAAAGTCATGGATTCAAATCAACCTCCATTGATAATGCGAGCTGCCGATTGATCATCCGTGAGAAACAGCTTCAGAGTCTGTCTCCCCGGATTTCCTCCCTAAGACGAAGAAACCGCTACTCCTTTTGCCGAAAATGAACATCTATTTTGGATGATTCTTCATGGCAGAACCTATGCGTTCCTCTCTGTTCTCTCCTCCAGAAAGCGAAAACGAAGGAGATTTCAGTATCCTTCCACCGTCACTCAATCAAAAGAGATGAGAATCGATCGGAGATTTCACAGTCTCTCCGAGAGATAGAACGACGATTGAGACTTCCACTTTTCTTTTCTCTGTTCTAATTTCTTTTTTTCGTTAATTTGGGAGAGAGGAAAAATGGAGATTGGAAAACAATGACGGAGCAGGAAATGCGACGTAACTTTTTGGTTGTGTATTGGCACATTCTCTTTCTTCCCTCCCCCTCACCCCCCTACCTTTTTTTTTTTTAATGTTTAATTATTTTTCAGACGATTTAGGGATTCTTAATTCTGTCATATCACTTTGGAAGTTTGGAGATAACAATGTCGTCTTCTTTATTCGCTGTTCCTTTTCTTTTTTTTGGTTTTTTATCCGGTATTCAAGGTTTCGTCTCGATTAATTTGGACCGCACCTGCAACAAATGGTAGGTGAGTCTCCCAACAAAAACTACTGCGTACACAAGATCTCAAACTCAAGAACTTACTTAAACTGAAACAAGCTGCTTACCACTTGATATAACCCCTCATTGGTATTATTCGCTGTTCCTGAAAAACACCAACAAATTTTTTTAAAATTTTTTTTAACCCCATTCGATCAATATTTAGTAAGAGTTTTCCTAATTTGTGATACTGAATTTTTTTAATCTATTCATAAAAATTACATTTTTAATAGTTCGCTTAAAATTAAATTTTAATTAATAAGATAAAAAATAAATTTTTTATCAATTAAAACACTAAATTTTTTTATCAATTAAATCACAACTCTTAAATAACATTAAATTTATATATATATATAAGCAAAACATATAAGTTTCTTGCTTTGTATTTTGACTCTACTAATAACTAATTATCTCAATAAATCTATTTTTATTTAATAGTTTAAGTTGTTAAGGCCTAATTCACTCAATAATATGCACTTCTAATTCTTGGATGTAGGATTTTGATCATATAAGTTGTAAATATTATAGAATGGGAAATAGAAAGAAACAGAATGTCCTGACATTTGAAATTTAATAATGGTTATATGATAAATTTGATAAAATTAAGATTCACACCATACTTTACATATTTAATAATTATAATTAGATATTTTGACATTTTGAATTCCTAGATATCATGATTTTTCCCTTTTCTCTTATAAAAATTTGAAGAGTAGAACTTGTTACATAATCATTGTAATTTAATCGATCAAAACTAATCCAATTGGGTTGAATTGGTTCAATTATGATACAAATGGATTAGATGACATTTTTGCCCAACTGATTATATTGATTTGAATGACTAATTAATAAAAAATGAGTTAAACCATGCCACTGAATACTTCCATTTAGATGAATAATATATGAAAATCAAACGATATTTAAAGACTTTAAAACGTTAATTGCGAGCGCCAAAACTTTAAAACGTTAGATGTATTGAAAATTGTGGGTTATTTACTTATTTTTATGCTTAATTTGATCTTATTCAAGCTAAATTGCACGGAATTCACTAATTTATCTCAACAACTCGTACACAATTTTTGAAAATTGAAATAGCCTCATCTTAAAACATATACAATTTCTTGGAAAAGATTATCAGTCAACTTAAAATTGTATTCAATCCAATAATTAATTATTTTTTAGTACATTGAAAGTTTAACTGCTTAATAATGTAGGATTTGAATTATAATTTTAGCTTTAAATCAAGAAATTTTAATTAATAGTTACTAATTTAGCAAACTTTTACTAATCACTTTAATGGTTAGCTTGACAAAAACACAAATCAAGCAAAATATTATTGAATGGTTTAAAAGTTAGTGAAAAATATTACCCAAAACACAGATTACCATCCAAATATAAGAGTTAAAAATTATTGCACTTATATTTGTTTATGTCTGTCTCATGATAATAGTATTGAACTATTCATACGTAGATGTGTTGAAAAAATGTCTTAAAATATAATGGAAATGTTGGAAAAAAGAAAAAGGTAATGTGTATTTGATGAAAATGACATGAAGGTTTGCCCTATTTTAATATCTTACCTTAACTTTATGAATGAGGTTGAAGTCATGCTGGGCGTAAACTATACTGCTCTCCACTGCTACTTTTTAATTTTAGCCATAGTTGCACATAAATAAATGTATATCCCAAAAAATATTATGTAATTTAAATTATGTCAAATTATATAATATTTATTATTAAATAAAATATTGATCATTTAATATTAGAGACTTTTTATCATTTAATGATTTATATTTTATAATTTAATACAATTTAAATAATAAAATAAGAGATTCAAAAATATATATAAGTGAAGTGCAATTTGTGCAAACTACAAATCATTTATTTATTGATGGAGAAAACACACTCTCCTATATTAGGAGCTTAACTATTTTATAGTGTGCGCATGATAGACTTCAAAGAGCATGGATTCGAATAATAATAATAATAATAAAAGAGATAGAGATAGAGATAGTTGAAAAATTGCAAATAAAAAAAAAAGATAATAATTGATACACACTTAATTCAACACATTGCATAACATACTTATTACAAAATCATCATTTCTTAGTTTAAAATTAAAAGTAAATAAATTTAAAGATACAATCATGTATATAGGAGGTATGAATTAATTGTATTTATATTATATTTTTAATTATTAAATTATAAATATGTCAAAAAATAAATTAAATTAATTGTATACAAATTATTTTCACACAAAAAACCTATTTAATAAAACTAAAAGGCATAAAAGTTTATATGTGCATTGGTGCTGGGGAACTGGGCGTGGGCCGGCTTTATTCTGTGGTAAAGCCATGAAAACGGAGGCCTACAAAAGGAACAACAACAACATAACCCTTTCTTTTTCTTTTTTTTTTTTTTTGTTCTTGATTACAGTAAAAAAGCTGGTTGATTTGGTTATATTACCTATTTGCCCTTGGTCCCTTAACTTTTCAATTTGATATTGATTTGGTTTCTTAACTCTTTTGGTATCTTTTTGGTCACCAAAGACAAAATCACCAATGCATTCAACAGCTTTCAGATTCCAAGGTTCCTATCTAGCTTTCAGTAATGATATTCTTATTCCTGATTCTGTTTTCTGGTGTTCAACAGTTGTCTTACTTGGGATGCTGTCGGAACTAGTTTTGCATCTTTCTTCCTTCTCCTTTAATTTTCCGTGTCCAATGCACATACGATAGGAATGTTTGAAATCAAAAAGAAAAATGATTAAGAGATTTTTTTTTTTGAGTGATGATATAGAGATAATTTTTTAAAATTATTTTTTTATATAATTTTCATATGTTATTAAATGAGTTAATGTATTCAATATTATAGGTTTCAAATTCAAATGAATAAAAAGAGTTAACAATTTAAATAAAACATAAGGTTATATAAAAAAGTAATACAAAATATTGTCTTTAAATCATTCTATTGTATAATTTTATATATCATTTAAATTATTAATTATTTTTTATTTATTTGAAACATTGAATATATTTACTTATTTAATAA
>BPVZ01000020.1:2174747-2186111 GCA_020521535.1 Rubroshorea leprosula
ATTATTTATTAATTTCTTTAAACAATTTGAGGGTAGTAAAAAGAGAATGTTTACGCAATATTACCGTAATTTAAATTTTAATATCAGCTAAAATATTAAATATACTAATCAACTAGCTTATAAAACTTGATGAACCAATGATTTGTTGTTTCTAATAAATGGAATTTGATTTTTTGAAAATAAAATTTTGAATTTAAATTTTATAAATGAAAAAAAAAATTAATTTTTTTTATAAAATTCGACTTAATTTAATTTCAAATTAATTGAACTTAGTTTTCCTCTCAAATATTGAGAGATTACTACAAAACAAACCTAATGTAATATATATATATTTTTTATCAAGTTGTGTCTGATCTTATTGGGGAGAATTTCTTTCACTATTTTATTTTTTTATTTATAAGATTCAAATTAAAAATTTTTTTTAAAAAAAATTGAGTTCCACTTAGATGAATAGGTTGTTTTTAAACCTAATGTAATATATTATTTATTAATTGACTTAGCAATTTTATTCTAATGGGACATGTGTCAACGGGCAAATAACGTGCAACAACAAGGGCAATGATAGTATAGAAAAACTGTCGGTCTTTTATCTAACTCGAGTTATGTTAACTCGAGTCTCGAGTTAAGGGCCCGCTCGTGGGTTTCTCTTTGGCAATTGAGCGTCGATGAGTGTGAGCGTGTTAAACGCGAGTCAAAAAATTAAAATTTTTTATATTTTCAAAAATGGAAATGGATAATATCAATTTAAATACTCAATTATTTATTTCCATTTTTAAATGGAGAGAGAAAATCAGAAACAGAGGGAGATTTGGTATTTAAGACATTGAAGCGATTCCACAAATACGTCTCCTAATCTGGAGAAAAAGAGAGAGATAGAGAGAGAGGAAGGAGACGGAAATGGCGGATTCTAGCGGTTCCGTTTCCATTGACATGGAAACGATCTCTCTTGGCGGAAAGGTAACCTGCATTTTGGCTGTATGTGTGTGTTTGTATGTGATGGTGAAGAATGATGATGATGGCAACTTGTTTGGTTACTAGGAAAATGCAGGAAAAGTAATAGAGAATACTGTCTTCGTTTAGCTTAATGCAGGATGAGAGTAACTTGTTTTGTTTCGGAAGCTAATGAAAATCTTGGATTGTTTTTGGAAAACAGAAATATCTACATGACTTTTGGTTGCATTTCTGTCTTAGTTATCATGTTTGTTTATTTGTGGGATTATTACTGCTCTTGTTAATCCTTTATTCTTATCTTTGCTGATTTTAATTTGTTTAACTGTCGGTGGATTTTTGGATATAAGAAGGGAAAATTTTGTAGCACTTTTGAATTTTGATTTTTGGAAAATTTTATGGGTGGAAATAGATTAATGTGGGAGCAAATGGTTGGGATATTTGAAACATGTTTGTTTGATGTTCTAATTAATTATAGTGTTTTGGCACTATTATTATAACCAACCTTTATATGGGGTTTTTATTTTCCATTCAAGAGGACCTCATTAAATTATTTAGAAACTAGTTTTAGTGATTTTATTTTGTGTTCTAGAGAAATTTATAATGTTTAGTTATTTTTCTGTTTCATTTTATCGTTTATGTCTCAGAAAAATCATTGAACTGGGAAATATTGTTATGGGTGAAATTTTAATTACTGTTTCCTATGCTAATGAATCTAATAGGCAGCAGAAGCAAAATAGTAGCTCCTTAAAGGGTATTGCCGCACCGCAAATATAGTTGGCTTTTGTATGACTGAAATGCTTTACCTTTTAAAGAAAATGACACCTGAATCCTTGTTCACCACTCCTATGGTTGATTTATCGTGTGGGCTTGGCAACCTGCTATATTTTTCTAGACAGATTGTTTTAAACATTTGGGCTCTATTTTCTGTCTATATTTCTATATGTTTCACCTGACTAATTGATTGCTTTCATGTGCAGGAGTACGTTATTAAAACTCACTTTGGTTCTGTCTCTGTTGCTGTGTTTGGAGACCAAGACAAGCCAGCCCTTGTTACCTATCCTGATTTAGCTTTAAATCGTACGTGAAGTGCCATTTTAGATTATACTCTCAATTTTTGCTGTGCTTGTGCTTCTGCATTACTTAGCATTTGACATTGGCTTCCACCCTTCCCCGCTCCCCCTTTTAAGCGCCATATGTTATGTAAATTGCTATTCCAATACAACAGGTCTCCTAAAATATGAGATATATTCTGAAATTGTGGTCCCATATTCACATTTTCATCAGAAAGTGTACATATCTTGTCAATGATGCTTTAATCTGAACTAGAATTTTATGTGCTTGTAGCTACCTGATTTTAGCTTAAGCTTTCTCTCTGTTGTGCATGTGCAGATATCTCTTGTTTTCAAGGCTTGTTCTTTTGTCCAGAAGCATGTTCCTTACTTCTTCACAACTTCTGCATATATCATATAAGTCCTCCTGGGCATGAGGTCAGTTCTTCTTTCTACCCCCTGCTTTTCCTTATAATTTTTTTATGCATGCATGCTTCTGTTACAATTCTCATTTTAAAAATTTATTTGTTGAATCCTGTAATTCACATCTTTCTTATCCGGTCTTTTCTTCAAGAGCATTTGCAGTTGGGAGCTGCCCCAGTCAATCCTAATCACCATTTGCTTTCAGTTGATGACTTAGCTGATCAGGTTGTTGAGGTTCTCAACTATTTTGGGTAATTACAGCATCATTTTCATTTTTTAAATTTTAATTGTTTTTTCTATAGGAATTTGCTTTACCAAAATCTATCTTTTGATTCTTTTTTTTTTTTTCCTGAAAAAGATGAAAATGGAGTAGTGTTGCCTCTCTTTTTTCCCCCACATTTTATCCAAAAAAAAAAAGAAAAGAAGGCAACACTACTTGTATAGAAGGTCCAAGGCTGCTGTTTTTTAATCATGTTCATATCATGTACTTAATTATTTGTAATGGAGTCAAGGGCCGTGACCTTATGAACTTGTCTTTCTTCCTCTTCATACTTTTTGACCTAGGCTTGGTGCTGTCATGTGCATGGGAGTTACAGCTGGAGCATATGTTCTTACCCTATTTGCAGTAAGTAAACTCCTGTTCATGGGGCACATTCTTTTCTTATCCCTTTATCAAATAAATACCAAATAGTGTTTTACTTCTACAATTTACTAGCTTGCCATTTATCTCAATAGATGAAGTACAGGCAACGGGTCCTTGGATTAATACTAGTTTCACCCCTCTGCAGAGAACCTTCATGGACAGAATGGTTGTTGAATAAGGTTCCTTTTCTAAGCCTTTTGGTTTTCATTTGAGGTTAAATAATCATGTTCACATATGGGACCTGATGTCATTTGCAGGTGATGTCAAATTTACTTTACTTCTATGGCATGTGTGGATTGGTGAAGGATTTGTTGCTTAAGCGTTACTTTAGCAAGGTATCTTATTCATCAAGTTTATGCCTCCAATATCTGTTAGAATTGGATTGAATATCTGATCTGGTTGTGAATGACCATAGCAGGAAGTTCGTGGTAGTGCTCAAGTACTGGAATCAGATATAGTTCAGGCTTGCCGAAGAGTTAGTCCCTAAACTCTTTGTCAGTTTTCCTCTTTTTTATTATATGCTAGAGCAAAATCTGGACCTAGTTGTTGGGAATATGTATCTCTAGGCATATGGTCCCATTTGAATCTGGCTGTTGTGTTTCACCAGCCTTTTTGGCATGATGTAGAGCCATCCTTATTCATATTGCACTGACTTGTTAGAATAATGATATGACTAGTTTGGGAGCTGTCAAGCACAAAGCAATTCTCTTATGTTGTGTGTTTTTCTATTCAGCTGTTGGATGAAAGGCAAAGCACAAATGTTTGGCGATTTCTCGAAGCACTTAACGGGTAATGCCAGTCTCCATGATTCTTTTAATGCACTTACATGCGTCCCTTCTGCTTTGATGTGCCCACAAGATGTTTGTCCAGGCAGTCTTGCAGCCTCTGATTTTGGGTATTCAAGTCAAATTTGAGAACATGAGAGTGTATATGTTTGCATCTTTAAAGTTGATTATGTCACAAGGATGTCATCCATGGCATGGGTCAATTTCCTTCAGTGTACTTAATTGGTGGATTGCTTTCCCAGAAAAGCATGTCTTAAATGACGTAATGCATGTGTACAGATTCATTTACAGCTTTTCACTCACAATATAATATCTGCATATCTGCTGTCTGGCAGGAGACCTGACCTTACCGAAGGATTGAGAAGCTTGCATTGCCGCTCTCTAATATTTGTTGGAGAGAACTCCCCATTCCATTCTGAGGCTCTTTACATGACATCAAAAGTAGATAGAAGATATAGTGCCTTAGTTGAGGTATGTAAATATAATCTATGCCTGCATGATATTTAAGTCTTGCAAGATCATACCAAGTGAGATTTAGTTACCCAGGAGTTTTGGGAACCTACTACAGGTTCAAGCATGTGGATCGATGGTAACGGAAGAGCAGCCCCATGCCATGTTGATACCTATAGAGTACTTTCTCATGGGATACGGCTTATGCAGACCAACTTTAAGTGTCAGCCCGAGAAGCCCTTTGAGTCCCTCTTGCATCTCTCCCGAGCTTCTCTCACCAGAAAGCATGGGGTTGAAGTTGAAACCAATTAAAACAAGAATCTCTACTGTAGTCTGAGGAAGGCAAGTTTCTTTTTGAACAAATTATAATGTGTAAGATGTTTGTAACATGTTTTGATAAGTTGGAGACGTAAGAGAGCATCATTAGAAGGGTTGTAGATAGAGAAAAGGGGAGGTAATATATAGACAGAGGAGAGATATGCCATTCTTTTATTTGTCACAAACGTTAGTTGAGGCCATGTTATCTGTAAATCCTCGGAATAATCATCTACTAGGAAAAAGGCAATAATGATAATAAGGGGTGGGGAATTTATGCTTCATTTTCTCTCATTTCTTGGGTTATGCCGTTATGGTATTTCAGCGAGTCCTATAGCTATCAGGCATGGGATTCAACTTTCCAGGAAAATGTTTATGAGACGAAAACAAAACTAAGAATTATTGCGACAGAGCATTCTGAAAGGTTTTGCAGGCAATCAGATGGAACCAATCCAGGATTCTCCGGGCGGTTGGAGTGCTTTGATAAGAGTTAGAGCATTCTGATACTGGAAATGCTTCAAGTAATGATGGTTTGGACACCCTGTTGTATGAGATTTTGCCATCAATTAATGGTGAATATACGGTATAGCTTGTTGTATATACTCGTTAAATACACCTTATTGTTTTTCGATTTTTCTATCATCCACATGCCGGTGGTACCCCCTTTTTTTTTTTTCAAGGATAATTATAAGGGAAAAGGAAAAATGGGCCAACCCATATGTTGGAGAAGCACCAATGACCTATTAAATGCAAATATTCAAGTGGTTAATAAGAATTGAGCTTTCAATGACCTATTAAATGCAAATATTCAAGTGGTTGGTGAAAATTGAATGCAAATATTCAAGTGGTTGGTGAAAATTGAACTCTCGACCAACTCTGAGGACAAACCATTAAACTCTAAAGGACTTGTCCATGCCGGTGGTAGCTTAGGTGTGTACTTTTTGCATCTTCCTTAAGAACTTGTAGGGCAGTTTCAAACAATTATAGTTGCCCAAAATTATCTTAAAAAATTTAAAATAAATAAATAAACAAACTACTAGAGCACTGAGATAATTACCAACACATTTGCAGCCTTTAATTTCCCAACTATAAGGAGCATTATATACATTTGCAACCTTGATAAGGATGCGGTTCTGTTTCCTCCAAAATCCTCTCTTGATTGCCGCTTGTGGCAAAAATGCTCGTAGTTTCTTCCTTCCTTTAGCTGCAATTGACATTATTTGAATCTTTAATTGTTAATGCTCACCTGGCTTCTCAACTTGTCCGTTCCCTCCGCATTTTCCTTGGCCTTTCTCTTGTTCATCTCTGAGTGCATTTCCTCTATCATAGGTTTCCACAGACGAACACGGGCATTTATGAACCAATTCGAGACCTGTTCAAGTGCCAAAACAGACATGGACACAATAAGATCATACCAAAATATATATTGCATGTGATTTCAACAACATTGTGTTTGGACAAATAATGCTACATGGAATTTTCTATCTTCTTTAGTATTAACCGTAATATGTATGGGATAAAAACTAAGGCACCGTAATATATATGGGATAAAAACTAGGCATCTAACAAATTCTACACAAATTTGAATCATCCAAAGATGCAACATAAGCTGTAGGTACCTGGCTTCTTGTCAATCCGCTTTTCACTGCAAGTAAATGTTTCTCTGTATCTTTTGGGTACCTAGAAATAAATAAAAATAATCAAAATGCAGAAAATTTAGCCTGTTTCGATCATCATGTCATATTCATTGAATGGTATTTTCATTAAAACTTGAGCCCAAGATCAATGTTAGCTGAAGAAAGATGTAAAAGAAAAAGTTAGCTGGTAAGGAAGCTCACGGATGAAGGAAATTTTGAAACATCCATGCCCGTAAAATTGAGACTGATTTTTCAGGTAATCCTCTCTGGGGTGGTCTCCATAATTGATACTCTTTTTTCTTAAGCTGTAGAGCCCATTGCTGCTGGATGAATGAGTTTTGGAAAGATCTTTCCTTTCCCTTTGTACCTCCACTGTGAAAACTTGCTCCCATAGCTAGAATTTGGTTGCTGATCCTCTCCCTTAGGTTCTTATACAAGAAAGAGATTGTCTGTAGTGCAAAACGAGCATGGCCTTTAGGGTCCAGTTCAGTTGCAGCATGGAAAGCAGATACGACTGTGTGGATTTCATCAAAGCATTGGTTGTATCTGTCATCAACCTGGTCAGAAACTAAGTATTAGTGTATTATAGCAATAGCAGTTCATATAGCAAAATTCTTCATCTAAATCAAGTTAGCAATGAAGGAAACTAAACAGTTCACATCTCTAAATCAGGATAGTGATTGTTGCAAAACCAACTCTGATAATTTATTAGCAGCATTGATCAAACATACCTCTTGAAGTAAGGTTAATAGTTGGGTTTTCCTAGCTTCAGCTGCCCCTTTTTCAAATGCTGGCTCCAATTGAACCTCAAAATTACCGTCCAAGTCATGAAGTTCATCAAAATCCATAATTGACATTCCTCTCACAGCAGGGTGACCTGATGAGAATGGCTGATTTGCCCTGGTTCTGACCCCAGTTGAATAACTCATCTGGTCTAGATTTCCATGAGAATAGCTTGCAATTTGAACAAGTATTTCCTGAATGGCGTGAAGATATCTTGACCCTGATATTAAATGGGAGACTTGTTCCTGTCTAAAGGAACCATAACTCATGGAAGGCTCCTTCCAGTTGGAAGAAGTATAATCGACAGCCAACCTTGTTCCATTTAAGCAATGTTGGGTTGCATCAGAACAGTTTATCTTGAAGGATTGATCAGGGACATTTGTCTTAGTAATAACAGCAGGATCAGATGTAACAAGACTTAGTGAAAGCTCACTACTAGTTTTGGAGGAACCATAGGAATAAGCGATGTTTCCATTTGCTCCATTTGATGATATCCAACCATTTGGACCTATACATACCATGGAAGGATATGGTTGAAAAGCTGTTCTCACAAGAGTTTTTCCACCAAGCTCTAGAAGAGCAGGGGACTTCTCAAAACCCCACTTCTCATTCATATTACCGGATGCCTCAGCAAACCCACAGTTCATAGGAGTGACTGGTGAAGAATTTATATCAGTAGAGCATCCATTTGAAGTCCTAAAATTCAAGGGGTGGATTGAATCGTTTAGGTTTTCTTGGAGACCACTCCTTGCACCTGAAAAGGAGGCAATTGAAGAAGAGATAGGCATTCCACCCATGAATTGCTCTTGGAACTCAACATTATGTGTTGATCGTGAACTGCCAAGTGAATTATCTCTCTCAAGGTTCCTCCCAAGAGATGTCACCGATGAGTTAGAATCAAGGAGCCTCGCTCGATCAATGATGTGAACATTGCCATGGAGATCCATGACATGTTCTCCTTGCAATGTTGAAAGCACAGGAAATCCAGACAGCATCTGGTCTTGGTGGTTAAGGTTATTAGCGTTGGATTCAGCTACTGAGTATGACATCATCTGAGATGGCATTCCGTCAAAAACAACTGCATTTCGACTTGCAACGGTTTGTGGAAGGCTAAGCATATCATTCTCCATCATACTAGAGGGCCAGGAGGCTACATGCATCTGAGCATAAAGAGCTCCTCATACAAGGTTCCTAGTCCACAATTGCCCGTAAAGCCAGTATTGTCTCAGAAAAATCTGCTTGAGTTGAACTCTATTCGGAGCTCCTTTGCCAAGATCCAGGGAAGAAAGGAGATTAAGCCCTCTAATTTGCTTGCGGTAGACACATCATATTGATCACCAAATCATCAATCATGAAGTCCATTGACCTGCAAAACCCATCATTGATGAAATCAGAAAATGAAAATATGTTAAGAAAAATGCTTCATACGTGGTTCTAAAAGAAAGAGCTGAACAAACTTACAAATACCATTGCAACACCTAATAATTTGAGATCATAAATTATATATTCAATGTCTTGAATTGTAAAGAACTGCAGAGAGAATTATGATACAATTATTTCTAGACTGTGGAGGACATTCATATTCCCCCACTACCACAAAAGCAAATGTCAGAGAAACCAACAACTGAGACTTACACAACTGCATATAATCAAAGGCGGCAGCACATACAGTTCTCAGCTAAATCATTCATTAACAGCCTTAAGAAACAGAAGTTCATACTAAGTCAAGATGATCAATGGCACATAAATATAGCTACTAAAGAAAAGGAAGATGTTTAAGACGGATACTTACATGGAATTAAAACAAGAATAAGAAATAGGAATCATAGATGCTGGGGCAACCTTCCATTAATTAACTACAAAAAAAGGGAGATGACCAACCTTGCATTCATCTATTATCTATCAAGGGACAAACCGCTGAGAATGGGACGTTTTCTTCAACAAACCTTGTGAACGCAAAAAACAAGAGTCAAGAATTTCAGGCAGATTCATAGGATTTTCCCAGTTTCCACTGATTAGATAAGTGAAAAAAACTTTCACCCTTTTCAAAATATCAAGTGGGTTGGTATGACCCTGCACGTAGGCTTTCTCCAGAGACCCAAAGCAAGCTATTCCAATCCAATGCAAAGATCACATGAAATCATTGGTTCTTTTTGTTTCTCCATAAAAAAGTATACTGTCAAAAAAGCCAGAAAACAGTGGTAAAAAAGTTACTTCCTTCTTTAACAAAAAGAACATGGTGAAAAAAAAGCTAACAGCACTACTGCATTATCCCCAACTTGCACAGGACAAAATAAATGAAACGGCAAAAAAAAAAAAAAAAAGAAAAGAAAAGAAGGAAGTGCCTAACGCAGAAAATAAAGTGGGTTAATTTATTTGCATGAACAGAAAAGTGGGATTTTTTCCAAGAACCCAAAACCCAAGAAACTGAGATTCATCAAAAGATTTAAAGCTCAAAAACACAAACAGGCAGAGGTGGTGAACATAAAAATAAAAGCCCAAAAGAATGGAAAACATAAACAATCGACCAGAGAGATGGGGATGAATTTGAATGGACCCATTCATTAAGATAGAGAGAGAGAAAGAAAAGCCACAAAAGAGTAAAAACAAGGGGAAACACATTACTCCTTGGTGCAGTGGCACTGTGGTACTCATTACTGTTGCAGGCTTTAAAGGGCCCATCCCTCTGAGCTCCATTGTCCTCCTCGCTACCCCTCATTATCTGCTTCTCTGCAATCATCACAATCTAAATATCTGGATTCTCTCTGCTTAAACTCCTGTTCATGGCAGACCCTTTCAGGCTCAGAACCATTTTTCAGAAAAAGTCTTACGCTTTTTAGCTTATTTTAGGCAAGAAAAAGCAGAATGCTTGATGAGAAAGATGAGTAATAAATAAAGCAAGAAAAGACTCACACATTCTCTCCAGAATCTAACAAGCAAAGAGTTAAGGCAAAATGCAATGTAAAGAACAGAGAAAAAAAACCACTGTTCCATGGCAGTGTACGAATGCAATGATGCAGTAATGCCTCAACTGTGGGTCTGTGATCCTGGACGAAATTATTGAAGCAATTAAGACACAGCCTACCTGTCTGTCTAGTATCTAGTCCCTCCTCCTCCTCCTTATTAGGCCTTAGCGTTGCTAGGGACCAAGCCAAGAGGGCTTGATGGTTGATGACAGTAGCTGATGGGCTCATGCTGGGCCTTTTACAGCTCTGAAGATTCTGGACAGAGCCTTGGATCAATCTCTGCTGAGGCCAGTAGGGATTTCCTCAGAAGTGAAGACATATTTTGATCCAATTAGCCCACTAAATCTAGGGCCCAAATACAAAATGATGAAAAAAAAAAAAAAGAGCAAGCTTTAGGTTGATTATTATTATTATTTTATGAGAATAATACCTATCCAAGTTACGATGAAGAGAAAAATTATCTTAAAATTATATTGTTTCAATAAATTTTCATTGAAAAATATTTAAATACCTTATTTTTAAAATATAAATTAAAGTATTTTTTGTCATTATTTGTGGTACGTAATTTTAAAATATATATTTTTTTATTTTTAAAAAGTAAAACAGACAAGTACTAACCCTTTATTTTATTTACGATCAAGCTATTTGAGTAAATTTTCATGTACTTTTAAGACTAATCCGTTCTGGACACTTTGGTTGATGCTATCGTCTTTGTCTCCGTTTCTTTTTCTGCAGTCCATAATTAAATCTTTAGAAGTAAACATGTGACTGACAGGTATCTATTTGCAGTGAAATTACAGGAAAAAAAATAATAATAAGAGAAGGAAAAATGGTTTGAATCTTTGATGCAAAGAAGAAAAACTGGGAAGAGATCTTTTGTGATCTTTTGTTGGTCACATGTTCCGTAAAGTTTGCTCCCTAACTTTGCAGGAGAAAGTTGAATATTGTGAAGGGTTGACATCTAGGCCTCACGAAAAGCTATTGGACCAAATTGCATGCCCATTTATTCTCTTTAAATGATATTTGAAGTTAATATTTATCTATTTTATTTTTTAAAAATATTACAAATAAAATATGATAAATATTATTAATTATTAATTAAATTTTAAAAAATATTATAAAATATGTAATTATTAAAATAGATCATATTTATTATTTTTTAAATAATTTATGTATTATTTAAATAATTAACAAAATTTTACTACTAATTGATTATTATTATTTTTTAAATAATTTATTTTTTATTTATGATGTGATGAGTACTGGCAGTCTGGTGCTGATGATTACTGGTAATCCGCAGTTCTATTTTAGAAAATGAAAAACCTTTCTTACTTGGGGGACCAGAACAAAAGCGGTAGGAAA
>BPVZ01000020.1:2230409-2254725 GCA_020521535.1 Rubroshorea leprosula
CAGAGAAGAAGGATATTATCTTCTCTTCTTGATGATTAAGCAGCTAAAAAATGTTGTTGATGTTTCACATTTTGCTCTAATATATGATTATGATTTGGTTCGTTTATGTTTATCTGATACGAAGGAAATAGACGAGGGAAAACTTTTTGTTCAATCAAATTAAGATTTTAGTTTAATAATTTTTCTTTTCCTCAAACCAAATACACTAACATATTTTCAGGGCGTATTTGGTTAAATATAACATTTTTTGGGAAGTTTTTATTGAGAAATTGATTGAAAATATATTATATAATAAATTATTAAGTTTTGTAGTGAAATTTTATTAATATTTTGTTATGTTTAGTAAGAAAATTACATAAAGAAAAGTATATAAAAAATTAGTAAAAAATGTTGTTAAGTAAATTTTATAGAAGCAAAGTTTTTAAGTAGATCTAGGAAAAACTTTTTCTCATTAAAAAAAAATACATGTGAAGAAAAATTTATTAATTAAGAATCGTTTTAAAAATAACAAAAGTTAAAAATATCACTCTTATCCTATATTTATTGTAATTTATAGAGGTGTAAATATCATTTTTATAAATTCCTAAAATGAGGTATTTCCCATAAAAGTAATCAAAAACACCCTTAATTCCCAGGCAAAAGCCTACTTTTAGCTCCTCAACTTATTAAGTTTGAAGATTTTAATCTCTCATTTTATATTATAACATTTTTACCCCTCACCTTACTAGATTTGTAGGTTTTAACCCATCATCTTATACTTTGACACTTTTAGCTCATCACTTATTAAAATTGAAGAAAATAGTCCTTACTTTGTAACATTTTATTGGCTCTGTTAGTTGGCTATTAACTCTATTTTTAGACTGTTAGTTGACTATTAACTTACAAAAATCTTCTTTTAGTTAACAGAATTAACATAACTAATTTTATATTATTTCGTTAATTATGTTAATTAACTATTAGTTGACTGTTAGTTAACAAAAACCTATATTTAGCTAACAGAATTAACAATTAGTATAAAGTGAGGGTTATTTTCTTCGATTTTAGTAAGTGAGGGGTTAAAACCTATAAATCTAGTACGGTGAGGAGCTAAAAGTGTCACAGTATAAGATGAGGGGCTAAAACTTTCAAACTTGGTAAGGTGAGGGGCTCAAAATAGGTTTTTGCCTAATTCCCATCCCACCAATTTGTACATAACCTTCTCATTCTTGAATGTGAGCTCTTTTTGATTCTATAAACTGTAGAACGAGGCCTTTTCAACATCAATGGATCCAAGAGGCATCCTTCAATAATCTCATCAGCTGGGCCTCCCTTGTACCGGACATTTCTACGCATGTTTGTGGCGAAAATAGTTGAAATGGCAAAGTGAAAGATTAAATGCCAATTTTGATCCTTTAACTTTAAGATTTTACATAATTTTTATTCTTAACTTTTTTATACACTTTTTTGGTCCTTAATTATGAAAAATGCACTTTTTGAGTTTTTTCGTTAATTAGTCCATTAAATTTATTTAAATCTACACATTTTTAGTCCCTTAACTTCTAAAATATGTATATTTTTTATCTCTCAACTTAAAGTTGAGGGACTAAAAATACATATATTTAGACAAATTTAATAGATTAACTGATAGAAGAACTAAAAAAAATATAATTTTCTTAGTCAAAGGACTAAAATAGTGTATAAAAAAGTTAAGGGAAGAAAATTAGGCAAAACCTTAAAATTGAGAGATCAAAATTGGCATTTAACCAAGTGAAAAGGATAAAAACCTAGGTAGCTTGAAAGCATTAATGGATAAACAGAGATTGGAATCTAAACTCATCAACCCCATTGCACATCATCAAGAAATTGAATCGATCAACCCAAATGTTCAATTTCCTTTTAGTTAAAATACTAATTTGGTCTCTAAACTTTTGAATTTGTACTAAAACTGTCCCTCAACTTTAAAAAATACCAAAATTATTATTGAATTTTAATTTTCAATATAAAAAAATCCTTTCATTAATAGAATTGTTACATAACTCGTTATTTTGTCATAAAATTAGTTTTGTTTTAAATACTAATTACATATAAAATTAAATAATCATATTTTGTTATTGTAATATATTTTTATTTACAAATCAAATTATTATATAATCAAAGTTAAAAGACTAAATTTTTATTTGTAATCAAAGTTTAATAATTAAGTTAATACTTATTTTCAAAATTTAAGAACTAAACTGACATTATCTTCAAAGTTTGAGGACTATTTTAATATTAAAAGGTTGAGGGACAATTTTGGTACAAATCTAAAAGTTGAGGGACCAAATTGGTATTTTAACCTTTCCTGTTAAACGCAAGTTTACAGCTCGGTGTTTCTATACTGGGGCAGGGCACAGGCTTTGATTTTTGACATCAGCCAGCTCCCCACATGGTAAACCATTGAAGTTCTGTTATCAGGTATAAACTTCAACTAACTCAGGGTTCTTTCAACTAGCAGAATGCAACAAATGGTGGATGCTCTAGCATTCTAAGAGGTTTTTGACACAGTAAGTCCCCAACGTAAACCATCCCACGAGGAGCAAAGAGAATGAGAACAACCCTATCAAGAATGGCCACCCGACTAGTGCTACGCCCAGGCAGACCACCACCGTAAAAGGGAGGAATGATTTTACAACTGACATCCTATCAATCCAATGTCCCTTAAACAGTACTAGAGCTGCTACATTTACCATGTTCCAATCCATTGATCCATCATAGCAGAGCCGATTTAGACAGTTGGCAACAAATGAGTGGCAGTTGCAAGTGAAAATATTGTAGCTTCTGTGCTCAAAATTACGCGTACTTTGCCGAAGGGCATCATCCCACGTGATTGCAGTCCCATAATCTGCATGCTGATAGCCCTTTTTGCATGTATGCCCAACTAGATTTGGGGGAAAACAGCACTGATCCACAAATAAAAATAATAGTCAATGGACCAACTGGGAGTTTTTTTGGTACATCAAAGGGCAGAAAAGAGAGTAGAAACTCTGCAGCCTAGGGAAGGAAATTCCCATTAAATCAACATGAAAAATAGGACTGATTCCAGGTGGGGCATCACTGCATGAGGCAGAATAGAGGTGCCAGTAACTAGGTATAAATAAGTAATGATGACTATACTAGTATATAGAGATGATGATAATAGGGTAATTATGCAATTCAATATTTACATGGAGAGAGAAGAAGTTGGATTCAAAAGCAAATGAAAATATGAAACAGTACCTTTTCTCTACCAAGTTGGAGATATCTAGCTGGAGCACCAAAAGCAAAATCGTCAATGTTCACAAAATTTGATCCTGAAAAGTCCAAAATAGCTCCATCCTCCCTGCAAATGCCAACATGTCCAATGAATGGTGCCAACCATGAGACAACTGGAAGAGGAGCCCAAATCAAACAGCGTGGAAACTTTGCAGTCTTTGGATCAATTTGATCTAACAGCCACAGGTCATGCTGAATCTTAGATGATGTAGATATCCTATGTTCAACGTCATACGCTGCTTTTAGATCCATTGTAGGAAGTCCTCCAGAAGGTGTACAGCTTTGTGCAATTCTCTGCAGTGAACCATCACATGTCAAACCACCCTCTCCAACATTATGTGTTTATTTATGCCAGGTTAGTTACCACAAAAAATGATATTCTTATTATGAAAGATACATGTAATTGTGATCAGAGACGAGTATATGATAATGACATGAAAACCCCATAATTGAAAATACAAAACTTGTATCAAATTTGCCAAGTGTCAGTAGTCGATTAGTTATAGAGAAATAAATAACAAATAACACTCCAAATAAAAAAGCATTTTTTGCACTGAAATGGCTTTGTGTTCACCTTTCCTCTCTGATATTTCCTTGATTGATATTCCACAGAGATATAACCATGCATGGTAGCAAATAGTTGTTTTAAATGAATCACACATCCTCTATTAACCCATTAAAATATCTAATTTTAATGTACATTAGATACTAGACAGCAGGGTATAAAACCTGATACAATGATAGAATGTCATCTAAAATTAGGATCCATAAAATTTTTGAGGAGATGCCCCTAGATTCATGAATCATATCCCTAGCATATAATTGTCTCCATTTTTGTTAATACTACACATTCATCATCATGAACAACGAAAGGACCCATACCTAGCTCATTTGACCAGCTGTTGTCTAAAAAGATCCAAATGACATGGATGATAAAAGAGAAAACTTGCAATCATAATACAGTGCAGGCTAAAGAACAAGTTCTCAAAGGTTTCTCAAATCCTTTCATTTAAAAAGCTCTGACGGGAGGGCATAAATGAGCAGTAATTTTCCACGCTTCCACACAAACCCACTTAGATCAAGCAAATGCCAATACCACGAACCGTGAAGGTTTTGTATTTAAGACTGATAATTTCTTAAATCTTAAGCCAAGTTTACCCTATAACAAAATGCAGTAGAAGTTAATTCTTCTAGATGAAGAAAACTTTCCACGTTCACTTTTGGGAACCAACTGCATAAAGTTATTTTCATCCCATACCTAAACCAACATATTATTTGGACCTTTTCTATTTCAATTGCCAAATCTTAATAATCCAGCTAAAAACAAGAAATCAAGATATCAGGTTCTTTTCCTTTAATTCATTCTTAACATACTCGAACATGATGACCAGAGTAGAACTCACTCTTAATCAACTCAAAATTCTTTCCAAATTCCATTTTCATAGACTCCCAATCGCTGCAGTAGCCAAAGCAAAACCAAGCACGATTTTGCAATACATTAAAACAAAAGGCTATCTAAACAAAGTATATAATGGATCTTCAATCAAAAGAAAGTAAACAGAGAATACAAGGAAAGCAATAAATTGACCAATCATAGCATCAAACTGACCTGAAAAGAGTAGCTGGCAGTGAGTAACTGAGTCGTCGTGCTGAAGCAACAGCCGGCGAGCAGAAACCGAACGGAAATCTCAAAGTCGGAAGAGAGAAAATAGAATGGAGAAGAAACGCACTTTCACTTTCGTCGTTGTCGTCGGAGAATTAGGTGGTGAAGTTCATTGTTATGACAAAAAAGGAAGGTGGAAATCGGATTTTTATTAAATATTTTAATACTTTGTGGGAGGTTTCTTGATTTGGAATTGAATGGAAAGGGGGGGAGGGGGGAGAGGTGCATGAACCAATACGGAGTGGGGTCCTCATCTCTCCCGCCTATCTATTAGTATCATGTACTTCATTCAAGGTAAAAGGAAAGGAATATTATTTTTTAAATTGTATTAAATTATATAATATTAATTATTACCTAAAATTTAAAGATTTTAACTATGAGTAATTTTTTATTTTATAAATTTTGTTTTACAATTAATATAATTCAGATAATAAAATAGGAGTCCCGTAACTTAATTATCATATTCTTTTTTTTCTCTCATGCAATATTTAGACTCTTAACCTCTTTCCATCTAACAAGAAATGAGAAAGGGTCCATTACCTATTTTCCGAAAAAAGAAATGAGAAAGGGAAAATGGACCTTGAACGTGATTCATACAAGAATTTTCGGTGTCCCATTAAAAGTCATCAAATTAAACCCGATTCTTTTCTTTTCTTTTCGATCTGTTTGGAAGATTGGAGGAAATGATAAACAATAAACTTGTGATTACTTAAGGTTTCATGACAGAGTTTAGAGCATGTAACTATGATATACACCAAAGAGACAAAGGATGAAAGGATCTTTTCGCGGATATTTAGTGGACTATACACAAATATATGGATGTGTTGAGAGCTACTTAGAGACTTGTTCAGGGAATACTGGGTTCACCACAGAAGCCATCTGGTTCGAATGTTCTTGCAGAATCCTCGTTGTAAACGCCAGGAATAGCTCGACTCCGAGCTTGGTCAGATGACATTGAGGAAATCTTTTGGTCTCCCTCTACATTTATGAGGACAAGAATGGATATAAACAAGGAGGCTGCAAGAGCTACCAGAGTGTATTTTAATCTGCTCAACACAGGCTTGACCTGCAAAAGAGTAGAAGTACACGGGATCAGAAGTCAAATGAGATGTATATTCTCTGACTCTTTCATTCGGAACAAGATATTGGATATAGGCTCTAGCCAGTTTGTAGAAAAGTAAACCTTCCTTAAAAAGTTATGTCATTCATTAGCCGAGGAAAAACCAGTGATCAGTCCTTATGTTCCACAATAAATGGTTAATATGGGTCTCTGGCAGCCAGGGTCAGAAAGAAAGAGGTGAAGAAGGGGAGAAAAGTGTATGCTCCAACGTAGGATACTTACTGAAAATGAACCAAGAAGCCTGTCACGTGCCAAAACTTCAGCAGTCTTCACCCATATCTGTTCAGGAAATTTGTTTCAGTCTTCAACACTGCATGTTTTTGTGCAACCATGATGAGTCTAGCACCACTAAAACCTCTATGATGACTAACAAACTCTCACTTCAACTTCAAACATCAGGAATATAGAATTTGGAACATGATTACATAAACCTCTATAATCCCTCCAACCATACCAACCACTGCTACTGTGAGAAAGAATCCATGATGCATAAAAGTTTCAAAAGCACAAGCTACATCCCACCCCCATCTAATATAATGACTGGATTTTAAAACTAAATTAGTGAATTATCAGATACATAATGGACAAAGAAAGGCCATTTAGGAATTTATTAGCACATTTGAAGTTTTTAACAGCTAATAGCAGCAAAAATGGGAACATATACGCAGACACCAGTTAATGGCCTTAAACAGTGATCCATCCTATGCAACAATGCAAATACAGTTGATTGATGCTCTTATAGTCGGTTAATTCTTAGGGTGGCAATGTTCCATATGCAGCAACCTACATCTCATTTTCCTAGGAATGTATGAGATAAGGCAAAGGAAAGACCGAGAACACATAAATTAGGAATCAAGAACAAACCAAAAGGAAAGAATTGTATGCGGCATACTTAAGTTATTGCTATTTGCTACATTTGTTTACAGAACCAAAAACATCAAAAACATAAGTACCAATTCAATCAGCTAAAGCTTTCAATGATGAACATCAAGAACCAAAATTAGAAAAGAAGAATACCTGTCCATCGTACCATCCTGTCTCTTCATCTACAAGACATTGAGAGAAAAATAAGGGATTGGTGAGGCAATCAAGCAAGGAAACAAGCAGATTTATTGAAAATCAATGAAACAATGAGTTTCTATACAATAAAGAAGAAGAATCAGAGCAACTTACATTCAACAGTGGCGCTGAGCAGGCGGTTCCCAACATAAGCCCAACCCAGATACATCCTCAGAACGGCAATCGTAACGAAAATTATCCCACTGGAAAGGGCTGCCAGAATCCGCTTCAGCGGCTCGTGGTCGACCCCCACGGCCCCAAACCAGGACACGGGTAGGCCGATGAAGAGCGCGAAAGAAGCGCCGGTGACCAACAGGCGAGAACAATACTCAACAGGATCACCGGCCGCCCAAGAGAAGGGGAAGGAGGTGGAGAGAGACTGGTACTCGTTAATGGGCTGTTGGTCCTGCGGAACAGGGCACTCTGTCTCCGGTAGGGGTGGGGTGTTGCTTCCGTTGCCATTTCGATACGATGAGGGTATTCTAAGAGTTGGGTCATGGGAGCGGTGAAAGACAAATCTGGGCCTAGTGAATCGAAAGTCCGGCGAGAGGAAGCTAAGCGCAGCAGCAGGCTGCGGTGGCGGCTTTGTTGACAAGCGGAGGAGCAGGGTGGCCATAGTTCCGTGGTTCCGACCTCCAACAAAGATTTTTCTGAGTGTATTTATTTTAAATTATTTAATTAAAAATGAAGATATAAGTAAATGAGTTGCAATTTTCGAAAAAAAAAAAAAGCAAGAAAATCTTATAAAGAAAAAACAAATAAAAACACATAAAATTTGCAAATAATTTCTTTGTATTTTTCCTTTCTGTTTCCAGACGGGGCTGCAGAGATCTGATGTTTACAATTTCAGGGGCTGGGATTTCTTACCCAAACAGAGACCTCCACAAATAAATGAACTTGAAAATAGTAATTTTTTTCCTTTCCTTTTCTTCTTTTTTTTTTTTTTTTTTTCTCCCATTTGGGAACTTTCTTACAGTTGGAATGATTCTGCCTATTTTATAACACTAAAAACAACATTTTAAAATGGTATCCTCCACTGCTCTTATGCAGTTGCTTGATTAGGAGGAAAACCACTCCGGAACGGGTAGCATTGATCCTCAACTTCGAGAGAGCAAAACTGCCTGCACTCCGCTCTTCTAACCGGGTTTTGCATGTTAATGGAAAAACATCTGCCTACCTTCTCTGGCTCTTCGAGCCGAGAAGCAGCTCCAAGAATTCTTATTACAGAAACTCAAGGGAAATCACTCTATATTTAGATTTCCAGAATTGGATCTGTCGATGAATTGAGGTAGAAGATGCCGCAGCCATGACATGAGCTGTGCAAAGGATGGTCGGAGATGTGACTCGCTACAAAAACAACACGCATTAGTAATGTTGTTGCCTGATTGTCAATGGTAACAAAATTGTGGAGGCATTGAAATGTATAGTATATGGTCTACAACTCACGTATGCCAACATTCCCGTATGATTTGTGCTACAGATGGATCCACACTATCAGGAATTTCAAGCCGCCTATTCTGGAACCCAACAGCTCCAACAACCTGCATGGGGTTCAGTCCCTTCCAAGGGATGCGTAGAGTCACCAGCTCCCATAATATCACACCAAAACTGTACACATCGCATCTGCAAGTAGGACAACATAATTGTTTATAGCAAACAAGGGTGATAGAAATTTCCTATAATCAGGCAAGCATGAAAATTAGACATGCATCATACATGACTAAGCTACACTTGCTAGTGCTCCCATGCTCGTGTTTGTGTTTGCTTATTAAAAATCACTTACTTCTCATTGGCTGGTTCATTCCTTAAAACTTCAGGTGCCATCCATTCAGGCTGCAGTAAAACAGCAAACAAACTTGTTCTTAATAGAAAGAAGATGACTTGTTTGGATAGGAAGGAAAATATATCGTTTGAGAATACTACCGTTCCAGCAGTAGACTTGGATGACAGAAAAGTGTGATGCTTCAAGCGTGACAACCCAAAATCACAGACCTTAATGGAGAAAACAGCAAGAAATCAAGAGGTTCAAAACACATATTGTCAGCAGAAACACAAGCAAATTCAAAAGAAGTATATAATTTAAATAAGCATCATCATCCAAGAATTTTTTAAGCTAAACACCTTCACAACCCAGTTCTTGTCAACAAGGAGATTGGGAGACTTCAGGTCTCGATGCACAATAGGTGGATGGCTTGTGTGCAAGTAATTCATTCCTTTGGCCTGCAAATAATTAAAGAGGTTTGCTTAAACAGAAAACCCCAACAATAGGTGGATACAAAAGGAAGAGCAATGCATGACAAATGCAATCTTTTCTTTTGTCACTCATACCACATCCAAAGCCATTCGCATTCGCCTCATCTCATCAAGTTGAGGATTGGGTCGGTGAAGTAGTTTATATAAACTTCCCCTGCATATGAGAGAAATAAGAGAATAAGATTGGGGGGCAAAAGATTTCCATTTCAGTTTCTGATAGAAACGTTGAGAATAGTAGAAACCAGAAACCTAGTGATTTCTCTGGAAGAATTTTAGAGAAAGATTCACTATGTTCATTATTGACCATAAAGCAAGTGATATCATAATTAGCATTTTCATTTCTATACATAAAGTTAGCAAGGGGGAATGCAGTTAGAAACCTCATCTCAAGTGATGGAAATGTGTACAATAAGAGGAAAATGCTCCTGTCACTAATGGTATTTGAGAGAATATTTAGAAGGCAAAACTGTCTTTCATTATAATTCCATTTCCAACAGCCCAAAATGATGTTTAGAATCAAAGGTTAATTTACTAATCAATGATTTTACCCAAAAAAAACTACTAATCAAAGAAATTTGAATAAAAAAAGGTAACTCTCTCAATTGAATGAAGAAAATCAACCTGGGAAGAAACTCTGTCAGTATAGATAAATGTGGGGAGCGAGTAACAGCTCCCATGAAAAGAACAACATTTGGATGCCTCATCCGTAACATGATTTCAACCTGCACAGGATCAAAATAGGTGCATCTTCCATTCAGATTAATCCATTCTATTGGAAAATCAGGCAGAAATTAGACAATAATACGTCAACACAAGATCAATTTCTGGTGTATACCTCGCATTTAAACTGAACCAAAGCATCACCAGAGAAGTCTTGATCCAGAAACTTTTTCACAGCAACTTCCTGTGGCACAAGATGGAAAGAGCATAAGTGACAAACATTAGAATCCTTTTAGAGACTCTTGAAACCAGATAAATACTGTCATCAATTAATAGAATAACAATTTGATAGGAGACTAATGTGGAACGTTTTATGAAAGAATTAATAAAAAAATTCAGAAGATCTCCATTATTTTCACAAGCTTACAACATAATACAACAATTACATTAATATATATATGTGTGTGTCTGTGTGTCTGGGTGTCTGTGTGTGATTTTTTTCCCTTTATTTTTTTATTTGGGCAAGCAGGTAAGGAAGTGTTGAGGGGCATTCTGCATCTAACACCATAATCATACCTGTCAATAAGTTTCATAGATCATCATGTAACATGTCATCCTGAAACTTCTGTAAAATAAAACTACTAATAGAGGTAACTAATGGGTTAAAAATATAACTTACAGTGCTATTCCAATCTGCTCGGTAAACCTCACCATATGATCCTACAAGACAAAAGTTCATTTGAGTATACTAGTATGGAAATACCATACTCAGACAACAGAGTATAGCACTTGGGATGAGAAAAACAAAAGTGGCTCTTGAGTGTAAAAGCTACATGCTATGAGCAACATTTTTGCCTCTCACATGAACACACATGCCAACCCTCAAACTATCTCACTCAAATAGATGAAAAGGCTTTATCTAAGAAATATAAAGGACGTTTGCCTGAAAGATAGCATGAACAAACTTATTAAATGCAAGGAGACTTTTAAAATAACACGACTTATTCTTCTATTATAGAAACTTACCAATACCAATACGTTCACCAATTTGAAGATCCTCCCATTGAATTTCACATTCTGCAACCTCCCTTGGCATTTGATTAATCTTCTCAATGCTACCATTGCTGGCAATATGCAAGTCAGTAGGAGTCACCATTAATTCCATCGGAGATTCTTTATTGAAATCGATGTTATTAGAAATCCTTCGTATTGGTCTATCTTCCACAAACAATGGATTTTCTGTCTGTCTTTCAGAGGGTACATTCTTAGGATCAATATTAGTATCCACAGCCTCATTTGGCAACTCCCCACTAGTTACATTACCAACAAGTAGGTATCCCTCACTTGTGGTTTCAAGGGATGAAGAAACATTAGATTCTATGCCAGTTGTTTTTGACTCTCTTTGATGTTTTCTTGCTGGCTTTACTTTACTTCCATAATTGACATCATCTGAAGACTCCAACCCAGAGGATATAAAAGACGGCCCTTGGCATAATGACAATTTGTTTGAATGGAGGAGAACATCATTATCAACATTTCTGCCTTCTGCTGGATTGACTCGTTCAATCATGTTCAATTCACCCAAATCCTGAGAATTAATATCCATGAACAAATCTGGGGGAGGAGATGCCCCACTCTCCAACAAAACAGCATGTAACTTCTGTGCAAATTCAGGGTCCTTTGCTGCACTAATGACATATTTGGAAACATTGTTTACCTTCCTCCTTTGTGCACATGATGGTTTTTCATGAGTGCCTGAAGAACCCTCACCCAATTGAGGTAGAGAAAAAATCTTCCCAAACTCATGTTCAGATCTGCCAGCAAGGTTTCCCCCATCTGCATTTCTCTGATTGCCTCCAACTATCGCTTCCCCTAATATCATGTTGTCAATTTTAGGAACCTGGTCTAGGGTGGGTGAAACTGCTGTATTTCCCATTCCTTTGCCATGCAACAAACTAGAATCCTTGGATACTTCTGTAAGATCTGTGAAGCATCTCACAAAAGACCCTGAATTGGGTAGATGACTGCTTGGTACCTCAGCCGGAATTAGTGTGCCAGGAGCACCCATTAGATCGATAATATATTCACTGCATCCATTCAGCAAATTTATTACAATTATCATAATTAGCATTCAAAAACACCTTAATCAAGTATGTTGAGTTTGCAGCAAAACTACACAAACGATAAAAGATCCAACACCAATGAAATAACCAAACCAAAACTAAGGTGTTTAATTGATTGCAAAGGGCGCATAACTCAAAAGGTGGACAACAGAGAGAATTTTTTAAATAATAACAATAAAAAAAAGAGGCTCACAAATTTGATCGTTGCAATACAGAATGATAAAATATGCTTTGTGATTAGGAGAAACTAAGACAACGTTGTGCATAAAATGCATATGTTTCTGCATCATATGTGCTGTCAAATTTTATATCTTATCAGATCACATTGAGGAATGACTTGTGGTAACGCAAAGAGAAAGGCCCACACCCAAAAATTATCTGAATCATATAATTAATCAAATTTTAAATGAAAGGCATTTATGAAGGGAAGGCAATTACCTTTCATCATCAATTTTAATTAAATTCACAGCTCCGTCATCTGTGCCAGTGTAATAGCTCCGTTTGATCAGCATACAAGGAAGGCCAATCCTATCGGCAAGAACCTAGCACCAAAAGCTTGAATTAATTTCCTCAAAGAAATATTTATACTTGATGCAAGACGAAATGAGATTAGCCAAAAGGTAACAAAACAAATTTCAACAAGAACAGCCAATATGATAAAAATTAGCAAATTAAAAATTTTCAAAAAATTTGGGTTCCCTAAGCCTAAGCTATGTTTAAAGGACATCGTCTTTTCTACGCCACTTCAAGTAATGGATCGAGAACAAATCAAGAGTGGTTACAACCTTAAAAAGCAGGGCCCTGTGCCGTGAAATCCCAACATCAAGACATCCAAGAGGAAGAATGACAGTGTTCAGAGATTTTCTTAACTCTATACTTCTCAAGTTCCACATTCTCATCATCTCTTCAGCATCACCAACTGGGCCACCCATTCTATTTACAACTATGTCAGCAATTTTTTGGATCAGCCCACTTAAACTTGTGCCATGCCCAGAAGCTCGGTACTCGCAATATTCATTATAAACTCTTCTCTCAAGCTCTTGCAGTTGAGGATCGAGCAACCGGTTCACCAAAATGACTTCATAATCAACATTGTCTAACACAGAAATTGCTTGAAGATCCACCAATGATGGCATCTTCCGTTGGACAACTGAACTTGAGGTAATACCACATACATCATAAAATCCATCCAGAATTTTTTCATTATAATTTACAACATTATAACTCTGCAAAAAACATAAATAGAAATTAGATTTTCCATTTCAACAGAAAATATGCATGGATAGCTAAAGAGTTATGACAAGAGCCCAACAGAAGACATGAAGACATGAATGGTAAAATTTTACAACCTAGATGCATACAAATAAAGAAAGGATAAGTACTAATTTAGTAACAGTCATGAACTAAAAGATATTTTCACAGAATTGTAAGAGAAAACAATTAAAATCAACAATGATTAAACGATATACCCAATCACTATATTCAGTGAAGGTTCAATTACAGACAGGCAAAATGATTCAGAGTCCACATGCAAATAAAAAATGCCTGTAAAAGAACACCACAATCAAGATCAACATTTACTAAGTAACTACAGTTTAACCCCAATCATTCATAATCAAGAATAATTATAACCACAGACCAAACGTAGTCAACATGAGAAAAGTTACCATCCCAACATAAGATTTCGTCCATTCTATTTCCAATAATTTGAAAACTATTGTACTCAACAATAATTGCTAGAACCCATGGTAAACAATAAGAATCTGATATTGAAATGATATCTGCAATGAAAACTTTAATTGAAGCAACAACGCCACAATAAGAAATAATGCCACTCCCACAATGGGAAATTATAATGATATAATCCAAGCATGGAATGCAAACAAATGAGGGGAAAAAAGCAACCTCAATTTGAAAGGCAGTTGCATGGATATTGTGACGCGAGCAAGTTACTAATACCATAATATAGTAACTAGCAAAATAATTAAGCAGCGACCTAAAAAATGGGAACAAAGATATAACCACAGAAAACAGGAATTCCCACCACGCAGTCCAAAGACAGTTCAGAAATCCACTGCCAAGAACCCCTATAACACTCATGACAACAATTGAAGCAACTCAACACGAAATGCAATCCCAAAAATCAATAACATCGGATGTCTAGTAATGAAAAACCTAATTACACATGATATAGAAATTTAACAAAAGAACGCAAAAGGGAAAGGGGGGAAAGCTACCCAATAGCGAAGCGAAAGGAACTCAACGAGAGCATCATTGTTGCTACCGGCAAGGCTGATCCGCTTGGCAGAATCGATCTGAGCTGTCTCAGGCTCCGACGCACTGATCGCCAGCGCCAACTGCATCTGAAATTCCTCCTCCAACAGACCAAAATCTATTCCAGCTCCAGCCGTCCGATCGCCCCCTGCCGATTCAGCAGTCCCGATTCTCCCCATTGAACCCGAACCAGAACCAGAAGGCGTAGACGAAGTCGTCCCCGTCGACGCCGAGCTCGGACTAGGACCAGGACTAGGACTGCTGATCACGGGCCCAGCCTCCCCCAATCTCTGGTGCTCGTTTAGTCCACCGCCGATGTGGAGCTTCCTCAGCAGATGCTTCATCTTGGACATGGATCATCAACGGCGACTTTTTTGCTTCCGCTTCCGTCCGATGACAGGTTTCTTTAATTTTATTAAATTTGATTTTTTTTTTCCCTTTCTTCCCTATCTTCTGGCTTAACCTGCGCCCACTAGTAACCACAGCAGATTCCCTTAACCTGCGCACCCTTCTTCGTCAAGCTATCACCACTTGGGGAAGACTTAAATTAACCGTTCACCCATTCCCTCCAATGCCATTTCCCCCTTCACCACTTTATACAGTAACTCCATTGGACCCCACCTCCATTTCTAGTGTACGATCATTCACATGCTTCTCTTTGACCTTTTTTCGGTTTGACCAAACATTGCCTCTTGATCTTTCCTCGTGAAAGATTATCTAGATCGCGGTGGTTTATTTGATTGTTTGACTATGATGTTATGATCATTTGAATGTTTTTCGACCGTTCGATTGGTTTACTAATTTATGTGATCAAGGATCAATTAAAGTATGGTTATAATCATTTACTATTATATTAAAATCGTTTTAAAATTATTTAGTTTCATTGATATTTTATATGTTTATAATTTTTTTAAATAATTAGTTATGATACTTAAAAATATCAATTTATAAATTAATTTCAATTTATTAAATAAAAAAATAAGTTATTTGTATTATTTTTAATTATTAATTATTTTAATAATTAATTAAACAAAATTGAGTGATTGAACAAAATGATAGTTGGTTATAACTTCACCCAACTTTCACCTAATCAATGATGGATTATAATAGTACTAGGATTAGATTGGAGCTAAGTAGAAAAGATAATATTGATAATTGTGTTTGATTTTCTTAAAAAAAATGTTATTAAGTCTAATTAAAGTTTAGTAAAAAAAAATTTTTTTTTCAACTTGTATTTCATTTTTCAATGATTGATGTTGCGAAAGATGTTAGCTAATTGTTGTAAAAATCTTCTAGATTCGACGTAAACGGTATATTTGTTATAACCTAGTTCAAAATAGGATCAAATTGCTAAAAAGGAAAAGGAGGGGAAAGAAATGGAAGGTGAGAGGATCCATGGTAATGGTGCAGCACCCGCGCCCCACAGAATAAATGTTAAAACGTGTGTGCGCAAATTGATTATATGTATGTATTATATCATAGAGACTCATACCTTTGTATCCTATGGGAACGGGAAGCTTGTGACTAGTAATTTGTTCTTGAATTGACTTTTCTTTCTTTCTTTTTTTATAATTTTTTTAAAAAAATTATAAAAAATAAAAAGAAGCACGTAATCAACGCCAATAACATTAATTTCTTATGTAGAGAAAATAATAAAGATTGGTAAATGTTTAATTGCACTGCTAGTCAACCAATCATCTCAACCATATTGAGAGATAAGTAACTAGAAGTTTAAGATTCTGGACGTAATTGTTATTCATTAGTCGTTAATAAAGAGCTATTATACAACATAGTAAAAGTTTAGTTAAATTGTACCAACAACCTATTGGTTTAAATGTAATGGACTCGATTTTCTTTTAAGTACAATTTAAATCGTTATCATGTTTTTTTTTAATTTTAATTTGCAATAAAGTTAAAATTTTTATCTTTATAATAATTATTTTTTGAGATTAGTATATATTAATTCTTATTTTTAAATAAATTAGAATCTTAATTTATATTTTAAAATTAAAATTAAAATATCAAAATTTAATAAAATGAATTTTTAAAATTTAAATTAAGTTTTAATTAAATAAAATAACTAATTAAATATTAAGATTTTAATTTATTTTAGAAGTCAGAGAATGACATCCATGTTTTTTTTTTTTATTATTCTAAGAATTTTTGGGACAAGGAATTTTTCTAAAAATTTTATACTCTTTGTTTATTTTCAATAAATTTAATTTTTTATCTAATAAAATAGAGATGTAGTAATTCATTAACAAAATTTTATATTTATTTTTAATTAACTATCATTTAAATAAAATTTTTTATTTAATATATGCTATAATTATTTTTTAAAATAAAAATAAACACATTAAATAATATTTTAAAAATAAAAAATAAATAACTAAGTTTAAATGTCTCAAATAAAAAATTAAGACATCTAAAATTTAATGGAGAGAGGATTAATTTTTTGCCAACAAGTTGGTTTTGAAAGAAAAAACCTTCAATTTTCTAAAGATTTTATGCAGATCAGATTTTGTTTCCACGTTTTTTTTTTTTTTAATGAAAATAATGAGGTATGGTTTTAAGACTGCTTTGATATAATGGAATTGTCGGTGGCTGAGGTCGTAGAAATTCAAACAAAATTTAAGAGCACTAAAGTTTTTTTTTTTTTTTAACAAATTGGCAAAAGGTTGGGTTCGAACCATTGCCCTGAAAATGAAAAATGCATTTATACGTGATCTAACGTCACTAACTAAAGAGCCAAGTGCAAGAGCATTACAGTTTAGTAGTCTACTCTTTACAGGATTTAATACTAAATTAAGACCAGAACAAAAGTTTTCCCCTGCTAAAAAAGGCGATAATTTAACAATACAGGGATTATAATCATCACTAAAGTCCTAACAAAGCAAACCATTAAAACAATTACTTAAAGTATAAATATTATAGTTATAATGTCATGTTAGATTATAACTTTATAATTTTTATAATTTCACGTGGTATATTATAAAACATTAAATAAGTAAATGTATTTAATATTATAAGTTAATTATTAAATAAAATAATTAATTATATTATATTATATTATATTATAAATTAATAATGTCATGCAATATTACATCTATTATATTTTCATTAATCTTAACTAAAATAACTTAAAATTCTAATTAATCTTAACTAATAATTAAATTAAGTAACGAAACACTTAATAACAAGAAAATGTCACTTCATCTAATAATTGATATTTTACATTTCTGCCGGATTCAAACCACAAATCAGTGTACTCTTATAGTTATTATGACTTAATCAATCATGCAGTCCTGTTTCAAAACCCCAAAAAGAAAAAAAAAAATAACTAAAATAACCTAAGACTCTGATTAATCTTAACTAACAATTAAATTAAGTAACAATACCTAATAATAAGAGAATGTCACTTCATCTAATAACTAATATTTTATATTTCTGTTGGATTCAAACTACAAATCAGCATACTCCTATAGTTATAATGACTTAATCAATCATGCATTCCTGTTTTAAAACCCCAAAAAGAAAAAAAAAATTTCGGGGGGTGTTGGGGAGTGGTGTCAAGAGAATCTTAGAATTTGATGTGTACCCAATATCTTCGTTTTTATCAAAGATTTTAGGTGAAACTTGATTTTCAGAATTTTTCATGCCAATAGTTTGCGTGCAGAGAAGAGCTCCCATTCCCCCAGCCGGAAGAAAGAAGAGAGAAATGATAATTACAACATTTGAGTTGCAATTAATTAGCTGACAAATTAGTTATTAAAGCAGCTAATAACCACAGTATATATTATCAATGAAGCTGTGAATGAAGATTTAAGAAAAGCTAGTATTTTTATATACATTAGAGCAAGAGGAAGATAGCCTTAACTTCCCATGTCTATCATGAACATTCTCTTTAAAGGCCAGACATTAATCCTAGGCAGTTGCTGCCGCCGGTTCATCCACCATCTGTGATACTGGGAGTAGGGTGCAGATGAGGTGGCGGTCTCCATACACATTGTCCACACGGCCTGAAAAAGGATCCCCCATAAATTGAATTTTTCGTAAGATCAAACAAAGATAAGACTAGATGAATACAAAAAGAAGGTGATGATGAATACCAGTAGTAGGCCAGAATTTAGCAGTACGAAGCCAGGAGGCAGGGAAGGCTGCATATTCTCGGGAGTATGGTTTTGTCCATGCATCTCCCATGAGCAAGGATGGTGGATGAGGCGCTCCCTGCAATAGTATATTTTAGATAATTGCTCCAAAAGCTGATGAATAAAACTATTGTGGACAGACTATAGCATTTCAGACAGAAGATGATTTCCCTAATTAAGATGTAAACACAAAAGTTCAAAACTAAATGCAGTGAGGAAGGGAAATGCATTTCACCTTCAGGACATTGTTGTGGATATCAGCCTTTCCTTTTTCAATTTCTGCAATTTCTTCCCTGATGGAGATAAGAGCATCACAGAATCTGTCCAACTCTGCCTGCAGAAGATATGGAATTTGGTGTGAGAGAAGAAAAGGCTACTGTATGTTAAAGAGAAGAGATCTTTCATGATTTATATACCTTGCTTTCACTTTCAGTGGGTTCAATCATGAGTGTGCCTGGAACAGGCCATGACATTGTTGGTCCGTGGAATCCATAGTCCATAAGACGTTTTGCAACATCTTCAGGCTCTATTCCAGCAGTATTCTGCAAGCATGGTGGCTCGGATTAAGTAATGGAGAAAAACAGCAGACGAGGAAATACTATTAGAAAGAAAATAAGATGACCTTAAAGCCTCTTAAGTCCACAATAAATTCATGAGCAACAGTTCCATTCACACCACGGAAGAGAATAGGATAGTGATTCTGCAAATGCAAAGCAGCCACCACACAGAAGTTAGAGTCAAAATTATCTTAAACTTAGCTATGTGCCATATCTCAGAATTTTGAACTCGGTATATACCTCCAAACGTTTTGCCATGTAGTTTGCATTCAAAATAGCTATTTTTGAAGCTTCAGTGAGTCCCTTAGACCCCATCATAGCTATGTAAGTATATGATATTGGCAAGATAAGCGCAGAGCCCCAGGGTGCAGCAGAAATGGTACCGAGAGGCTTTGATTTCTTGGGAGCTGGGATACCACCAGTAGGTATCTGCAGTATGACAGCAAAATAATTTTTAAAAAGCTGGAAAAATGTTTGAACCAGAAGAATTCACCATGGATCGCCACTTCTTATCAAACTGCCAGAATATTATATATTATAGAGAGCATAGAATCCAAGTTATAATTTTAAGGATGCATCTTTTCACAGAAATGTTATGGCATACAGTGATGAGCATAAAAAAAAAATGCTAAGTGAAGTTCTCAAAATGTAAATTTGCAAAAGGAAATATATACCACAGGGTGTGAAGGCAAAAATGGTGCCAAATGCTTCTTAACACCAATAGGACCCATGCCAGGACCACCACCTCCGTGTGGAATGCAGAATGTCTTGTGGAGATTGAGATGGCAAACATCTGCTCCAATGAAACCTGGGCTTGTCAAACCTACCTGCCAAGACCAAAATATTTCTTCAGAAATGAGTTTAAGACTTTCACAAGTCACAAATGTACTTCAAATCAGAAACAAATTAATCTAGTAAAGATTAGACAAACAAAAGATTGAAAAATTTTGTAATAAGAGAAAGAGAGAGTTAGATTTTCAGTTGACTAACAGTTTTAACCTAGCAAACAGAAAAATGGGCCCTAGAATACATGTTAAAAGAAGGAAAATCAGACCTGGGCATTCATGTTAGCCCCATCCATGTACACTTGACCTCCATTTTCATGAATTATTTTACAAATCTCATCAATCCCTTCTTCGTAGACTCCATGGGTTGAAGGATATGTAACCTGAAAATTAGAACAAATTCAGAAATCAACTGATGCTTGCACAAGTAGTTCTCCAATGCCCTGCTTCCTTTATTTTTTTTCATCTAATACAAATTTAAATCCCAGTTCAGGATGTAAAACCCATACCATGAGAGCTGAAAGGTTATCCTTGTTAGCTTCAGCAGCTTTTCTTAACTCTTCAATGTTGATGTTCCCCTTGGCATCAGTTCCAACAGCAACAATTTTCATTCCACACATAGCAGCACTGGCAGGATTTGTGCCATGTGCTGAAACAGGTATGATGCACACATTACGGTGATGATCTCCTCTTGACTACATTATTCAGATGCTTAGCTTAATCAGTAAAAAGTTAGGTACAAAACCAGTGCTAAATCAGACAGATAAAATGATACAGATCAGTGATGCTTCTTGACACAACCAAAAAAAAAAAAAAAATGCAAAACAATTTTCTAGTAAAGGCCAAATAATTAATGAGGTCGTCAGTATCTCCATACCAAATGATATGCACGGATAACCATCAACCCTGCATACTCCCCAGCAGCACCAGCATTAGGTTGCAGTGAGAAGGAGTCAAAACCAGTGATGGTACATAACAGATCACCCAAATCATTGAACATTTCCTGATAAAGCAGAACCATATTTCATCAAATATAATATACTGTATTTCTGTTCATTAGACAATAAATATAGAAATTGCATATGGAAGTTCTATGAGAGAATTTTTAATTAAGTACCTGATAACCCTCAGCCTGCTCAGCGGGGGCGAAGGGGTGAATGTCAGTGAAGTTAGGGAATGTAACTGGCATCATTTCACTTGTTGCATTCAATTTCATTGTACAAGATCCCAAGGGAATCATGCTGTGGCACAATGAAAGATCCTTTGATTGCAACCTGTGAATATAGCGAAGCAATTCATGCTCTGTGTGGTACCTAATAGGAAGCAGGAAAATCAAAATGTCAGTGGCCTCCAATTCATAAACTGGAAGAAATTTGTATCTTCTGAAAAGTTATTATACATGTTGAATATTGAGTGCGTAAGATATGGGCTCTCTCTTGTTAGTACAGAAGGAATTGCATTCTGAACTTCTGGTGCAAGAGATGCAGCAGTAAATGGAACCTAACAGTTCAAACAGAGCACTTTTAATCAGAGAGCTACATATGTAACTAACAGCAAACACAAATCAAGAAGGATTACAGACGCTCACACTTTTGCCACCGGCAAATACTTTGAAAAGCTTATCAACATCTTCCAAGGTGGTTGTTTCATCAAATGAAACAGTAATCTGAAAGATAATAAAACCCAATAAACTCATGGCCTAGGATTATTAGTTAACCAACAAAAGAAACATATGGAAATCACACTCACAGTTTTTGGGTCTACAATCCGCAAATTCATCTCACTCTTGTAAGCAGCACCAGCAATTGCATGAGCATCAGCACATTTAACCTTCACTGTGTCAAAGAAGGGAAGGCCCTGAACTTCAACTGTCCCCAGCTTCGTTAGTCCAAGAGCAAATGCCCCAGCTAGACCGTGGACCCTTTGGGCAATAGTTTTTAGACCTTCTGGTCCATGGTAAACGGCATACATAGCAGCCATGTTTGCAAGTAATGCCTAGATAATACAAAAAATTCAATCAAGCCAAGAAAATGAACATGTTATACATAAAGCTAAGAGAAGTATCAGTGAACATGCTTGTTAACACAGGTAAGTTTGTTCCAGAAACTTTCAACAAAAGTATGATGTTTGGAAGGTTTATCAACCTCTATGAATGAAATCTGTAAGGAAGAGGAAAATACAAAATTAATGAGATAAAAATCAAATATCTTACTTGGGCTGTGCAGATGTTGCTGGTAGCCTTGTCCCTTCGAATATGTTGCTCCCTGGTCTGCATTGCCATACGTAGAGCAGGCTTCCCTGAAGAATCAACACTAACACCAATAATTCTCCCTGGCATCAGCCGCTTGTACTCTTGGGAAGTGGCCAGGAAGGCAGCATGAGGACCTCCATACCCCATTGGCACTCCAAACCTTTGCGCTGAGCCAACAACAATATCTGCCCCAAATTCACCTGGAGGCTTCAACATTGTCAATGCCAGCAAATCAGTTGCCACGACAACCTTAACACCATGAGCATGAGCATTCTTAACAAACTCTCCATAATCCAGAACTTCACCCTCGGTTCCTGGATACTGAATCAATACCCCACAAACATCACCTGAGCTGTAATCTATGTCCTTAAGAGCTAAAGTAACTACCTTAAGATTGAAACCATCAGCTCTAGTCTTACAAATATCAATTGTTTGTGGGTGACAGTTGTTGGCAATAATAAAAGTTTTTTTCTTTCCCTTCAGTATGTTGTTACACATAGCCATTGCCTCAGCAGCAGCAGTTCCCTCATCAAGCAAGGAAGCATTTGACATGGGAAGACCAGTGAGATCCGCAATCATGGTTTGGTAATTAAGCAAAGACTCAAGACGACCTTGAGATATCTCAGCCTGATACGGGGTATACTGAGTGTACCAGGCCGGATTCTCCATAATGTTCCTCAAAATCACAGGAGGAACATGAGTATTATAGTACCCCATCCCTATAAATGACTTAAACACCTTATTCTTAGATGCCAGTTTCTTCATGTGTTCAATCATCTGGCACTCAGTTAACCCCTCATCAAACTTAGAGAACTTCATGGAATCAATACGAATAGATTTAGGCACAGTGGAATCAATAAGTGCATCAAGACTACCAAACCCACATGACTCAGCCATTTTGGTCTGCTCCTCAGGGGTTGCAGAGTTATGGCGGCGAGGGAAAGTATCACTAGATTTCAATGCCTCAACAGATATAGATCGAATTTGTGACCCAACCCCATAACCAACATGGTATGACACATCTCTTCCAGACAGCAAATCTGATACAGAACCATTGGAAGCAAATGGGGACAGTGATGACACATACCTTGAAGGTGTATACAACAAGGGTGATGATCTAGAGTTCAATTCAGCCCCAGTCCTGGATTGCCTGGCCTCATTCAACAACCGTCTGAGGGTTGCACGGTTAGCCAGCTTCCTAGCACGCTCCATTGCACCCACAGAAACAGAGTTCTGGGTTCGTTTTTCCAAGAGGAAAAGCAAATGGGGTTGGTGAAAATCTAGAGAAATTTAAAGGAAGGTATTAACTTTGTTCCATAGATTGAGTGGGTGAGGAGGGTTGGTGGTGGTGGGAATGCAATTGGACTTTATCCCTATATAAATAGTTTTGTGGTGCTCTGTATATAAGTTAATATTAAAAATGACAAATTTTGTGGGCTTCAAACTTCAAAGGGCTTGGGGCAGCTGATGTTGGTGGCGGTGGTGGGTGGTGGCTGACTGGACACCTAGGAAGAAAATGACACCCCTCAAGATATCAAATTGTCTGCAAAACGGTACAAAATCCCTAAAATTTGTATGGAAGTAATTGAAGGAGATCAGATTGGGATTCAATGGATGAAAATGGAAGTTCAGTATGAAAACCCAGGAATAAAAATGTCATCTTTTTTAATGAAATCTGAATTCTCAAGATACCTTGGTGGCAAATTCTCTTTCACAATCGTCTTATCTCTATATTTCAACTCGTGTAGTTGTGTTTGAACACAAAAGTCATTTTTCTAGGATCGGCTTCGTAAACTAATGAATCTCACTCAAGATCTTTTTTCAAATAAGATGTGTATTAGATTCAATAGAATGTATTATATTAAAAAATAATATAATTATAATGTTATATGATATTATAATTTTATAATTATAATATATTTTTAAATGATTAACTTTTTTTTTCTCAATAATGAATAATACCTCTGTAAGTCTACAATGCTAAATAAATTTACAAACTTATAATATTTTTTATTTAAATGGTGTTTTGACAACATATTCTTTTTAAATAAACCGATATGAATATTGAGCTAATAATTTTTTATTTTGTTCATCATCAACTATTAATTCTTGCTAAATACGTTAGTATGAACATCAAAAATAAATCTTTTTTA
>BPVZ01000020.1:2271455-2282773 GCA_020521535.1 Rubroshorea leprosula
AATCTTAACAGGGAGCTTCATGACTCTACACTGTTGATAATTTTAATATTCATCAAGAATGCACATTTTAAATTGTAAAATAAAATTTTTATAATAAAATATATATTTTTTCTAATTCTATCTTGTTACTCTCACACATGCTTTAAACCTAATAGGGAGAATGGGTGCTTCGAATCTTAACAGGGAGCTTCATGACTCTACACTGTAGATATCTTCAACTGTTTCAACACCTAAAAATCTCGAGGATGTTCCCTTGGGGAAAACACTTTGACGCTCAAGTTAGCAATATTTAATATTCTAGAGAGAGAAGTTCTCAAGGAGTAATTGCAGAGAGAGAAGTGTAGTAGAGTTAATGCCTTGAGTGGAGCTGATTGGGGGGTATTTATAGCCCCATGTGTTGACATGAGTCCATATGTGTATGCATCCGATTGGTTCACGTGTTATTACCCACGTGGGTATGTCTCTTCATTTTGGGCTTATAGATGTACGACTAGGCCTGTTGTACATGGCCCATATTGAATGTTGGGCCCCTTCCAAACATTACTCCCCCCTCAGTGTTCGGTTGACGAATGAGGTTGAATGTTCCCGTGGCCCAACGTTCAACTTGGAGAATAAGAGGTAACCATTTTTGGATTTTATGAACGACCTCGACCATGGCCGAACTGAAAGATTATGGCATAGGGTTCACACCCAAATGCTGAGGTTTGACTTAAACAAATTGTGATGTATCCAAGCTGAGTCCTAGGTGAGGAAGCCGTTAAAGAAAAGGTTATATCCGGGCGACCTGAACTCAGGGCGACCTCATCAGGCATCCATAGGTAGACCGAATTCTTGTCCAAACGTGTGTGGGCGAGCTGATGCCAAAGCATTCTTATTCGTGTGAATTCGGTGTACATCAACGACCTTAACGAGCTCACAAAGGCGAGCTGGTATGATAAATTTCCAACTTCCAAGTGGCGTAGGTTTGGGAAGAGATGAAATCCCTTGGTAAGGCGTGTGTCATATACGAGGTGTCACGCGTTATGTAGTGAGCTCGTCTAAACTAACGTGAAAGCGAGTAAACACCTGACGATCTGAACCATGACAACCTCTCGAAAATTTTAAAACAAAGTATTGAGGTCGCCATGCTATTACGAGAATTAGCTAAAGCAAAACAATCTCGACCCTCTATGGTCTGAGATCTCTGAGGGGATGTGATTATGAAGACGAGCTGAAGTGAGCGAGCTTAATCGTCATAATGAAGTAGATCCATGAGGTACAGAACAACTCTGAGGAAATTTGTTACGACCTGATCCTTCGGGATTTTTCAAAATTTAAACTGAGGCAAATCTCTGAAAAGATACGTTTGATATCCCTTTGCCTCTCTGCCTTCCTCGCAATAAATGCTGGCTCAACATTTGAAGAGATGTGACAGCTAAAGCTAACGGATGTTACATGCGAAGGCTTAAGTGGCTGCCATGTGTGGGGTTTTGAATGGCACGTCAGAGACACGCGTACGACAATTAAGGCTAGACAACTTGTTTAAGAAAAATGGCAGAGGAACAATCGCATAACCACTTTCTATTTGCTTTGCTCAGTATTCTCTGTCATTTTTTACAACGAAGCTTTTAAACCGTGAAGAGCACAACTCCAAAATCACAGACGCAGAAGAGTGTTATACATGTCAAATTCAGGTAAAAATGGAATTCTTTAAAGAACTTAGAGAACTTCGAGGTAACCAGGGTAAGGAAGAGGAAGAGGGTGTGATTTCAGTGGAACCCATTGCGATGATAGTACCGTTGAAACTGCAAGATTTGTTGGAAACTATTACGCTAGAGAGCAGCGCTAGCACCAGCACACATGGTGACTCTGTTGGTCACCATTCTGTAGCCTCTAAAGGCTCATCTTCAGAAGGGACACCTAGTGAGGCGAGAGATGAGGGAGAAGGTGTTAGTAGTCCTTTTATGGCGCTTATGGAGGTAGGGGCACCTGTGTTTGCGGAATGGGAGAGTAAAATTGTCAGTAGAAGGCTGAGCAATATTCGGAAAGCGCCAAAAGATTTGCCCATCGGATTCAAGTTCAGGGTGGCGCTACATCATGAGGTAGCAGCTAGTGCAGCTACCATTAAAGGGTACAAAAGATTGGAGGAAACGGTGAGAGTATCAAATCCCCAAAACAATTTTGATATGCACTGGCATGAAGAATGAAAGGGCGTGCTCAGTGTTTGGGACAGGATAGGTGCCAGTATACGTAGACCATTTTGACGCCGGTCTATGTTTTCCTCCGCCCGGGCTAATTTTTGATGTTTTGGCAGAGTACAAGATGGCCCTAACGCAACTGACCCCCAACAGCATAAAGTTCGTTATATGGTTTATGCTGTTCTGTGCGAGGTTGGAAATACCTGCAATGGTGATAGTTTTCAGGTCGCTATTCCTGTGTCGACTATGCCCTTCTACTAGTGAGACAAAGTGGTATTACATCTCCAAAAGGGAAGAGATCATGCTTTTTTCAAACATCAAGAACAAAGTGGCGAGGTGGAAGAGATAGTTCATTTTCGTTCGTGACACGTGGACTGAGAGGATGAATAACGAGCTCGCTGCCCGTGTTTCTGAGTGGCGTGTTCCAAACACGTATATGAACTATCCACAGCTGACCCCTCGTGATGTCAATCTGAAAAATCAGCTGTTGGATTATGTGAAGGCTAAGAGATTAGTGGCTTTAGAGGCCCTGGTTACCTCCGAGTAGCTCGCTGTGTTTGGGTTTGTCGACGTGGCAAATCAATATGCTGAAGGTATATTTCTATTGTATACTGTGAATTCTAGTCGATTTGAATCTTATGTATTTGTTTGTGCAAGAGAAATGAGCAATATACTTGAGAGGCAATGTCAACGAGCTCAAAGCTCATGAAATCGTGGGGCGGGGTCCAGCTAGCAAAGGTCGACTCGCTTTGATGAACGACCGCATGTTGCGCCATCTCGCAGCTCATCACAAAGAGAACGAGGTTTGAGCTTAGTGTCCAGATCCCAGGCCGAGCAAAGAGTACACCCTTAACCTTTAGATTCTCGAAGGTGAGCTTGCAATGACTCGGATGTAGAGGATAACATTCCACTCATTCTACAGAGGACGAGCTCAGGGGCTCAGCTTGTTCCAACTACTGTGACGCGGTCATCCAACATGCCACCTGCATCGGCACGTGATGTTGTTAAACCATCACCTGCCTCAACATCTATATTGGGGCCCAGAATTGCATACCTTGAAGGCTTCAGTTACATTAAGACTGACTGCCAGGCCGCCATGCCGCCATGGTGCAGGGTATGTAGAGTTTCGTTCCCCCTGCAGATCGACAGTGTGTGAAGAGGCACGTTCAACAGTATGGTGGCCATGCTGCTATGCTGAAACTAATGGACGTAAGTGTTCTTATCGAGTGTTTATATTATTTACTTTTTCAAGTTTATGTTAGAAATTAACAATTGAATTTATGTGGTAGGCGTTCAGCTACGCGGTCACACTCTTTGAGTGAGAGCAAGGGGCTAGTGCGCAAACTCGCGAACTCAACGACAATTGCAAACGGTTGACTTCTGAGAAGGCGAGCTTGGTAGATGAGGTCAACCAATTACAAAGCTCCAAGATGGCCAATTGGGCTACGTTAGTTGAAAGTCGAGCTGACGAGTTGGCCAACAAAAGGAATGAGCTGAAAGAGGAGCTGAAGAAAGCTCAAGCTGAGAGGGACAACGGCATCCAAGCTACCAAGGTTGAGGCCAAACGTGCTGAAGACCGTGTCAAAAGAGTAGAGGCTGATAGGGATAAGGCTCTGTCTGAGCTGAACTCCCTGAAGGAGAGGGTGGCTGAAGCAAACCAAAATCTGACCTAAGTTGAGGCGTCCCTTGAAAGGGTCAAGAAGTCTCCCTAGCACTTTGTTTGCATTGCATGAGCGCAAGGAGCAGAGTGGTTGGTGGGTTCTGAGATGTTTCAAGATGCCATGGCGGTAGCTTCAGCCAATACCACGATGAAGATCTATAATGAGATCCGTGGCAAGGTACTTCACCACTGGCCTGATTTTCCTATTGGCGAGCTGGCCTTCTTCGAGGGTGAAGAAATGGACTAGCAGGGCAAGAGTTTGGCTCCTCCTTCTGATACAACGATGCAATTGAAGTGGGAGCTTAATAAAGAAGGAGTGCCAATGTGGCCTCCATCCATTGTAGAAGAGGGGGATGATACTAAAGGCTTGCCTAGCTTTGATGCTTGGGTGGCAGAGCCCCTTGAAGCGGGGGCCGAACCATCAAGCACTCCACCATCCTCTCAGCCTGTTACCGCTCCAGCTTTTCACTCTCTAGCTTGTTCTACTCCGCTCAGACATCTCCTACTTGGGCTTTTGTTGTGCCAGCTAACGCGTCTATTCCTGTCGATCTGACGGACGATTAGTTTAGGGTTTATTTTTTCCTTTTGCATTTTTTGTATTGGTCATTTGACCCATCTGAACACTCATATTGTTATCTCTTGTACTACAATCGTGTAAATTTTGAACAGAAATACAAATTTGGAGATTTTATGAAATTTTTATATTTATTGAACTGTGTATACATTTCACATACTCTGAGTACATATGCTGATAACATAATAACATACATATTAACTATGATACTTTTTGAGGTTATGTATGTTTCAAGTAAATGGCAATTGACGACCTTGTAGATCTGCTAACAGATAAGACCCACGTCGTTTAATACAAATAACCATGTAAGAGCCTTCCGAGTTTGGAGCGAGCTTACAGATATGCGAATAAGCGTTAGTGAGCCCAGCTTTGTGTAAAACCAGGTCGCCGACTTGAAATTGACGAGCACGAACCCTTTTATTGTAAAATCGAGCAACACGACTCTGATAGATCATGGTTTTTATCCGAAAGATCTCCCTAACCTCCTCAACAAAGTCTAGGTTTTCTTTCAAGAGTTGCTCATTATCAGAATCATTATGACGAGCTGACCCGTTGGATGAAAAGCTAATTTGCACTAGGATTATTGCCTCAGCTCCATAAGCAAGGGAAAATGGGGTTTCACCAGTGGCCAAGCTGGGCGTGGTGTGGCATGACCATGGTACTTTGTTGAGCTTGTCAACCCAATTAAAGTGTGCTGTCAGGACACGTGTCTTAAGGCTGCGTAAAACGATTTTATTGGCTGACTCTGCTTGTTTGTTTGATTGTGGAGTGTATACAGAAGTGAGGGTCAGCTCAATGTTATAATCATCACAAAACGACCTAAGTGCTGCTGCTTGGAACTGGGGTCTGTTATCAGCAATTATTCGCTTAGGAATACAAAATCTGCACACAAACGCACTGATTGAGACAAAAACACTTGCGGATGTAATGCATATATGGTTTAAACCATTGATGAGTACCTGCACAATATGGAATTGAACAGAAATTCCTCTATTTTCCTCTCAGTTGTTGTGGACAGTGATTTGGCTTCTATCCACTTAGTGAAGTAATCCACAGCAACAATAAAATATGTGCAACCTCCCTTGCCCTTTGTAAAAGTACCGACAAATCAACTCCCCATTGAGCGAAGGGCCAGGTGATATGAGAGACAACAGCCTCTTTCTGGTGCCAAATGAGACATTCACGTTTAGCTTAGAGACAAACATAAAGTTTGTGCAAATTTTAGAACGAGCTCAGGTACTTGGCATGTGAATGTAATCAGCGTTGAACTGAGAGGTTGGATTTTTTTTGACATAATTTTGCGCATCCTCAACCATAGTAGACCAGTAGTACCCATGCCTTAGAATTTTCCAAGTTAGGGTTTTTCCTCCAATGTGTGTGCTACACACTCCTTCATGAACTTCCCTTACGGCATATTCAGCTTCATAAGGAGTAAGGCAACGTAACAAGGGCATCGAAGCTGCTTATTTACATAACTGATCGTCAATTAAAGTGAAATGTGCTGCCCTTCGTTTAATTAATCGAGCATCAATGGATCTTCAGGCAATTCACCGTTTTGCAAATAATTAATCAGGGGTGTAGTCCAGCTCGGTGAAAAGAGATCTGTACTTAGTACTTGGCACTTAACTGCTAGGTTAGTATAGCTCGGGGCATCAAGTACTTCGACAAATGTTGTCCTCTGAGGATTAATGTCTTGTGATGAGGCTAACTTCGATAACTCATCAGCTCGTCGATTATCCACCCTCGGTATCTTGTCAATCTGGAATGAGATAAAGCCTAATTTTAATCTACTGACCACAAAGGCATAACGACCGAGCTGAGGGTCTTTGATGTCATAGCTTCCATTTACTTGATTCACTACAAGTTGGGAGTCACTAAAGACTCTTATGCTTTTTGCTTTCAGCTCAGACGCTAACTTCAGACCATAAACGAGTGCTTCATATTCAGCAGCATTATTCATTGTTTGAAATTTGAATCTCAAGACATGCTCGGATTTGAAGCCATCTGGGCCCATTAATACTACCCCTGCCCTTGATCCTTCAACATTAGCGGCCCTATCTACGTACAAAGCCCATACCGGGTATGAAAGTAGGGCTTCCTCTACAGCTGTTGGATGGCATTCCACCAAAAAATTTGCTAGGGGTTGGCCCTTAATGGTTGTGCGCGATTGAAATTTTAGATTGTATTCACTTAGCTCGACCGCTCATCCAATTAGCCGACCAGAAAGTTCCTGCTTTTGCAATATCTTCCACAGTGGTAGATCGGTGTAAACAACAATCTCATGAGATTGGAAATACGCCCTTAACTTTCAGGCGGTGCAGACGAGTGCAAAAGCATCCTTTTCGACAATTGGATAATTCTGTTCAGTGCCCTGTAAAACTTTGGTTGTATAATAGATGGGTTGCTGATGTTTATCTTGCTCTCTTAACAAAATTGAGCTAACTGCCTCATTTGTAATCCCAAGATACAAGTATAACTTCTCTCATTCGACAAGCTTGGAAAGTAAGGGTGGTGATGCCAAGTATTGTTTGAGTTCATTGAAAGCCTGCTGGCATTCATCAGTCCACTGGAAGTTCTTGGGCTCTAGCAAAACTTTGAAGAACGGAAGGCTTTTTTCTACCGACCTAGGAATGAATATGTGCAGAGCAACGAGATGACCTGTTAAACGTTGTACATCTTTTATTATTTTAGGGGGTTCCATCTGCTGCACAGCCTCAACCTTGTCTGGGTTCACCTCAATCCTCTTCTTGGATACCACATACCCCAAGAATTTGCCCGATCTTACAGCAAAAGTACATTTTAACATATTTAACTTCATTTGCGCTTGGCGTAGATTCTGAAATGTTTCATTCAAGTCGCCAATATGATCTTCAGCTCATAGACTGGTGATAATCATACCATCAACATATATTTCAATATTCCTATCAATCTGAAGCTTAAAGACGACCTGAACTAACTTTGATATGTCGCGCCAGCATTCTTCAAACCAAATGGCATCATGACATAACAGTAGATTGCATCCCCTGCATAAAATGCCATTTTTTCTTGGTTGTCCAACCACAGCTGAACCTGATGATATCCCGAGCTGGCGCCAAGGAAGCTCATGCGTTCATGCCCAGCTGCTCACTTTACTAACTTCTCCACGTTAGGTAAGGGGTGCGAATCTTTGGGACATGCTTCATTCAAATTGGTGAAGTCAATGCACATTTTCCACTTGCCGTTAGGTTTCTTGACGAGCACAGGATTGGACATCCATTCAAAATATTCAACTTTCCTGATGAAGCCTGCCTGTAATAACTTCTATATTTCTTCATCTATAGTAGCTTACTTCTCAGGGCCAACAAGGTGACGCTTTTGAACCACTAGCTTCCTGGTGGGATTTGTACTGAGCTTGTGGACTACAAATTCTGTTGGAATGCCAGGCATTTCATCTGTTATCCAGGCAAACACATCCCGGTTAGCCTTTAAAAATTCTAGGAGCTCGATTCTTTCTTCCACTGTGAGTTTGGTTCCTAGTTTCATCGTTTTCTCCAGCTCATCAGGGTTCAAAGGGACAGTCTCTACTGATTCTACTAGCTTAGCCTTATGCTCCACATTCTCAGGTTAGTGATCTATGTCAGATATGCTCATCGTCTGTTGACCTGGCTGGCTCGGCCTGGAAACGTCTAAAATAGAGGTCTTGGGTGCTGCTGCGAGCTCGACCTTCCTAAATGTTCCTAATAACAGGTTCTAGCCATTTTTTGGTTCCTTTTGAGCACTTCTATACCCTGAGGAGTTGAGAACTTCACACAGAAGTGTGGTTGAGAGATGACAGTTTTCAATTCACAAAGTGTGGCTCTTCCGATTATGGCATTGAAAGCTCACTCGATTTTAACCACTAAAAAATTCACTGACGCCATCTTAAACCATGGTTCAACACCCACGTAGATGAGAAGTGTAATTACTCCCTCAATAAGGACGGGCTAATTGTTGAATCCGTAGATTGGTCCTCCATACTTCTTCAAGGAAGCTGGTTTAGCTGCATTTTTTGGAAACAACTCCAATAGAGGATGTCCGGAGAACTGCTCGTATCTATGAAGACCTTGTTAACGTTGTGATTGCCAATGTGAATTGTCGCCACAAAAGGGTCAGCGTGGGGCATCATAATGTCGGGTTCTCCCTTTAGCCGGTTGTAATTAGTCGGATTGAATGTAATGGGTGCATTTTCCTATTCTGCTTCCTCAAACGGTCATTTCAGGGGCCTGTTCTTGTCTACTGTCATCACCTGGCGAGCATAGGCTTTACGACCTCAGGTGCTCTGGCCTTCTAAATGCATGCGACCTGAAATCATGTTGATTGTGCCAGAAGGTGAAGGTATTCCGTCGTAATAGATCCCTCTATGGTTCTTTTGGTTCTGTACAGAGGTTTTCTGTCCTTTGTCTCAATCTGTTGAATGAGCGTCCTCTGTACATTTGGCCAGATTTAAAAGAGTATTGACTCCCCGGGTATGGATTTTGATTATTACCGAGCTGATACCCTTGCTCTTGAGATCGACCATATTCTTGCACAAAATGAGTTTGATTGGGTTGCTGGGCGAAGGGTTTCTGGATATATCCTTCCAATTTTCCATTGCAAGCTAAAAATTCTAGCTTGTCTTTCAAGTTCTGACAGTCTTCTGTGTTGTGACCATATCCACGGTGGAAGTCACAATATTTACTTCTATCAACTCGTGGGGAATCATGCATCAACGGAGGTGGTCTCTTGACCCAGTGTTGTATCTATGCCAAGATTTGAGACCTTGACGAGCTCAGCAGAATGTAATTGGCATATTTTGGAAAGGAAGGCGGCTTTCCTCTCTGCTCACGGACTTTTTACTTTTTCTTTTCTTCCCTCCCCCCTGGCTGTTTGTGCTCTTTACTCTATTTATCGTCAGCTCATTACTTGGATGATTGAAAGTCTTCTGACAATATGAAGCTCGTTGACCTGTCATTTACTTCGTTCCACGACTTCGGGGGATTTTCCAGGAGGTCGTCTAGGAACCGACCAGATTTGAGGCCATGCAGCAGGGCAGACAAACAGATGGTATCAAGGACATTATCAATGTCCAGGGTGTCCTTGTTAAAGCTCTGCATATAGTCTCTCAAGATTCTCCTTCCTTCTAGTGAACTTGCATTAACTCAGTAACAGTATGTTTTATCTCCCTCTAGCTCGCAAATTTGTTAGAGAATAAAGTGGCGAGCTAGGAGTACGAAGCTATGGAGTGTATGGGGAGCTTGTGGTATCATCTTCTAGCAGTAGATTTCAACGTTGCAAGGAACACTTTGCACATCATTGCATCAGTAGCATTTTGAATTTTCATGATGGCTTGATAAACGTGCAAGTGTTCGTCCGAGTTGCCAGAACCATCATATGTTTCTAAATGGGGAATTTTGAATCCCTCCTGATATGGTTCTGCTGTAATGGACAAGTTGAGAGGGGCACTGTCTAAATCCAAGGCTTGCTGACGTGACCTCAGACTTTTTAGCTCGTCAATAGACCTTTGTATATCTTTTAGTTGCTTCTCAAGTTCTGCGTTTTTCTTCATTAATTCATCACTGTGTTTGGATGAGCTGGGCTCTGGATTCAACCTTCCACTTCCCCTTGGCTTGGTTGGAACCACCACATTACCCAAGGCTGGGGAGTTACGGGTTGCAACTACTGTTGCTGGCTGCTCACCCCTATTCAACAGAGGAATTAGGGGGTCATCAGGGATCAGACAAGAGAGGATTTTTCCCATGGCCATTTTTAGAACTCTTGTTCTTTCTTCCAGCTCAATTGTCCGAGCAGATTCCATGGGTCTCTCAGGTCGTGAAGTATTTTGTCTGGAATGCCTTCGCCTGGTTTCCGCTGGGATGTGAAACTGTTCTTCGGGTTGGGTCACATACCTAGTAGGTGTTCGTTCATCGTCCGAATTATTTGATTGTTCTTGTTCTACCCCTCCCACAAAAAGGTTTCTCGACATTGGCCAGAAGTCGTTTAGGTTACTTTCCAAAGGCTGTGTATTATCCTAATCGTCCATGTTGCCTCTCGGGGGGCAGTTCCCTATAAAGGTACGTACCATTTTTAGATCAAGCTAATTAAACCACAGCACTTTTTGTTCAGTTTCCCACAGGCGACGCCAAATATTTGGGTAGTTTCACGATCCTACACTGTAGATATCTTCAACTGCTTTAACACCTGAAAATCCCGAGAATGTTTCCTCGAGGAAAACATTCCGACGCTCAAGTTAGCAATACTCAATGTTCTAGAAAGAAAAGTTCTCAAGGAGTAATTGCAGACAAAGAAGTGTAATGAAGTTAATATCTTGAGTGGAGGTGGTTGAAGAGTATTTATAGCCCCATGTGCTAACATGAGTCCATATGTGTATGCATCTGAATGGTTTACATGTTACTACCCACGTGGGTATATCTCTTCATTTTGGGTTTATGGATGTATGACTGTGCTTGTTGTACATGACCTAGATTGGATGTTGGGCCCTTTCCCAACAGAAGGAAAGATGGTGCACGGCCACGTCCACTCGGCCATCTGTGGACACGATGGGCTTCGACTGCAATAGTATTATTCTACATATAAATGTTTATTTTTATATAAATTAATTAAAAAATTTGTATTTCTTACACCCACAATTTGTGTCAAAGGCACAAACTAGATAAATTACTATTAAAATTTTCTTTTAATTTTTACCTATTTGTTAAGGGTAATATAAATAAAAGTAATGATATGCAAACTTTTATTTAAAACTTTTAAATTATTAAATGAATATATATAATATCATGCAGCCGGCCCTTCGGGCCACTTTTAAGGTGCAGTCCCCCTCCCCTTTGTGGGTTCGAAGTTTGAATTCCACCCTTATCACTTTGTTCAAAATATATATATATATATATATATA
>BPVZ01000020.1:2316251-2335268 GCA_020521535.1 Rubroshorea leprosula
ATACTTTTAACAAAAATTAATTATGAAAAAAAGTTTGTACCTTATGTGTCCTTATAGAATTTTTTTTTTCTTTCTTTTTTTTTAAACGTTAACATGTTTGTTGAACATTTTGTTAGAAAATATGCCCATTAATTACCATTTTCCAAGCTCCCAAGTTCCAACCTGTAACTAGAAGACTAGTCACAAGACAAGAGGAAGGCCCGTTTTCGTAATTTTAACTATTGACTTTTGTTAGGTCCGTTTCATACTAAAATAACAATTGGGCTGTTTTTGGGTCCATTTATTTCTGATAGCGGACAAATCCGGTCCATTAATTGCATTTGAAAAACGAAGGATCACAAGGACGTGCGAGACTTTCTACGAAAGGCGCAAAAGAGGAAGAAAGCTTTTGCAGAAGAGAAGTGCAGAACAGTTTCCCTCTGTATTAAGGTAATATCTGTTTTCCACAGACTTGCTGTTCGTTTATAAATTGATCAAACAATCTTCTTGCGAAGCTCATTTCTCCTCAAATCAATTTAATTTTCATCTTGTATGATCTCTTCTTCGCAATATTTCCCGCATACTACAGAAGATGACGAATCCATTAGAAGCTTTGAGAATGCATCTCCTCAAAAGTGCGGAGAATGGTTCGCCATCGCCATTCTCTTCGCTCAAATTGCTCTGTTTATTGCAACACTTTTTGTGTGGAATACCAGGTTATAAGCAGAACATAATAGCACCAGGATCAAAACGGCGTTGTTGAAGAAAACTTAAGAAAAGAGATAACTTTGAGCATACTGAACTGTGTTCAATCTAATGATCCACTGCATACATATGTTAGTATATATATACAAGATATTCTAAGTATATGCCTAGAATTTTTGTCTTGAATGTTGCTTGTGACTATTTATTGATTTCTTCCTAAATTATGCACTATGAGTAATAGCTAGAGATGCTCTTTACCTTCTGATATCTTTTGTATGTTTAGCTGATCCTTTTTCCCTTCTACCATCTTGTGTTTCCTTTCTTAGTTTATTTGTTGTTGTTGGATTTGATTCCTGTGATCTTGCTTGTTTTGACTTAGTCTTCATACTCCTCCTCAAACTGGCATAAGGTGACTCAATCAAACCCAGTTTGAACTTTAACAACGGAAATTGGGCGTGTGGAAGCGGTTTTGTAAGCATGTCTGCAATTTGATCATTGCTGGGAATATATCTGGTTACTAGTGTACCAAGTGCTACTTTTTCTCTAACAGAGTGATAATCCAATTCAATGTGTTTTGCAGGAGCATGAAACACAAGATTTATAGACATATGTAAAGCACTAATATTATCTGAAAAAATTTGAGGAGGAGAATAAAGTGAAACCCCAATATCATGTAGAAGATAGGTAACCTAAACAATTTCAATTGTAGTAGCAGCTAAGGCTCGATATTCTGCTTTAGCAGTAAAGCGAGCGATGGTAGGTTGCTTCTTAGAAGACCATGAGATGCAATTTGCTCCAAGGAAAACATAGTAGCTAGTAGTGCTTCATCTTGTAATTGGACAACCGGCCCAATCAGCATCACAAAACCCTGTGAGTGAGAGAGTGCTGTGAGAGGAGAAGCGTAGTCCATGGTGTATGGTTCCTTTTATGTATCTCAAAATACATTTAACTTGACGCATATGAGCAAATGTAGGCTATTGCATGAACTAACAAACTCTATTCACAACATGACAAATATCAGTTTTGGTAATTATCAAATATTGTAATGCACCAACAAGTTTTCTGTACTCAATTGCATCAACCAGATCATCATCCTTTAAAGTAGAAGTGTCCTTCGTTGCCAATGGAGTGGCAATGGATGCTGTTGCAAACATGTGGGTTTGAGTCAGAATATCTTTGGCATATTTAGCTTGTGATAAAAATATGCCCCCTGAAAATTCAATGACCTCAATCCCCAAAAAGTAGCTAAGTGGGCCAAGATCCTTTAAAGCAAACTGATTGCCAAGATGATCAATTATTTGTTGCAGCAAGAACTGTGAGCTGGCACTAAGGACTATGTCATCAACACACAATAAGAGCAAAATAACATCTTAGCCATGATGAAGAACAAACAAAGAAGAGTCTGCTTGGCTACAATGGAACCCTAATTTCAATAGTTGCAGTGTGAACGTGTCAAACCATGTCCTTGGAGCTTGCTTTAGACAATAGATAAATTTATTAAGCTTGCAAACATATTCAGGGTGTGAAGGGTCTTCAAAACCTGGTGGTTAGGTCATGTAGACTTCCTCTTTGAACTTCCCATGTAAAAATGCATTTTTCACATCTAATTGTCTTAATGGCCATGACATTATTGTGGCAAGGGCAACAACCAAATGAAGTGTGGTAGGCTTGAGAACAGGACTAAAAGTCTTGCCTTAAACCTGTCTATTGTTCCATCAGGGAGAAGCTTTGTTTTGAAGACCCATTTGGAGCCTACAATATTTGTTTGTGATGAGGGTCTAAGCACTAATATCCATGTGTTATTCTTGTGAAGTGCATCTAGCTCTTTTTTCATAACATTAGTCTAGTGAGGAAGTTGTAGTTCCTTTTTAATTGATTTGGGTTCCTAAATGTCCAATTTTGCACCATGTAATGAATAATTATTAGTAGTCATAGAATGAGCAAACTTAGGAAAAGTAGTTTGGACTTGTCCAGTATGTTTCCCTGATTTGTTTTTGTAGTCATTGGGTGAATGGAAGTGGAGGTGGTACCCCTTCACAATGAGAATTAGAACTACTTGGTCCCTGTATAGGTTGGGAGTGATCAGGTTCAAGCTATATTGGTGAATTACACATCTCAATTTCATGGATGTTATTTCCAAGATGAGTTGATCCAGGTCCTACTAGATTACTTGCTTCTTCTAGTATGTTTTGAGGGGAATTACTATTTGTATTGCTAGATCCTTGAGGTGAGGTTGATTCAAGTACCTTTACAGTAGTGGAAATTGTATTATATCCTTCTTCTGTACATGTATTTCTAATTGAAGTGCATTGACTAGTCACAACTCACAAAAGCAAGTTGCTCTTCATCTATCCTCTTAGCAGCTTGCAAATGGGATGAGCATTGCACCCAATTATCAATGTCAGGATATTGACAAAGGTCACCATCTGCACTATTATCACTTGTAATCTTTGTGAGATTAGTATATGGGAGAAAATATTCATCAAAAGCTACATGTCTAGATATGTCTATACGTTGAGTGGTAGGATGCAAACACTTATAACCTTTGTGGATTAGACTGTATCCTATGAACACACAAGGTAAAGATCTAGGTTGAAGTTTGTTTGTGGCATAGTCTCTAAGGTATGGAAAACAATGACATCCAAATACCTTTAACATAGAATAATAAAGAACCTTACCATAAAGAAAAAAATAAGGACTCTAACTTCTAAGAATAACATTGTAGTTTCAAACTAGACCAAAACTCCTTAATTATGTTTTGGTTGTCAAATGGAGAAAAGTTGTAAGCTACCCTTTAATAGAACAAATGAAAGAATTGAATTCTTATTCTAGAAAGTACACTGTGATACCATGTAAAAGTGTGCTCGTGTGCTCAACACAAGACTTGCACCCAACTTAAAACCAATTGGCAATAGGTGGAGTGGCCTTCCTTGTATTTAACCTACAAGCTTCTTATTTTTATACTCGATGTGAGATTTTCCACTTAACACACCCCCTCACGTGCAGGCCCATTATGAATATCGAGTCCTATCACGTGGGTTAACACGCCCCCTTAAATGCAGGCCCAGTATCTTTAACTTCGAGTCCTGTCAGATAAGCTAACAACGGGTTTCTCAAAACAAAATCTGGGCATTGATACCATGTGAAAGTGTGCTCATAGGCTTAACACAAGGCTTTCATCCAACCTAAGACCAATTGGCAATAAGTGGAGTGGCCTTCCTTATATTTAACTCATAAGCTTCTTATTTTTATACTTGATGTGAGATTTCCCACTTAACATGTGATAGTGTGCTCGTGGGTTGAACACAAGGCTTGCATCAAACCTAAAACCAAATGGCAATAGGTGAAGTGGCCTTCGTTATATTTAACCCACAAGCTTCTTACTTTTATACTCGATATGGGATTTCCCACTTAACACAGCCCCTCAAGTGCAAACTCACTATGAATGTTAAGTCTTGTCACGTGGCTTACCACGCCCCTTTAAATGCAAGTCCACTAACTTCAACTTTGGGTCTTGTCAGGTAGGTTAACAACGGGCTTCTCAGCACAAAATCTGGGCTTTGATACCATGTGAAAGTGTGCTCATGGGCTCAAGACAAGGCTTTCATCCAACTTAAACCAATTGGCAATAGGTGGAGTGACATTCCTTGTATTTAACCCACAAACTTCTTATTTTTATACTTGATGTGGGATTTCCCACTTAACATGTGAAAGTGAATTTTTGGGCTCAACACAAAGCTTGCTTTCAACATAAAATCAATTGGCAATAAGTGGAGTGGTCTTCCTTGTATTTAACTCACAAACTTCTTAATTTTATACTTGATGTCGGATTTCCCACTTAACACGCCCCCTTATGTGCAGGCCCGTTATGACTGTCGGGTCCTGTCACGTGGGTTAACATGCCCCCTTAAATATAAGCCCAGTATTTTCAACTTTGGGTCTTGTCAAGTGGGTTAACAACGAGTTTCCCAAGACAAAATCTGGGCTCTAATACCATGAAGAAAACTTAAGAAAAGAGAGAACTTTGAGTATACTAAATTGTGTTCAATCTAATGAACCACTGCATACATATGTTAATATATATATATATATACAAGATATTCTAAGCATATGCCTAAAATTTTGGTCTTAAACAATGCTTGTGACTGGTGCTTGATTTCTCTTTAAATTATGCACTATGAGTAATAATTGGAGATGCTCTTTCCCCTTTGATATCTTCTGTATCCTTTGTTGATCCTTTTTCCCTTCTAATATCTTTTGTTTCCTTTCTTAGCTTATATGCTATTATTGGATTTGATTCCTATGATCTTGCTTGTTCCAATTTAGTGTTCATAGTTGTCTTACCCAATCATCTCAACCGTTTTGGTCTCTAATTGGAGGCGTTTGAGTCGTCTTGAATTCATCTATAGACCATGTGGCTCCAAGGTAAATCTTATAGCAAATCTCATCTGCTTGATTTTAACGCTTGTTTTACAGAAATTTTATGAGAAATCCTTGAGTAGTCTGGGTTTTACCTTGAGTATCACGGTTTTGTTTCTATTCCTACTAGTCATAATACAACTCGCCATGGACCTTGGAATGTTTAGTTTTCGACTTGGAGTCACTAGATCGATTACGTTCAATCTATTTGAACTCAAATTTCAAACTTGGATAGTTATAGTCATTTGTTTTCTGCTATTGGGTTTTAGGTACTGGCTAGAGAAGAATTGGTTGGAGGTGGGAAAAGATGAATCACTGCCCATTAATAGGAGTACCGGAGGAAGAAAACCAAATATCCAAGTCAAATATCATTAAGGCAGTAAAAATGGTGGTTTTCCAGCTTTTTGGGTTTACAAATTGTTTAGAATCAATTATCAAAAAATAAAAGGGCAGCCCAAATCCATATCTTGGACCTCAAGTCCCACAATGGGAATGCTAGCATGCATGCTCATTTTTAGTTGTGGTTCAGCCTTGCTCTTATTCCTCGTGTGTATTTTTTGTACCAAACTGAACCTGCAGCACTTTCTACGAGGAGAATAATTGCTGCACAAGGGCAGGGTCATGATGAACCTACGTTAATGGTAGCATAAGGGGCGAGTTCTGTTGTAGACTGGCCACAGGGAGAGGAGCAGATGGCGTGGCCGGTAAGTGTAGAACAAGGGCAAGCTACAACACCTAGAATATAGATGCATAAATAAAAGCAATAAAGTTAAAAAAGATCATCATTTTTAAAAGAACATTTAGATGCAATAAACTCCTCATGCTAACTTTCAATAGTACCAATCGACCTGGTCAAAGTTAGGCAAACCATCCACCATAACCCTCGAAACATTAAGCAATAAAGCACATAGACTACCATTCAACTAGAAAACCCTCTTATAGAGTAACGAGCTAGTCATCTATATGTGATATGCTAAATCTATTAACAATCTATGGCATAACCCACAAAAGAAACAAACAATTTCCCATTAATCCGCTCTTCACATAGATTAGAAGTAAACTACTAGTTTTAAAATTTCATCAAAAACTCTGTAAACAAAAGTAATTGGGACATATAGACAAGTAAAACACCAAATGAGTTAATGTTAGTGGCTTAGGCATTTCATCAAACAATTTTAGGGCATTTAACATAATATCAATCTAACAAAAATCAGGCTAAACAGGAACACAAATCATGAATCATAAATCAAGGATGCGAAAATCTGGATTTCATCAAAACTGATTGTTGGTTGAATTTGAAAGATCTACGATTTTAAATATGATAGCAACTATGAAACTTGTGCATGTATGCTCAATACAAGACTTGCATCTAACTTAAAACCAATTGGCAACAAGTGGAGTGACTTTCTTATATTTAACCCACAAACTTCTTATATTTAACCCACAAACTTCTTATTTTTATAGTCAATGTGGGATTTTCCCAGTTAACATGCCCCTTCACGTGTAGGCCCGTTATGAATGTTGGGTTCTATTATATGGGTTAACACGCCCCCTTAAATGCAGGCCTGGTATCTTCAACTTTGGGTCTTGTCAAGTGGGCTAACAATGGGCTAACAATGGGCTTCCCATGATAAAATCTGAGCTTTGATATCATGTGAAAGTTGTGCATATAAACTTAACACAAGGCTTGCATCTAACCTAAAACCAATTGGCAATAGGTGGAGTGGTCTTTCTTGTATTTAACCCACAAGTTTCTTATTTTTATATTTGATGTGGGATTTTCCCACTTAACACGCCCCTTCACGTGACAAGTCTTATGTTGAGCCCACATTCACAATTTTCACATGGTATCAAGGTCCAGATTTCTGTTCTGAGAAGCCCATTGGTAACCCACCTGACAAGACCCGAAGTTGAAGATACTAGGCTTGCATTTAAAAGGCGTGTTAACCTACGTGATAGGACCTAACATTCATAGCAAGTCTATACATGAGGGGGCGTGTTAAGTGGGAAAATCCCACATTGAATATAAAAATAAGAAGCTTGTGAGTTAAATATAAGGAAAACCACTCCACTTATTGCCAATTGGTTTTAGGTTGAATGCAAGCCTTGTATTGAGCCCACGTGCACAATTTCACATGGTATGAAAGCCCAAATTCTATCCTGGGAAGCCCATTGTTAACCCACCTAACAAGACCTAAAAGTGAAAATATCGGGCATGCATTTAAGAGGGCGTGTTAACCCACGTGACAGAACTTGACATTCATAGTGGGCCTGCACATAAGGGGGTGTGTTAAGTAGGAAAATCCCACGTCGAGTTTAAAAATAAGAAGCTTGTGGGTTAAATACAAGGAAAGTCACTCCACCTATTGCCAATTGGTTTTAGATTGGATGCAAGCCTTGTGTTGAACTCATATGCACAACTTTCATAGCAACATTGGTGATTCTATTTGCTCAATTTACTTTGTTTGCCACAAAATTATTTGTGTAGAAAACTAGGTTATATGCAGAATATGATAGAATTGGAATCAAAACGGTTTTGTCTTACCATATCTTTGCCATCCTAATATCCAATTCCAAGTGCTTGAGTCAACTTGATTCCTCAGAGGAAGGTGTGGCTCCAAGGTAAATTTGATAGCAAATTTCAACTGCATTCCTTAGGGGATTTTTTGTATGAAGTTTTATGGGTAATACTTGAGTAGTCTAGGTTTTGCCTTGAGCATTGTGGTTTTGTTTCTAATGCTGTTGTTCGTGATACAACTGTCAACCGACCTTGGGTTCTTTGGTTTTCTGATCGAAGTCTCAAGATCAGTTGCTTGTAATCTATTTAGATTTAAATTTGAAACTTAGATAGTTGGGGCCATTTGAATCTTGCTATTGGGTTTTAAGTGCTAGTTAGATAAGAAAATCAGTCACTCCCTACTACTAGTGGCACCTAAGGAAGCAACCAAATTTTAACATTAGAGATTAGGAAAATGATTGGTACACTTTCCAATTGAATACACTTAACAACACTCATCGGTTCAATCATTCAAATTTATCTTTGAAAATTTTCCTTCCTCCTTGAATTCAAATTTAAAAATATTAGTTTCTTAATGATTGAATTAGTGGGTGTTATTAGGAGTGTTGAATCGAATGGAGTACCAATCATTATCCTACGTATTATCAAGGCAGTAACAATGGTAGGTTTCTTCCTCATTTGGAAGTACAATTTGTTTAGAACCAACAGTCAATCTAAACGGGCCAAATTCATATTCCACATCTTGCGCCTTAGTTTCTTTAATGGCAATGCTTATGTGCATTGTCATTTTGTGTCTATGGGTTGCCCTTGTTCTTATCACTCGTGTATATCATTCGTTCGTAGCTTCCCTAGCATCTTTTCTCATAGAGATCCTAAGGAAGATGAAGATTGTATCTGAAGATCCAAAGATGCATCTCAAAGACTTTGTGCCATCAGTCATTTTATGTTGCCCAATTTGCTCTCTTGAGCGCAACACTTTTTGCAAGACAAATCAGGTTAACTTCAATTCTAGTATCTAATTCAAGGCGTTTGAGTCGACTTAAATGTAATTAAATGTTATAAAATTTTAGCACCTTATCATTGGTGTCTTTCTACATCATTTTGTAAGCCGTTTAATGGTCTAAGTTTCACCTAGAGCATTAAGATATTTTATAAAATCCTATTGGTCACAATACAACCCTCCACAACAACAAAATCGCCATATAGCTATATATAAAATTGTAGCCAAATTGTTAAAGGCATATCTATAGACCTCCTAAATATTATAACTATGCATAGAAGTACATAAGTAATCATCCATGTAACTATAAATAACCATCTACACTTTGTGATCCTATTTTTATGTATGGTTTAGAATTTTGTAGGTAAAAAGCCGTAGGAACCCATACCCCCGTTTAAAACCGGAGGTAAAGGAAAATAGCTACAATAACCTTACGTTGAGACTAATGACAACAACAAAGTAGTGGACAAATCCGGCCCATTAATCGCATACTAAAATAATGATTAGAAGACAAGACAAGGGGAAGGCCCGTTTCTGTAATTTTAACTATTGAATTTTGTTAGGTCTGTTTCATACTAAAATAACAATGGGGCTCCTTTAAGGCCCATTAATTTTTCATATCGAACAAATCCAACCCATTAATTGCCTTAGAAAAACAGAGGATCACTAGGATATGCGACTTTTTCCCCTTTTATGAATTGAGGAAGGGAATCAGAGCCTAGCCCATATCCAAGCAGTTGGGTCAATGGGCTCAACGGTAGGTTATTGTTTTTTCTAATCTTCGAAGGAACAGTTAACAAGAAGTCCAACATCACTATTGTGCCTCGTCATGGTCTCAAGGAAGCAATGCAGAAGTAATGGGAGGAGTTAGAGCAAAAGAGACCTGCCTTTGGAACAAATTAAATTGGGCTAAAAAAAGAAGTAGATTAAATTATATTAGGCCTTAAGGGGTGCTTTATTTGAATTTTTTTTAGAATTTAATTAATTGTTTTCAATTTTTAAATTGTTTATATTATATTTATTCATGCCGCGTTGTTATTTAAAAGATGAATTTCCAATTTTCAATGTTTCAAATTCAAATAACTAATTGATACCCCAAGCAATGCCGGCGCCAGTAATAAAATAAAATAAAAATAAATAAATAATGAAATTAAAAATTTAATATAAAATTGATATATTAATAAAACAAATACTATAATTATTAAAATTGAATTATAGTAATAAAAATACATGCATAATGATTTAAAAAACAGTAATTAAGAAGTCCTTCAAATATTGAGTTTATTAGTTAACATAATCCATATCATAACTTAAAATTTTTAATTAACTGTTCAAACTATATATAATATTTATTAATGATTTAGTAGACAATGTGACCTAAAAATATTGAAATGAACAAAGTCCGTGTAATATACAACTAACCATGACTGAATGCAGAACTTAGAAGGTAAATTCCAACATAAGAGAATCTAACATTTTATTGATGATCATAGCAAAACAATTACCTTTTTTTTTTTTTTATTTCATTGGCAAAAATGCTTTTTCAAAGTGCTGCTGGCAATATAAATGTTGAGGTTTAGGAATATGTCTTCAATGATAACTTGGTAAAGTTTTCATCAAATTCAATCACTTTTAGATGTGTGAATGCATCTTTAATATGATTATAAAAGGAAAAAGGGAAAGTAATGTGCAAAGATAAAGCACAGGGGTTAATATATCTTTAATTTAGATAATACCCATGCCTCATACAAGAATATTATAATGAAAAATAACATGAAAAATAACGAAAAATGAAAAAAATACAATATATAAGATGCTAGAACTTAATGTTAGATTGATGTTCATTACATTTCTAAAAGTTTAATTATTGAGTTATTGAAACTATGAAATAAGATGTGAGAATGTAGTTTCAATTTAGATAATACCCATACCTCCATGAAATGTTACAATGCAAAATAACATGAGAAAGAATGAAAAACAAATAAATACAATATAAAGGATGTTAAAACTTAACAGGAAGTTGATATTCTTCATTATATTTCTAAAAATTTGATTATTGAGCTATTTGAAGCCTTAAGCAAACATCCTATTTACTACCACCAATTAAACAAATTTGAACTCTCAAAATCATGACATTGGGAGTAATACTGATTAAAGAAAAGCCCTTGATTACTTTCCCATAAAACATAGTTTCAAGCTCCAAATAAGATGTAAAACTTCATAATTAGGGGCCATGTCCAATTGGTCAAATACAGTACCAAGACCAAACAGAAAAGAGACATCAGTATAAATATTGAATTTCGAAATTAAACATCTCTGAAATATTTCACATCCACAATCCTTTCATCTTTCCATTTAAAGTCTCATACCATGCGGTCAATTACTTTGGGCCTTTTGAAATGCACCCCTGCCATAAGAAGACACAGAACCCTACCACAAGAACACACAGAAGGGAGAATACTTGGATATAAGAAAACAGCAAGGAAAATGCATTAGAAGAGGACGAAAGATTAACTAAAAGCATAGTAGATTACTTCACATTGGAGCGTGTCAAAGGTTGCATTGATTATTAATGTCCAATATTTCCCCGAGTACCATCACAACAACACGTCGTATTGTAAGCCAAGTGAAATATATAACATCAGAAATTTTCAAGAACCAAAATAGCAAATGGTCTAATTTATTCAAATCGCTAAGAACTTGTGATCACAGCCACCAACATACTTCATGAAGGTACTTAATTTTTTCTTATCAATAATAAAGATAATTAATTGATAATATATTCTATTTGATTACATATTTTGACATATTGACTTGCAGCCATGTTGAGAGTAGAACAATAGAAGTCTACAGTACAGAGTTAACAGAAGAGCCGAATCATAAATACTAAGAGTAAATTCCAAGTAATATAGCTGCAACATAAATGTTTTGGCAAAATTTCTTCAACTAAAAAGGAATAAAGCAGAAATTTATTCAAATAAGAGGGAAAAATGCTGAATAAATATAGAACAACATAACTATATTAATTAAACTTAAAATCTCAAAACAAAATATAAATGAATACTCTAAGCACTCAAAACTACTAAAATGAATCCACTAGACAACTCATTAAGCATCAAGTCAGCATTACAGAAAAACAGAATTACACTCTAAACTCGTAATTAAATAGTACCTGTCTAGGTGTGATCAGGGTAGAAACCACCATTTTTTTATCCAAAACAACACTCTAGACTGTAATTCAAAACGGAATCAAATCAAATCAATAAACTATCCAAATAGTAGAATTCGAATGGAAATCTAAAATAAATTAAAAACAAACCAAATGCAAAATATGGGATTCAAGGAAGCACACAATAAATTCTAGCCAAAAAAGGAAGCACATGACAAACACTTTTCAGAAAACCCTTTTGATAATAAAATAAATTAAAAGAAACCCAAAAATGCTATCTAGATCTGGAAATTCCAAGGTATATTAGCTTCACCTAAGCAAAATGAAAGAAGATTAAACACGTCCGTAATGATACTATCGCAAACTATCAATGCAATACAATAGACATAAAACAGCCCATATGTAAAGGCAGAAATTTTCGTAAGGTAGAGATAACCCTTAAATATCATAACATAAAATGTCCTTCAATGTCATAACTCATAAGGACCCAAAACTCCAAAACTCTGTCTCAAACTCAACAGTGAAAAAAGCCTAACAACCTACAAAATTAGATTTGACAGAAAAAGTAAGAAACAGTTCGAATGTGATCTTTCATTAATCATTTCCAAAAGACCAGACCTGATCTCTACACATCCAAAGCTAAATCTCACATTTGCTTATCCTTTAAATTTGTATATTTTTTTATCATTATTCACGTTTTGTACCAATGGAATTAAAGCTAATTAAAAATATGTAATTTAGGATCTCTAAATCTGAGTTTTGTCATTCTATGAGTTCATTTTCAAGTGTACGAAGTGACTTCCAGGGTTTTATGGATAAGCAACTAAAAAAACCACATTGCTTCCTTGTAATAGCCACCACTTAACGTATTAAAGTGCAACATAAGAACAATGTATTTAGAAAGATCAACATGTGAAATTAACCTCAAGGTAGAGAAGTTTTTCAACCTTTGTCTCACATTGGATCAAGGCTAAGTAAAAGTACTCGTGTTTCAACCTGTACAAAAGAATATAATCCAACTCTATTATGTTTGATAGAAGATAAATGAATGATTATAAAAACATTCAATTTCATAGAACAAAACCTGCAAGTACAACTTTAACATAAACAAAAATGAAATTTCCAACAATGGATGTATAGCTTATAAAAAAGGTGGAATTAACTAACATAGGTGGAACAACCAAGAGTTTATTCCAAGTTTCCATACATAGCCAAAATCAAAACCATACAAAAATTAAAAAATTGATCCCACCTCTCATTAAAAACTTTATTCCAAAAACAACAGAAAGAAAATAAAAAATCAAATAAAGAAAACCAAAGAAGGAAAAGCATACAAAAATGTAAAAACATTGAAAGGATCCCATCTCTCCTCTTGCTTCCTCTACCTTGAAGCTCTTAAAAATCCTCCAAAAGGAAAAACAAAAAAGGAACCACACCAAAAGGAGATCAGAATCTAAGACACACAAATATGTTTGTTAATTATATCGACAGAAATAACCAATACAAAAATTACCAATAACAGATAGAATGGAGGTTTTTCAGCATCTCAGAGACACTTTCTGCCAGAAACAGAAGCTGTTTTCCATTCATAGCTGAGGCTTGTATTCTAAAGAACAAATTAATTGAAAACAATCAATGACCTGTAAATTCAAGAGGTATATATATGCTAGAATTCATCACATAGACTATTTAACAATGAAAATCCCCAAATTTCTTAAACATGAGAATAAGAAAAACATGACTAAATAATTCAAAGAAAAGTCAGATGAAGCAAATTGTAAGAATGAGCTTCACTTTCTGGAAATTCATCAAATTTGTTCATAATAAGCCATAAACTTATAATAAGAAAAAGAAAGAAAAGCAAAATGGATTCAACAATTACCTGCTCAAGGTTCAACTTCAATGATTTCTCTTTTTCCTATTAGATTTTGCAACTTAACCAACATTGCATTTATCTGATTCCACTGATAATGATACAAAGAGCAGAAAAAACATTTTATTTTATTTTTTCTTAATCTTAACATAGTAAGATCTGCATTATTCTCCCAAAGAAATGAAAGGGAGTCCTTGAAATTCTCTTTTGCAAGTAGATAGTCACTACTGTGAGGCCAAATTGCCTCTTGAAGTAACAAAAATAAAAGACCATCATTAGGAAAATTTTCAACTTAAAAGGAGCACTAAATCACTAAACCAAGCCAATTTATGAATTTAACATCAGTTCTAACTTTAACAATTTTCAAGAAATGGGAGACATCTTAACAATAATTGTGTGAATTTGTTAAAGTCTGAAGATAAGAATAGAAGTGCATATAAAATATTCGCTAGAAGATTGGTGAAATATTTCACCTTGTTTTCTTATTAATATACCAATGTTGATTTCTTATTACACAAATAGACCGACTTACACAGTAGGACATCAAACTGAAGAAACATAAATATATAAACACAAATGTATATATGCATAAAAAAACAACTGAATATTCAAAAAAACTTTATTCAATTACATATCATTTGTAATATTACATAAAGGAGATCTATTTAACAGTTAGGAGGTATCCAAAACAGAAGCAATGGTTTGGCCACAGGTGTATATGGACCAACAATGGTAAACCCGGCATACAAACTTGATTTTTTTCTTATTAATATACCAAAATAGCATAACTAAAAGTTAAACACCTAAATTTTATAATAGAGAGATATAAGTGAAGTTTACAAAAAATTCTAAAACTCATATGACTCCAGAAGAAATGAAAAACAATACATAAAATTACCTATAGAAAACTGAGTACGTGTTCTAGAGAACAATGGGTTCCAGGAACAGATTCAAGACATGTAAATTCAGTTGACCTCAAATTTGGGTCATCAGATAAGCACCCATTCACAGAACAGAGGCTCTGACTAAGTTGCTTGTGGATGACATTCCTTCGTATCAGCCTTGTTTCTCTTTTACCTTTTGGATCCCAGTAATAAACAGGACCATGTAAACAATTAAAAAGTGAAGCATAAAATGTCTAAAAACATAAGCAAACTAGACAAATGAGGAGAATACATGAGCAAAGAAAATGGAATAAGTGGAACTGGACAGAAACAGATGAGAATTACAGTAAAGAACTAACATGACACAATATGATCTAAAAAGAAAAGTTATAATAGAATTTCCACTTATCAATGACACTGTCAAATGCCCTTAATTTTACTAAATTGTGCAAACCCAAATCATTATGAGCTTTCCATTTCCTAGTCATGAACAATAAAAAAGGGCAAAACAAAAGCACTAGCAGGCCCCTGGCGGGCTGCAATGTGCATCAAACACTTGACTCATATCAAGGCTCAAGTCCCTAGTGGACAGTCGTAATATTTTCCCTTCCCCAAAAAATCCCCCCTTGTTCAAAAAAAAAAGAAAAAAGGCAAAAAAGAAAGAGTACCGACATGGATACAATCTTGGGGACGGCCGGGTTCGATGAGGACTTGTAGGTCAACGAGGCCCAGAGACATAGACCTAGTGTCAAAGAAACCCTCAACCCAGCAAAGGCAACCAGCCCCACTCTTCCCAGCACGTAGAGGAAGAATTCAGTCCCACGGCACTTCAGATCCGTTGCCATCATGTATATTCCCATGGATATGGCTCGCATACACTGGATTCTGTAGATAAGATCATCGAAGAACGAAGGGGCAGCTAGAGAAGAGAAGACAGATTAATCGGTGAGGAAGAAAGGAAAAAGGGCTTTGATCGGCCCGATGAGGAAAGGACGTTAAATGAGTAATTGAATTCCGAAAAGACAGATGCAGTGTGAAAAGAGTTATTTGAACCGGATGAGATCCAGTTCTCATCAACTTCAAGGTGTTAAAAAAGTTTTAAAAAGGACTTTATTAAGTTTACAATATGGAACGGTATGCTCCGGCCAGTGGTATTGGAGTCTAGTTTAGAATCGTTCAGCTCCAGTAAATTTATACGTTCAAATATCAATTTTTTTTTCTTCTAATTAACTTGTAAATAATTACTAATTATTAAAAAAAAAAATTTACAATGTGAAGCCACGATATCAACACAGAATAATTTTTTTTTTATTCTGTTTCAACAGATCTTTTAGATTAGAGCTGGCGCCAAGGCGACGACTTCTAGAACACGCGGTATGAAGTTTGAACGCATGACGACTTGCGCAAAAGTACAGTGCAGTTTCCTTCTTCCTTCCATGACAGTGCACAGAAGTTTCCTTCTTACTTCTATAATACGATATTATCTGTTAAATTGATCAAAATATTTTCTACCAAAACTCATTTGTTCTCTGATCAAATCAATTGAATTTTTATCTTGTGTGATTTCTCTTCGCAATATTATTTGCTGCATCCTACAAAAGATGAAGAATCCATTCGAAGCTCTGAAGACGCATCTACACAAAGACGCGAAGAATGGTTCACGATCAGCCATTCTCTTCGCCCAGATTGCTCTGTTTATTGCAACAATTTTTGTGTGGAATACCAAGCTATGCGCAGAACATGATCGCACCGGATTCAAAACGGCTTTGTCTTACCAAATCATAGCCATTCTGGTATCGAATTCGAGGCGTCTGAATGATCTTAGATTCATCCATAAGAAGTGTGACACCAAGGTAAATTCAATAGCAAATCTCATCTGCTTGATTTTAGCTATTGTTTTAGAGAAATTTTATGAGAAATCCTTGAGTAGTCTGGGTTTTGCCTTCAGCATCACTGTTTTCTTTCTAATCCTACTGGTCATAATCCGACCCTCCACCGACCTTGGGTTGTTCGGTTTTCTAATTGGAGTCATTGGATCAGTTGCTTACAATCTCTTCGGACTCAAATTTCAAACTTGGATAGTTGTGGCCATCTGTTTTCCACTATTGGTTTTTAGGTTCTGGCTAGACAAGAATTGGTTGGAGATGGATGTGGGAGAAGATCAGCCACTGCTGAATCGGTTGGAGGTGGGAGAAGATCAGTCACAGCTCACTGATAGGAGTACCGGAGGAAGAATCCAAAATTTAACGGTGGCGGGTTTCCACCTCTTTTGGGTTTACATTTTGTTTAGAACAAACTGTCAAGCAATGCCCAAGTCCATATCCTGCCCCCCAAGTTCTGTAATGGGAATGCTAGCAAGTTTGCTCATTTTTAATATGTGGTTCGGCTATGCGTTTATTTCTCGTGTATATTCTTTGGTTATGATGCTCATTATACTGCTCTTCGCGGGAGTTGGATGCCTGCACAAGCGGGCAAAGAAGCTATCGCCCAGAAGAAGGAAGAAGAATAGGAAGATAGCCTAGCGCACGCATGAGAGGGACGGCCACCTGCGCATATATATTGTACTTCAGCATCTTGTTTCTCTTCGTTATGGGATCTTATACACAACTCTCAACTCCACGTGAACTTATACTTCAACTCTATCCTCATACAAGGCCACGGATTGGGTAGCTATTCATAGCAGAAAGTAGGAATGTCCTTTGAATTGGATTCGAGTTCCCCCAATGAATCTGGTTGGCATTCTTAACAAGGATGGGCTGCCTGCACCACCTTCTATGTAGTCAAGCATTTTTTGTTTTGTGGTTGCGTGTTTGTATTTTGTTTCTGATGTGGTTGCTGTATTTGATTTTCACATATGCGTCTTTTGTTTCTGGGCCAAAAATCATAATAAAAGATTGAAAGCTCCACAGACCAAGATTCCAATGCCTGCCCAAAAGAGAAAATAAGAAGACTAGCTGTAGGTGAATTACTTTATGCACCGGGAGAAAGTACCTACAAGCATGCAGAAGCTACACTGCAACACCACAATAGGTTGGCAACTTTGTCAACATAGCCATTAATTCCAACTGCTAACTCCCAACTGCATTTTACTTTTCATTTATTGCCTTTTAGTAGATTTTGCCTATAAATAGCCATGCTCTCACCATTGTATGCATAAGTTTTATCAGTTAATGAAATTTCAATTCTCCTCTATTTTGAGTTGAGTTTCTTGAGAGTGGATTCTCTCAATTTATCTCTATATCTTAGGTCTTGCCAACCTAAGTGGTGAACCTGGCAATCGAGTTCATCGTAGTGGGATTCTAAATCTCGCCAAAATCGGTGTTTCGGTATCGGCTCCTACGCCATTTGGTATCAGAGCCAACATATTTGGAGTCTGCACGTCATTCTGAGCATTCTGGTGAAAATCCGATCAACAAACAAGGTCACACGCACCTCTACGCGCCACCGCCGTTGCCTCACGTGCCGACCACTCGCACCACTGCAAATCGTGTGAATTTCACGCGCCAGTCATCTTCAACCTCTCATTCGCCACATCATCAGCCACGTCATCAGCCAGTCACTGCAACATCATCCATTTTGCCACGTCATCTGTGCCACGTCACTTGACACATCATCATCCAGTCACTGTCACATCATCCATTTGCCACGTCATCTGCCACGTCACTTGACACGTCATCACCGCAGCCGCATTCTTTGCCACGTCATCAAGTCCCTCAACTTATTTTGACCATACAGATTGATCCCATAATTTTATAAATTTTCAAATTACCCCACTTTCAAATACTAACTTTCCAAAAAGCCCTTACCAACCTAAACTCATCATGCCTCCTAGAAGACAAAATCCTCCTCGTCAACAAGCTGTTCGGGACATAGAAATGGAAGAACTACGTCAACAAATTCAAAGGCTTCAAGAAAGACTCGAAGCTTTTGAGGGATAGCAAGCTCAACACCCGCAAGACGAACCACATGAGTCAGAAGAAGATACTGACGACGAGAATCCCTTCCATCACCTAAGGGATAATGAAAGCTCATCATCAACAAAAAAAGTTCGTCGTCGACGACGTCCCCAACAAAATGCTGCTCCCAAATCCACTAACCTTGGCATCAAAATCGATATTCCAGATTTTGAAGGTCACCTTCAACTAGATGAATTTATCGACTAGTTGCACACTGTGGAACGTGTGTTTGAACTCAAGGATATTCCTGACGACAAGCGTGTGAAGATCGTCGCCATCAAATTAAAGAAGCATGCATCCATTTGGTGGGAGAATCTCAAACGTAGTCGAGAAAGAGAAGGCCGCAACAAAATTAGAACTTGGGAGAAAATGCGTTGGGAACTCACTCGTAAGTTTTTACCTGACCGTTACTACCAAGATAATTTTGTTAAATTTCATAACTTGCAGCAAAAATCTTTGACTGTGGAAGAATATACTATGGAGTTCGAACAATTAATGATGAAGTGTGATGTTC
>BPVZ01000020.1:2405125-2432948 GCA_020521535.1 Rubroshorea leprosula
AAAAATAAAAAAAAAATAAATTTCCACCACAAAAATACTTAGAATTTACTTGTGTTAACACTCGAGACCACTATTAAATTATTATTAGAAGACTTCTATTTTCTACTTAAATTCTAGACTTTGTAAAAGTTATAAATACAAACTACTCATAAAAAATGCAATTCTTCAAAACTAAAGATTGCTAAATCTTTCTTACATGATATTTTTACTTTTAAGCTTCTGGTTATTTGTGTCAATATTGTATCTTTTTTACGATGCAATCATGTGCAATGGTTACGGTTACCAATTTTTTATTCTTCAAAACATAATATTGATAGAGCTGTTCTGAATAATCAAGTAGGAAATTGATTCACAAGTCCATTTTTTTCCTCCTTTTTATGTTCGTATCGTACTCTCACATTAGCTACTATTATGATTTCTTCTAAAGCACAATGGCAATGCCACCATGTTTGGATCATTGGATTCGAGCCCTGTCCCCTACCCCTGGGAAATTGTTGTGTCATCAAGCAAAAAAATTGTAGTAATTGTTTCATTAAAAAAATTATTATTAAAAAGCTAGTATTTTTTTAAAATTATAGTGTTAATGATGAAATATTACGTGGAAAAAAAAAAGAAGGAAAAATTATTAATGAAATCACAACGTAGAAAAAAAAAAGGTAGAGAATAACGAATTTCATCATTGCCTAAAAGCGGCAACCCATTTTCGGCTCTGTTGTTTGATGCGGAGAACTGTAAAGTTTGAACAAGGGAAATGTGCAGATACCTATATAAATTACTATCTTATTTAAAATTTAATAAAATTTACATTTTTAAATAAAAATAATGAAAGTTAAATTCTAATAGATACATTTTCTCAATTCTAAAATGAATATGTAGTTATTAATTAATCTTTCACTTTCTTGATTTATTCATTCATTTACATCTAGGCATGAGCTTCTTTTATCATTATTATTTTAATTTCCTCCTCTACTCTTTTTTTTCAACAACGACAATTATCTATTTTTATCATTACATATTTTTAATAAAGGTTGGGGGATAGAGAGTTGGGATTGAATACAATACACCTCAAAGGTATTTTCATTTATGTAACAGAGTGTTACCACTCTGCAAAGTACGTGAAGAACGATTCCCCTCTACTCCTTAGCTTCTGTTGTAGGCAAAGAGTGAGAACAAAAAGTAAACTAGTCATCACCTCAAGTAATGCAGAGAGAGGGAGAGCAGATTCATGGGATCCACGGTTACGAAGATTTTGACCCAAGTGCACCCCCACCGTTTAGGTTAGGAGATATTCGAGCTGCCTTCCCTAAGCACCACTTGATAAAAAATCCATGGAGGGCCGTGAGTTATGTAAGCAGGTACGTTCTTGTTATTTTTACATTGGTGGCAGCAGCACTATACTTTGATAATTGGTATATTTGGCCCTCTCTATTGGGTTGCCCCGAGTACAATATTTGTGGCCCTGTTTGTTCTCGGACATGACTGGCAATCACATCTATACTACCACTGCATTGTCTTAAATTTTCACTTATTCATTATCTTCTGTAATCTTTATGCTGAAGTAAATGCGCTGTATTCTTGATGTTACAGTGGTCATGGAAGTTTTTCTGATAATTGCACCTTGAATACTATAGTGGGCCAAATATTGCATTCGTCAATTCTTGTACCTTATCATGGATGGTGAGTTATAATTCTATCTTCATTTATCCTTCAGTTTCTTAAAGTCAGATTAATAACATTACTGAAATCTTTCAGGAGGATAAGTCACATGACTCACCATCAAAACCACGGACATGTTGAAAAAGATGAGTCATGGGTTCCGGTAAGTGATTGTCTATATGCTTGCTTCTGTCAAATGTACCATTGCTACAAATTCAAATCTGAATTTTTTTCTCTTTTCATTTTGCTTTCAGCTGCCTGAGAAGATCTACCGGAGTTTGGAAATTAAAACTTGAAATTTGAGATTCACTTTGCCTTTCCCCTTGTTTGCATACCCTTTCTTGTAAGACTGTCGATTTTGTTGGACTTTTATCTTAGATTAAAGATTCATATTATTATGCTCCCCTATAGTATATGAAGCTGAATTTGTCTCTTTCCTTACACTAGTGGTATAGAAGTCCGGGAAAGGAAGGATCACACTTCAGTCCTTATAGTGACTTGTTCTCCCCCAAAGAAAGGAAACTTGTGATGATCTCAACTGCCTGTTGGATACTAGTTACTTTGCTGCTTGGACATTTGTGCTTCCTGATAGGTACAATCCAGATTCTTAAGCTGTATGGTGTTCCTCATTGGGTCAGTAGATCTGTTTCTTTACCATGCGACTTTGTGGAACCACATTAATATTGTTTTCATGGCGTAATGGCATAATGGCATAATTGCATTTATATTTACATTAATATAGTTACATTACTATTGTTTCTTTGATGTTAATGTACTCCCTGGCCTTGAATTTCAGATTTTCACGGCACGGTTTGATGGTGTCACTTATTTGCATCATAATGGCTATAAGCAGAAACTTCCCTGGTACAGGGGCAAGGTAATTTCTTTTTTTTTTTTATCAGCACAGGGGCAAGGTAATTAACCAACCTAGATGCGTGAAATAAACTTCAACTATATGCTATTAATCCAAACAATTCATATATGATTTTGGCATTTGAATCAAATTTTATAAACTCAACAAGGCCTTGTTGCTCTCATGACAGGAATGGAGCTACCTGCGAGGAGGGCATAAGACAGTAGACCGAGATTATGGCCTGTTCAATAACATCCACCATGACATTGGCACTCATGTCATACACCATCTTTTCCCTCAAATCCCACACTGTCACCTAGTAGAAGCGGTATGTTATAAATTTCATGAAACTAAATAAAATATAGATTTATTTTGGAGTTAGTTGTTATAAAGTTATAATGAACTGATATTGAATACTCCATTGCAGACTGAGGCAGCTAAAGCAGTGCTTGGAAGGTACCACCGGGAGCCATAAAATTCAGGGCCTCTTCCTTTTCATTTACTCAAGACTCTAGTGACAAGCCTTAGGGAAAATGAGCGACATTGGAGAGATTGTTTATTATCAAACCGATGAGGCCCGGTATAACTTCTAAATACCAAGTCTGCCTGAATGTTTCAGACCAAATAGCAGCGGCATCTTCACTTGTTTCAGAGTTCAGAAATAAATTATACATGAACTCTGTCAGCTAGTGTAGGAGGAAGAAAGATTTTAAACGTTGTTTTGTAATAAATTTAAGTCCAAAATAGTTTAGTAAGACATAAATTTATGCTTCTAAGTTTAGATTTTTTTTTTTTTTTTGAACAAGGAGAATTTTGAGGATGTGAAAAGATTTTGGTATAAAACTCAAGACACTACTGTTTTGATACTCAAAAAAAATAACAATTAGGTCATTTAGCGTCGGATGTTTAGAAATTTTATTTAAGTAACAAAGTAGAGAAGTTTTTCATTTTTATGCAGCCTTCTTTACTTGATAACATTGTTGCAAGTAGTGTAACTAAGCCTAAATCACAAAAATCAAAGCTACATACTTTGAACTAACAGGCAAAACTTAATATAAGACAACTTAGGATGGAAGAATAGAAAATTTAATGTAACATTTATCAAAATTTGCCTCTTTACCATTAATTTATATAGAAAATCCCATTAATATTTTATTATACAAAAATGTCCTTCTGCAATTATTGGGGCCCACTTCTCTCTATCTGCAGTTCGGTTCACTTTGTCCTTGCATAAAAATAATTTGAGTTAATGTCCTTTATTGGGAATAGAGGTATACTTGGTGTCCTAGCAAGAAGGTTTTGCCATTACCCATTATCCTCTTGGGTATTTGCCATTTGTGCAGACGATGAAAACGAATATCCCTCGGCTGTGTCTTTGATTCTTCTCAGAAATATACATGTAGAAGACAACACTCCATACTTAGCTCTTCTCTTCTCTTTCTCTTCTCTTCTCCTCTTCTACCCAAACCCTAAACTCTCTTCTTCCTAACTCTGTTTCTCTCAAGGTAAGTACTCTCTTCCGCTGGTTCTGTATTACCCCTCTTTTCTTTTCCAGTTTTATTGATTCTTTCATCAATTTATCTGATACCTAGGATTCCATATACGAAATCTATTGTTGATGTTCTGGGTTCTTACCTGTTGATGATGGGTCAAGTTTGTTTTGCTGTGATCCTTTTCCTAGTTAGTGAAAGTTCTGTTCTTGACTTCTTGTCCATAAAGGTGCAAATTGTGGATGCTTGTTAAATAGAAGGGTGTCGGTGGAGGCAATAGGTGTATCAACACTGAACTTTTACTACAAGAGAATGGTGGACTGTAGATTTTATCTTCAATTAGTGTCTTTGAATTACTGAAGTGGGTGTATATTATTAAACCAAGGAAGTAGAATTTCGTTTTAGAAAGAAAGGAAGATTATTTGTATCTGATTCCCAGGGTTTTGGGTGCTGTCTACAGTTTAGTAGCTAACTGTAGGACCGGAATACCGGAATCATTGATAGTGTTTGCATATTTTCAGCATTAAATTATTTTTCTAGTGTCTTCGCCTTTGGATTGTGAAACTGATTTTTTTTGTAAGCCAATTTGATATTTTGCAGGTGCATGTGCCTATTATTGGGTTGAACCAAACACTAACATGGCACATTTGTTGTCAACTTCAAGCTCTTTGAAGATCTCACCTGGCCACAAACCATACTGTCAACTGCTGAACCCAGTCCAAATATCATTTCCTACTTCTCTCACGTTTCAAACTTCCAAATCTGCCTTCAAAAGGCTTGTTTTTCAAGGAGACAGCAGAGGAAAATGTTTTAAGGTTCAAGCAACTGCTGTACCTGTAAGTCAAGAAGTCTCAGCAAAATCCAATTCTGGGCCTCATCAGTCCTCAAATGAGTCTTCAAAGCCTCAACGGGTCATGGTCGTTGGAGGAGATGGCTACTGTGGTTGGGCAACTGCTCTCCACCTGTCTAAAAAGGGTTATGAGGTTGCCATTGTTGATAACCTTGTCCGCCGTCTCTTTGACCACCAGCTTGGACTTGATTCCTTGACACCCATTTCCTCCATCCACAACCGCATCCGTTGTTGGAAGGATATCACTGGAAAGACTATCGAACTTTATATTGGTGATATTTGTGACTTTGAGTTCTTATCAGATACCTTCAAGTCATTTGAACCTGATGCTGTTGTACATTTTGGGGAACAGCGTTCTGCTCCTTATTCCATGATTGATCGATCAAGAGCTGTGTTCACTCAGCAGAATAATGTGATTGGGACACTGAACGTTCTCTTTGCAATAAAGGAATACAGAGAGCAATGCCATCTTGTGAAGCTGGGAACAATGGGAGAGTATGGAACTCCAAACATAGATATTGAAGAGGGTTATATAACGATTACTCATAATGGAAGGACAGATACCTTGCCTTATCCTAAGCAAGCAAGCTCTTTCTATCATCTTAGTAAGGTTCACGATTCACATAATATAGCCTTCACTTGCAAGGCTTGGGGAATCAGAGCCACCGACCTCAATCAGGGAGTGGTTTATGGGGTGAGGACTGATGAAACTTCAATGCATGCAGAGCTCTGCAACAGATTTGATTATGATGGAGTATTTGGAACAGCATTGAATCGGTTTTGTGTTCAGGCTGCCGTAGGTCATCCACTTACTGTTTATGGGAAAGGAGGCCAGGTAAGACATTTTTATTGAGAAATATTCTTTGTTGTTTGTGTTTCATCCAAAACTTCTGTTTGTGCATTGATGCTGGCATCCTGCTGCTCGGTTTGAACTCAGAGATGCCATTCATTTAGGCTAATTTGTGTTTGACTGTATTGGTAGAATGGTATTTCTCTCGTTACTTGTAAGTATCTCTGATATTTTCTATTTTCCAATCCAGACAAGGGGTTACCTTGACATAAGAGACACAGTTCAGTGTGTTGAGCTTGCCATTGCAAATCCAGCACAGCCTGGTGAATTCCGGGTCTTCAATCAATTCACTGAGCAATTTTCTGTAAATCAACTTGCGGCCCTTGTTACAAAAGCAGGAGGGAAGCTTGGTCTTGATGTTCAAACAATATCTGTGCCCAACCCAAGAGTGGAGGCAGAAGAACACTATTACAATGCTAAGCATACAAAACTCATTGAGTTGGGACTCAAGCCACATCTTCTCTCAGACTCTCTTCTGGACTCATTACTCAACGTTGCCATCAAGTTCAAGGATCGTGTTGATGAGAAACAAATCATGCCCAGTGTTTCTTGGAGAAAAATAGGAGTGAAGCCGAAGACTGTGAAAGCCTAATTAAGTGTTCCACAGAGGAGATGCCTGAAAGTTTCTCACTCAAGTTGTTCTGTGTCATGTGTCTGTGACTTCTTTGGCAGATGCTCTTATATCGGTTTTGGACCTAGTGTGGTCTCTGATTTGCCCTTTGTAGACTAAAATTGAGTAATCAGATGTCCAGTAGAGGAGTATTACTAGCGTTCTTGTGTACAGCACTGCAGGGTTCTTGGTGCGGGAATTAGACAATAGAGCAAATATGGTATGTGTGCTTTAACTGCTTTTATATTAATTGGGTGAGAAATAAACTTCCATTATTACAGATGCTAGATTCTTGTTTGTTCCCTATGAAATTTTCCTGTGAAAAAATTGAAGACCTGATCACATATCAATGAAGCAGAATAATAATGGATTTCAGAACAAAGTTACACAACTTAAATAGGTTAAAGACAGAATTTATATACTGTAGTTTCAAACTTTCATGGCTTCTCATATTTTAATACGAGAGTTTACAATGAGAATATAATCTACTAATTCATAAAACATATGAGATGTTGAGTGTACTAGGTCGAGCGGTACAAGTTGCAGCATTTCTTTAAGTGTGCACCTCATTCACTGAGAATGTAGAATTTATATCCGTTTTAAGCTAGAATTGACACAGCATTAGCACCTAATGAGATCCAAAAATTTCAGGCCTTGTTCACATTAACGCAAATGTATATGCTCTGAAGCTATCAGATTCGGGATTTGATCACATTCATTGCTCTTTGTGATCCTGACTGTGTCAGGGGAACTTTGTTCTCACAAGAATCTCCCCTTATAAAGTTGACGACAATTGTGGCTAACTCATCTTGATGTGATGTATATTCATGATCAGCCCCTTCCATTATATGTAGTTTATGGTTGTGTATGAACTTGGCAAACTCTAAGGCGTCTTCAGCTGGAACAATTTTATCCATGGATCCATGAATTGTCAAAACCCTGTGGAATAAAGTATTGACACTCAATATACAAGCAAGGAAACCAGAACAACCATGTATAATGTATTAACTGAAGGATGCAAAAATCATTCACTTTGAGTGCAACGTGTGAAGTCCACTGAGAAGTATAGGAAGCTATAGCCATGAGGATGGATATTCTTCTCGTGTTTCACAATGACAATAACTGCCCCCATCCCCAAAATTAAGCCATGAAAACTGAGGAACCCCTTTTCGAAAGGCATGATCCAGGGTTTGAACACAAGAGAGGCACAGCCTCCAAAAGGACAGGTGACACCAAACCAAGGCCAACTGATCAACATAAGATGAATTTTGCAATTTTTGGTTTCACTCTCTAACCTGCAGTCCTGATGAATCAAACCACATGCTGCACATGTATCAGTGGTTAACCGGTCAATCAAACTTTCTTCAGTCACACGATATTCAAACTTTCCTGTGTAAAAGAAATGAAAAATGGTGAATTGGCTAATTTACAACCCACCCCCTCCCCCGTCTCCCAAAAAAAAAAAAAAAAAAATCCTAGTAACCTAACAGCAGCTCAGCTACAAATTTTATGTAAATGTCATTGACAGATTTGTGCAACTATAAACATTTGAGAGCTCACCTTTTCTGTTCTTGACATCAATAAACCCATCTTGTTTGATTCTTTGCAAGAAATCTTTTCCTAAGCGACCTTCCATACCTCTCTCTAGATTGAACCGGCCAGAAATATTGACAACTATGGGTACATCATTATACTTTGACGCATAAAGAAGAACAACATTTCCTCCTGCATGAACCATTTTAAGAATGTAACTTAAACAGCTGGAAGAAGAAAAGTTTATACCCAATGTAATGATTTCAGCCATCAGACAGTAGATTTCCTACGCTGGTTATGAGAAAATTTTAAACTTGAAAATGAGCAAACTGAGACTGTGCCTGAGACCCAATTTGAGTTTAAGTGAACAAACCCTTAATCCCCCTCAGTCCCCTCAGTTAAGAATATTTATTTTTGACATTTTTTTACATTTTAGACAAGCCAACAACAATTGCTCCATTTCCTTTCCATGAAAAGTTATTTGTAATTATATGTTAAGCAACCTTTACTGTGTCCAACAATTGCAGATATTAAACGTTGCTCCTGGCAAAAGTGTAGAATAACAGCACGCAAGTCCTCCGTTTCTCTGTGATAGTTACCATAGTGAAAGGAACCTTCACTTTCCCTTAAGAGAGCAAAAAAACATCCACATCACAGTTCACATCAGTAAAAAGCAACTTTCATTTATCAGTAAAAATATTTAGCTGCACCTAAAATTGTAAATCTTTCACACAAGCTGCTCCATTTAACTGTTTGCTTCTTGCATAGTGATGAACTTACCCATTACCAGCAAAGTCAAAGCGAAAAGCACTAATCCCTTCCCTTTCTAAGGCGAGAGCAAGGTTCTTCATAGGTATCCGTTCCTAGAGAAGGGCAATTTCATGTCATTCATGAATTGGTTCTACCTAGTGTTCAATTCAAAATCAGGCTTGTGAAAATAAGAGCAACATATACTACAGTTCTACTTGTATCATTAGTTCAACTGAGCTACCACTTTCCTCACATTCTCATGAGACAAAATTAGACAACGTCAAAAAAGAAAAGAACAAAGGTTTTAGAAAAGTTAAAGGCATATTTGAGAACAAACCAAGGAAACAGAAATACGAAATAAAAAGGATATATATATATATATATATATATATATTTTTTTTAACCAAGAGGTTTTGGTCTGCCGCCATTCAATACATTCCCCTGAATCCTCCCCAATCCCCTCAACCAAAAATATTGAGATAGAGATAAATTTGTCAATTTTTTTCATGATCTGAAAAATTACAATAGACAAGCAAATTTATACCATCAAATCATAAATCACAATCATGCATGTTAGACATAAGGTTTACTAACCTTTGATGATTGAAATCCATGGCAAATGATAACAACCTCCTTCGAACCAGTTTCATGTAATATTCCCACAAGATTTTCCCCATGGCTGTTTTGTACCACAACTCTCACTTGTTGGACTGTTTATATAAAAATGAGATAAGATACCAGAAACAATCTAGTAGTCTCATGAAGGCATATACACATAAAATGAAAAAATATCACAAATTCAACCACATATACAAAGAAATTACTAACTAAACTTTTCAGAGCTTAGGTAAATCATTAATCAAATTCCACTGCAGACTGACTGGAAATATCATGGTCAACATCAGAAAACATCCTGCATGACAATCCCAGACAGAAGTTGCAGCAATGAATTCATCTGGAGAAACTAACATTTAATTATTACAATTCAAAAGAATTATGTAAAAGTTAGCAAATTTCCCCGATAATAAACCCAAGAACAAGTTTTTAACATCTAAATTTGAGATTTTTTGAGAAAATAAAAATCGTTGCTTTTTCATTCAATCAATGAAGTAAATTTTGGGTGCTTGAAGAACAAAATTACCTACCTGAGTTATGGGGTCCGTCGTGAGTTTGATGCCGGCGAGTCATGGAAACGTTTGTGCTGCCGGCCGATTGAAGGCGGGTCGGTGCGGTCGGCGCTGATTCAAGGCAGATTTTCTATTCTGTTAATTAAATAAAAATGGGAGGCAATCGAAACGAAAATTTTGTTTGCCAGGAGGGTATTTATGTCTTTAAACAATTCAGCAATATTTCAATTTACTCCATCAGGGTTAGATCAGAGTTGTTGAAAATTATCACGGTAACAATGGTTAACATGACTTCGTTTTTGACAGTGTTATGCTGTAATACTGTAATCATAATTTTTTTCTTCCGAGGATTAAAAATATCTGATCTTTATGTACCTAATTACATGGCCAAAATGAGTCGAAGTTTTGAGTTTAATGATTCATTTTTTATCAACGATCTAAGTAATTTAATGGTTATTCTTTTTCATTAGAAATAAAAGATTCTGAATTTGAGTCGTATAATATATGAGTAAAATGAAATAAAAGATAAAAAATAATTACTTATCATTGTGCAACCGATCATAAAAAAAAAAATTCATTTTCAAATAATTTTTTACTCACCCTTCAAATGGGAACACTTCCCGAATGTAATGCAATGTTGGACTTTATAGGATGACTTTCCCCCCTTTCTCCTAAAATATTATGATTATTTATAAATTTATTAAAAGAATTACAAAGTTTAAACTTGAAAGTATAAAAGTTTTGTTGATGCATATCTCATAATTCCATCATGATGTAGTTAATTGGAGAATATTTGTTCATGGCTTACGCTTCCATCATGATGACTCTGTTAGTTGCGGAGGATTTCTTCATGCTTCTTGTCATTTGGCGGCATAATTTGTTTACGTTCTATGATTTAAAAATTCTTCTTTTTTCTTAGATTAGTAGGGTTGTGAACATTACTACTCATATTTTTATTAAGTCTACGTAATTTTATTAATATTAAATTAATATAGTTATAAAAAATAATTAATAATTAATAAAATAATTAATATTTATTATTTATCATATTAAAATTAATTTATTGCTCCATCAAATAAATTAATTTATTGTCAAAATTTTTCAAATATCATAATTAACAATTAAAAAAACTATAAATTAAGAAAATATTTGTAAAATTATATAATCTTAAAAAAATATATTGATGGTAATAAAGTAATAAACACTGCCGTGCAATACCCATCATTCATCAAAGTAAATTACATATAATTGAGGTTTTGGTCCTCAAACATTTCAAAAATTACATCGAAACCACTCGGGCAACATTAATTAGTGGATCTAAGTTAACCCAACTAAGTTTAAAATTGTCCATGAATGGAAGGGTCAGTGCTGGAAAAATAAATTTATGGAAGAAATTGAAGGACCAAAATTGAAAAGTTGAGGGAGGGAGAGGGATCAGCCGGTGTATCAAACAAAAAGGTGAAAAATGTAAAATAGCCAATTAGCAAAAATTATACGAGTCTTTCCCATTGCTAAGATCCAACAGGAGCTATGCTTTTGTATTTTGCTGCGGCAGTCGCTGAAGCAGCTGCCGCAGTATCGGTTTGTGCAACCGCTTGCTGGCTCTGTCGTTGTTCCTGCGGCTGGGAACTGACTTGGGCAAGCAGAGCTTTAATCTCATTTCCTGTAAGGGTCTCGCGCTCAAGCAGAGCATTAGCCAGGGCGTTGAGTTCTTTGCTGTGGGTGGTGAGAATAGTTTTTGCATTGTTATAAGCTCTGTCCAACAAGAATTTCACTTCTTTCTCAATCAGGAGCCTGGTCTCCGAACTCATGTTATTGCCATTGTCATTATAATTATGTGTCACTAGTCCAACTTCCTTACTCATGCCGTACTTTGTAACCATTGTTCTAGCAAGTCTAGTTGCACTCAAAAGATCTGACGATGCACCAGATGAAACTTCATTTTCTCCAAAGATGATTTCTTCTGCAACTCGCCCCCCCATGCTAACATCAAGCCTTGCGAGCATCTGCTTGCGTGAGATGCTAATTTGATCCTTTTCAGGCAACTGAGATACCATACCAAGAGCATTTCCTCGGGGTACTATTGTTGCCTTGTGAACTGGAAGAGCCTCATCAGTATAGATGGCAACAAGGGCATGACCACCCTCGTGGAAAGCTGTCATCCTTCGTGACTCATCTGAAATGAAAGCTGACTTTCGTTCACTTCCCATCAATATCTTGTCCTTTGCATACTCTAGATCAGCCATTGTGACTGCTTTGGCACCATCCATTGCAGCCTTAACAGCAGCAATGTTGACTAAATTGGCAAGATCAGCACCAGAGAACCCAGGGGTTCCTCTGGCAATGATCATTACATCAACATCTTCAGCCTTCAAGACCTGTAATTGCACCAATATATATGAATGGTCATTCATACACATCTAGGCATAATAATTCAAACAGCAATAACATATGGTCACCCTTAGCCAAATAAATTTTACAGCAATAGGAATAGAGCGTATGCCTGGTTGTCTACTGCCATAACAAACTATAATAGATGCTCCATTCAATCTTAAGGTCCCTGGTACTAATCTCAGCACCATTCAGGACCCGCAGGATCAGCACCAGCCATTTGTTGCCTCATGCCCAAACATGTAAAAAAAAAAGGGAGAGAAGAGAAAAGAAAAGAAGAGAAAAGAATTAAAAAAAAAAAAAAAAAACTTTTTATGAGAAAATATAATACCCTTGACATGTGGAGTTCCATAATTTGCCTCCGACCTTCCACATCTGGATTAGGAACAACAATGTGTCGGTCAAATCGCCCAGGTCTCACCAATGCCTTATCTAAAGATTCTGGAAAATTTGTTGCAGCAATCACAATAATTCCATCATTCAGTTTAAATCCATCCAATTCAACAAGCAACTGATTCAAAGTCATTCTCAGGTACTGCTGATCCTTAGCATTTCGTTTTCCTCCTATGGCATCTATCTCATCAATGAATATAATACATGGGGACCGCTTCTTTGCAGCAGCAAAAAGATCCCTCAACCTTCGAGCTCCCACCCCAACAAACATTTCTTCAAACTCGCTACCACTGCATGAGAAGAAAGGTACTCCAGCTTCTCCAGCAATAGCTCTTGCTAACAAAGTTTTTCCAGTCCCAGGTGGGCCAACTAGCAAGACACCTTTTGGAAGCTTCCCACCAAGTCGAGTAAAGCGCTATACCATGGAGAAGCACAAGGAAACGAAGGGGAAAAAATCAACCTTTCTATATAGGCAAGAAAATATAAAAGGGAAAAGAATCGTAAACTAGGGAAAGAAAAGAACAATACTTAAGATGAATATCATCTAAAACATTTATAGTGATGCTTGATGATTTAAATTTTGCAACAAATGTAAAGTCCATAATATTGTCTTTTCTGGTTTATGACTTGTAACCCAAATTAAAGTCACATAACAGGTCTTTGGGCTTATTAAACTATGGACACATTGTGAAGTCACCAAAGTCTATGTGGGAATGTGGATACTTATATGCATGCATGTTCGAGGAGAGAGAGAGGGTACAAGAGTTGTCAGATGCAACAAATAGAATACCTTAGGATCTCGAAGGTAGTGGACAATCTCTACTAGCTCTGCTTTTGCCTCATCAACACCCTTTACATCACTAAATTTTGTGTTAGATTCCATGGTAGGCTGCACTTCTTCATGTAAACCAAGTCCTGGTTTTTGAAAAATAAAAGAGAAAGAATTTCATTAATCCAGGAGATACACAGAACATATAATTAGAAGAAACGCTGTTAAATTAAGTTCTACCTTTGCCAATCCCCCTATCCTCAATGAGTGCTCCTACACCAGAAATCAACAGAAAGCCAAGTGCAATAGCCCGAATAGTACGCCACAACTGCTCCTTAAAATTACTTCCTCCTGCAGTCACCATATGAATAGGAGCACCAGAAGTTCCAAGGATACCATCTTTAGTAGGTTTTCCTACTTTCCGGAAAGCTGAAAGGCCTACTATACCTTGTCCCCCTCCTGCTGAGTTAGCAGCACCTGAAAATTTAGTATGCATCCTCAATAAACCAAAACTAATAATGGTACAAAAAAGAAGTGGCAACAGCAGAGAAGAAAATGACCTCACAACTGCTAAGCAGAGAATTAAGCAATCCATAAAATCAAAAACTAAATTTTATAGCTTCTTTTTAGCAAGAAGAACACAAACAATTATTCAGATTCTAATGACTCTGCTGTCTTTCCTTTTGATAGTCTGCAGGACTCTAGGGTCATGTTTGGAATGATATGTCAAGCAACGAGGGTCCAACTAACATTATCATGCTGACGGTAAGGCATATCTCCAAGCTACAACAAGGAGAACACCTTGGAAAACCACTCACCTCTCTGCAATGCCTTCAGCAACTCGCTTTCTTCCAACCTGTCAACTTTGATCAATGCTTTAACATATTCCGACAATGCGGAAGGATTAGAATGTAAAGATGGCTGACTTTCAAACATCCTAATCACAGCTTCAGGGTCATTTTGAAGGTAAAGCATTCGAAGCTCTGTTGATCCACCGGCTTCATCTGAATCACGCAATCTGCGACCAAAACTGCTAATATAGCTTGACTTAAACCTCTGCTGACCATGCAGAAGACTATTCACTGCATCAAATGAAAAAAACAGAAAGAGCTTGTCTTAATAATCACCAAGCAATAAGAGAGCCAAAAAAAAGCGAAGAAAAAAAGATGCACAAACCTCCACTGCCTCCATGATTGCTTGCAGAAAAATGGGTTCTAATCAGTAAAGTTTTTAACTGCCTCAAATCTGATTGATGCTTTGAAACCTGTTGAAACAAGAAGATGAAGTGCATTTTAATGGAAGATTTTAAAACTCAATCCGCTTCTCGTTAAGCACGGACTCGTAAATTTCAAAATTTTAGAGTGGAATAAAACAAATTTTCAGTTTCTCCCCTATGAAATCATGAAAAGGAATGAAATTTAAGCTAACCTGTGTGATTAGAGTTTTCCAAGCCATTGCCGAAGCAGGGAGCGAGAATGTCTGATCCTTCGAAGCTAAACTCCTCCTCTTGTTAGAAGTACATGGGCTGAGGGCTGAGACGAGGGATGATGGTGCGTTTGGTTGTCGAGAAAACGAAGGAAAATAGGAGCCGAGGTAGAGGGAAGAAGAAGAAGGTTCACGCGTGATTGATGAAAACAAGCAACGAAACAGAAGGGTGAGTTGCGACTTGTGAGATTTGAGGGTATGGCTTTGCCCCCTCTCCCTCTCCCTCACAATGAGAAGTTCTTTACTCGATATTTACGTTTCATGAATCGGCGAAATGCCCAATATACCCTTTTGGATATTTTGGAGATTTTGATTTAACCATTTTTGTAATTAAAAACAAAGATTTATGTTATATAGGTTGAAATTCATAATAAAAGTGTAATTTCACTTATGAAATTATTAAATTATTTTCATAAAATAATATAATTTTATTATAAATGTTTTAGTGAATTTATAAGTTGAATTATACTTTAATTTTATTAAGGGTAAAGATATTTTAATAAATTTATAAGTGGGATTACATTTTTAAATTATAATCTAACATATACTATTTTTTAAGAAATAAATGAAAAAAATATTTTTTTAGTATAAACTTTATTTTTTTTAATAAATTTTGAATATTAAAATTATCAAAACATTATTAATAAACAAATATTGTAAATACATTTATTAAAGTATGTTTGAGATTGTTGTGAGATACTATAGTTGTAATTGTGACCATAATTATAATTGTATTGAACTATGTTATATTATAATTGTAATTAAAAATTGTTTTGATATTTGATTATTTATTTTTTAAAGTATTGTCGATTATATATGGTAAAATTTATTAATTATTAATTAAAATTTTAAAAATATTATATAATATATAATTATTAAAATGGACAACATTTAATACTTCTTAATAATTTAATTTTTTACAATTTATCATGATGAGTTCTTTTGGGTTTCATGGATTTCAAAAGAAAGCAACTTATAAACAACGAATAAGTTTTTAATTTTTTATAAAAATTTTAAATGGATGAGAATATGTTTAAATAAAATATTATAAATTATAATAAAATGAATTAAAGGCTATTGAGTTTTAATAAGTAATTTTATAATTATATTAAATATTAAATGTTATTAAAAAAGTCATAATTAAAAAATTCTAAACTCAAACTTATGATTATATATATAATATTATTCTACAATTTTTGAAAAAAGTGATTTAAAAAAATTATTAAATACATACATATCTAAAATATTATATTTAAAAAAAAAAAAAACACAACCACAATCTCAAATATATCTTAAAAATATTTAAAAAATTTTAATATCTAAATTACACAAAAATATATATAGTCTGTTTCGAAAAAAAAACTTTTCTAAAAATAAATACTGTTTTTTTTTTATCTAAAAATAAATTCTGATAGTAAAATTTTCGGATATTTATCTCTCTTTCTTCATTGTTTTAATGAAAAGGAAGACAACCTTCCTCCAATTTTTTAGAGTACGCAGAAACTTCTATCATTAAAAAATTCAAAAATGTTATAACATAACAACAAAAGAGAATCACCAGTACCGGCAGCACACAAATACTGTATCAATTAATCTCTCATGGGACATTCAGTAATTAAAATTTTGAATCTAATTTAAATTTTTAAATAAGTAAAAAGAGGTTTAAGAAGAGGAAATATTAAATGAATTATAATTTATATTTGAAAATATATATTTTAGTTTGAATGTAAAAAAAAGAAAAGAAAAGAAGTTGGCATGTATTCTAGACTATAAAAGTATTTGTATATCTTTAATAAACATTACCAATCTTCTTATATATTGATTTTTAATGGTATTGATATTTTAGAATTTTATAGTTTAGACTACTAAACTTAAAAAATAAGGTTTTTTTATATCTATATAAAAAAAGTAATTAATCTCAAATAATGATATTATCATCTTAGTAAAATTTGAAATTTGTAGCAGTAAATTTTTTGAAAGGAAGGTAATTTGAGCTGCAGATTAACCAGAACTTACCTTCTTTTATATTCTTCAGTCGAAACAAAAATTAAACTTACAGGAGTTTAATGTATATTGAAAAATCTTTGGGTACTTAATTGCTACGACTACGAAAGTTGGACAGCTTACTTTTTCTCCCAATCACTTCCCATTGAAAAAGGAAAATTGTTGCGCCCTTCGCCTTGCATTGGACGGAAAGGGGGTAAAATGCAATGGCCAAATTATGAGTTGGGCTTCAAAATTGGGAATTTAAATATGGGCCATCGTTTTGAGGCTTAAATGCATAGGCCAAAATATGGGTTGGTCTTTTAAGGAGGCCTCAATTGCTTTTGAGAAAACGAAAAATTAATATGTTTTTGCAATTAAAAATATTATAATGTCTAATTATAATTATTAAATATGTAAAATATATTATATATCATAATTTTATTAAATTTATTTTATGACTATTATTTGATATCTTGATATTTTTAATGCCAAGACCTTTTGATTTTCCCTTGTCCCATTACTTTAATTTGCTACATAAAAATATTCTCATTCCTCATTTAAAAACATTCGGTTATTTTAATTTTTTTAAGGAAAGTTTATTAAAATGACTTAATTTTGAGCGTTTTCTTTTTAATTTTTTAGAGATTCAACTAATATACACTCTTCTCTTCAAGATTTTTTTTATTAAGATTATCATTCATAATCAATTAGTTTTTTTATTAGAATAATATCAATCATGAGTATATTAAGCCAATAACTTAAGTAATTCAGTAAATGCCAACAACTTAAATAACTCAGTAGTCATCTCCTTTCACTAGAAGTAAAAGGTCCCAAATTCAAGTTGCATGGTATCCAAGTGAGGTGGGATAAGATATAAGAGATTATTGCCTCCCATCATGCAATTAAAATAAAAAAAAAATAATTCAGTAATAATTTTTTTCTAATAAAATTAAAAGATTGTGAATTTAAAATATATATCATGCATATGAAATATGTTAAGGGATATGATATACTTACCTCATATTATGTAATTTAAGATAAAAAAAATAATCAATTAGTATATCATTAGTTGGTCATCTTATTAAAAAGTCTTAAAAGTAACTCCAGTAACTTTTTAACTCTAAATTTGAGTTATGTAATATCAAAAACATCCTCGTAACCAACGAGGGATTGGATCAAATGGTAAGCGGCTTGTTCCAGTTTAAGAAAGGTCTCGAGTTTGAAACTTTGTGAACGTAGCAGCTCTTGCTGGGAGACTCATCCACCATTTCCAGGTGTGCGACGCGAGTCGAGTCCAGATTAATCGAGACGAATCCTCGGATACCGGACGGAAACCGAGAAAAAAAAAAGAAAAAAAAAAAAAGAAAACATCCTCGTAACACGGGCAGGTTTACAGTTTAATCTTGTACTTTAAAATATTGAAGGAATTAATTTATGGTCACGTTATTAACAGACTAAATAAATTAATTCTAGCTCTAGCCAATCTATCATCTACGCAGGTAGAGTTATCTCTTTATAGATTTATTTTTTACTTTGGAATGAATAATTAATGGAATGAGATCAAACAGTTACTATTAATGGCCAAAAAAAATGAAGAAGTGCTATTAATTACCAAAAATAAAAAATAAAAAACTGCAAAAACTGGACGGTATTGATACTGTATATATTAAAATTTTCATGGAAAGCAATTAAGTTGCAGTTCTGCTTTCTTCTCCCTATCAGTCTCATGAGAAGAACAAAAGACTGAAATATATGTATGGAAAAACTCCTTCCAAGAAGAAGATCTAAAATCAATTGCCTTGCAGCTTAATTAACCTAAGTACCTTGCCATGGCATTTGACTCCGCTGGTTGTGTTGCCCATATGCTGAAGAAGGATTATTCATGGTATTAAGCCCCGTCGGAAAAGCTCTCAGTCCCAAGAAATCTCTTGTCAAGCCCTCGTTTCCTCCTCTACCTGTTTGAGATTCAGTTGTTTTCTGGAGATTTTCTTGAAAATTACTGTTTTTGTTCCCAGGATTCATCATCGAAGTGAAACCTTGATGAAAAGGTGTAGAAGAGTCAGCAAAACCACCTGGCGGGGGCGAAGAACCCATCATATCGTGGAGGAAAGACTGAGCGGCAGCTGCTGCTGCTGCTCCTTCAGCAGCTGCAGCGCCTGCAGTTACCTAGAATCAAGAACTTGGCAAGTTAATACTCATGAATTTTAAAACGTTAATGATTTCTAAGTTAAGCATTTTAAGGGTACGTGGTTCCAATGTGCACTACCTGTTCCATGAAACTGGAGTTGACGGTAGCTTTGCTCCCGCCAAAAGATGCCACTCCGTGATCAGGAAACGTCAACCCACTTCCGATGTCTTCATGTGCAGTGGTTTCAGACAAGGGTGAAGGTTTACTCATTGTGACGCCCATCTGCGCCGCCTTTTGTAGGAGGGCAGTAGCTGACATGTGCGCGGAAACCGCCGCCTGAAATGGAGGAAGCCCAGAGATAGGGTTGGAGGTAGGGTTTACAAAACCTGCAGCCGCAAACAACTGTGACGATGAAACATCTAACGGCGGCTGAGGAGGACCCGGATAAGCTATCCACTGCGGAACACTGTCTGTTCTTCCACTAAAAAGATGATCCCGTTCTCTTTTCACAGAAAAGGGTTGGTGGAGATTGGCCAAATGGGACAATGAGGAAGAGCCGGCGGCCGGTGGTTCTGCGGAGGGGAGAAGTGGGTTGGCCGCCTTGATTGCCCTGGCGCTTTCCTCTGCTAAAGCATCGCAGAAGGCTCTGTGGGTGATGAAACTGTCCCTTCTGCACCCATAAAAACACAAGCAGAAGAAAACAAAAAGAGCTAATTATCAGAGGGCGCAGGTGAACAGTGCTGTATTACTTTTTGTATATTTCCCATCTTTTTCTTCCCCCACGACAAAAGGCATTGTAGATGTAACCATTAAAAGTTTCCTCCTTAAAGCACTGTTACGGATACCCATTTCAAAAATCGTTTTTCAAATACTCTCAGATATGAAAAGATAGTAATCAACGGAAAAATTAGAAGCCTTAAAATGTAAAAATAATAATAATAATAATAAATAATAAAGATGAAAAATGTTAGTTCTTGATATATATTTTATGCTACTTCTTCAACAACAATGAATTGAAGTGAAGATTTTTGTATATTACCTGGAGAAAAGGGTTCCACAATCACATCTGTACTCTCTGGTGCCACAAATCTTGGAGTGGGCTTTCCAATCTGATTGAACGGCATAACGTTTTGAGCATTTCTCACACTTCCACTTCTTCTCACCATGCTTTCGGCAGAAGTGCTTCTTGATCCCAGTGAGGTCTCCAAGAGCCCTTGATGGGTCATGGTGCACGCAGTTGGGTTCTGGACACACATACACCTTCTTCTTGACCTCTTTGTCTGTTTTTTGCTTCAGCTTCCATGGCAGATTATGCCCTCTTCTATGAAGTTGCAGATTCTGTTCCCTTTGAAACCCTTTGTTGCAGATCTCACATATGAATCTGTTGGTAGCCAACAGTGACTTGGGTGATAAAGCTATAACTTCAGCATCTGGGGCTGATTCAAAATATTCCCAAACCCATATCAGAAAAAGCGAAAAAATTGAAAACCCAGATTTGAAAAGGCCATTTAGGAATTGGGAATCAATCAAAATACTTTCTTTTTTTACCTGGATTGCCTGGAAGGCTTCTCTTCTTCTTTGGAGGGGGTGGTGCTGCTTGATTTGATGAAGCAAAAGACGGTTGTGGGTACATGTTACCAGTTTCAATTCCTGAAGAAGCACTTACTTCACCAGATGTGGAAGTCAAATTGGACATATTCTCATCCACCACAAAACCTCTCATCATCTTTCTGTTCCTCTCTATGTATATTTAATTAGTTGATGACACAAACTACAATGATTCAGTTATGATGAACGAATAACATATATGTCACCTTTTACAAGATACATCTTGAGATCTGAGTGTAAACCCTAATTCAGAAAAGCTAATGAAAGCAAAAAAGGCTGAATCAGCTTCTTCTGCTTCCTTTTTGCTCCAAATTCTTCAACTGGATCACCTCCACAATCTCTCCTCCATTTTCCTTACAAATCTTTGAGAGAGTAGTTGAACTGATAAACAAAAAAGGTGTAAAAATGAGAAGAAAATGGTCTAAAAGAATAAAGAGATGACGAAATAAAAGATGGATATATAAAAAAAAAATTCAAACCTTTTATTTACTAGTTGAATTGAAGACCAAGAGGATCCAAGAAAGAGAAACCCCCAGAACACAAAGAAAGAGAAACAGAGAGAGATATGGATGAGAAGAAGAGGGTATTCCTGAGAGCAACTCCACCCATCTAAAAGACCAAAATGCAAGCCAACATGCTTGTATGGTGACGTTGCACTTTCTGTCTTTTCTTTTGTTCTCTTCTCAATCTTAGTAAACTTCTCCTTTAATTAATGAATTTTACTTTTTATCAGAAAAATCTCTTTTTTCCCTGACAAATCCCAGATTTTATTCACATTTTTACATAATCACAGCATTTTACATGTGAACTAGCTAGCAGAGTTAATGAAATTCATTAAATAACTATATTAAGACTCTGTGATAATAGTGGTTGGCAAGCAACTATCAAGTATAAACTGTTAATTAAGTCTATAATTGGAGGAATAAAATTAAAGTTTGGGTTATAATAGAAACACATACTTGTTATTTAATATCCATTATCAGTTATTAATTATATTTAAATAATTAATCCAAGAGTCTAAAGAGATTGCCTTTTTTTTCAAACTGAACTGGAAGAGATGAGGGCCAAAGAAATAAAAAATCAAGGAGGAATGACAGCACTCTTTCCCTTGAATAAAAAGTAGACAAAAAAATATAAGAAAGTAACAGAATGAAAAGATAGAAGGATTTTACAAAGAAAAAAGTTTGATTACAGGCTTTTTACATGGTGGGTAAAAGAGTTAAAAAGCAAAGCCTATTTCTTCTCTGTGCACTTACATGGGCATGATTGGTTCTGTGATTGAATTCCAACAGACATGCTCATGGAAAACAGTTGCACCAAGAATTCTTTTAGCAGCTTAATCAACTTCATTTAAAAAAGCCAAATCCTGTCACTTTTAGGAGTTTTTCAAATTAAAAATTGTCTAAAAAAAAAGATTTGGGTCGGTCCCCGATATATGCTGCCCAACCCATCATCACTTTTTTTATTCTGCATATGTGTACGAAAGTGTGAACGAGAGAATGGGTTTAAGCAAACTAAAATAGACTAAGTGATGACAATCTCAATTGGGTTTAAGCAATTGGGATGACAGAAGTATATATATGTAATGTAATGCTAATGAATATTTTTACCAAACACAGGTTGGATATGGTGCAGATAAGAAGAATATGTAAGGAGGCAAGTCTGAGAAAGTTGGACACCTGAGATAAGGTGGTCGGACCAAGGAGATGAAAAAAGTTGACTCAAAGTCCCCACACTAAGCACACCCATTCGGAATATTAGGCTACAAATTCATTGTGGCCATGTTTTGGGGAGACTGCTATCTACATGTTTGTAATTCACTGTTTTGGGGAGTCATGTTTTTCTATCTTCACTTTAACAAATGGATTCATACGTGAAAAAGAAATAATTGTTTAATTAGAAACTATAGTAATTAATAATTGGGTTTGTTTTGTCATTTTGCACTTTTCATTTTTATTCATTTGTTTTGTGAATTTTTATTGAGTTCCCTTCTCACCATCTTCTGCCAATACCCTAAAATTAATTTTCGTTTCAAATTACAGTATTTTTTTATTTTGAAATGTAAATTAAAATGTAAATTTCTTCCAATCTCTAACTTGCTACAGCCTAATGGTTATATTTAATTGTCCGTACTTGATATTTTATTTTTTTATTAAAAAGAATTATTAATAAAATTATCAAAAATTAAAAAAAGAAAAAAATTAAGATTGTTTTTTCATGCAAAAAAGAGGTACATGAAGTTGTCACATCGGCCTTTCATGTCAAACCGACCATTATTATTGCTCCATGAATATTAAATTATAATATCTTTTATATATAAAAAAACGGAGATAATTTGTTGGGACTTGGGGGATAGGATAGAGCCATAGAGGGCAATGAATTAAACCCTGGACGAGCGAGGGGAAGACCCACAAAATGACCACCACATCCAATAATTCAACGGCAATTTTAGTTTTAAAAAATTTGAGTGATTTTGAATTTAAAATATTATATATGTACATATTAAAGTTTTATTTATATATAAATTTTATATATTATATTTTTATAAAATTTTAATTTTTTATTTTTAATTGTTAAATTTTATTTATTTTTATTAAAAATAATTATTTTTATTTTAAAAAATTTAAGAGATCTCAATTATTAAAAAATAATTAATAATTAATAAAATAATTAATATTTATTATTTATCATATTAAAATTAATTTATTGCTCCATCAAATAAATTAATTTATTGTCAAAATTTTTCAAATATCATAATTAACAATTAAAAAAACTATAAATTAAGAAAATATTTGTAAAATTATATAATCTTAAAAAAATATATTGATGGTAATAAAGTAATAAACACTGCCGTGCAATACCCATCATTCATCAAAGTAAATTACATATAATTGAGGTTTTGGTCCTCAAACATTTCAAAAATTACATCGAAACCACTCGGGCAACATTAATTAGTGGATCTAAGTTAACCCAACTAAGTTTAAAATTGTCCATGAATGGAAGGGTCAGTGCTGGAAAAATAAATTTATGGAAGAAATTGAAGGACCAAAATTGAAAAGTTGAGGGAGGGAGAGGGATCAGCCGGTGTATCAAACAAAAAGGTGAAAAATGTAAAATAGCCAATTAGCAAAAATTATACGAGTCTTTCCCATTGCTAAGATCCAACAGGAGCTATGCTTTTGTATTTTGCTGCGGCAGTCGCTGAAGCAGCTGCCGCAGTATCGGTTTGTGCAACCGCTTGCTGGCTCTGTCGTTGTTCCTGCGGCTGGGAACTGACTTGGGCAAGCAGAGCTTTAATCTCATTTCCTGTAAGGGTCTCGCGCTCAAGCAGAGCATTAGCCAGGGCGTTGAGTTCTTTGCTGTGGGTGGTGAGAATAGTTTTTGCATTGTTATAAGCTCTGTCCAACAAGAATTTCACTTCTTTCTCAATCAGGAGCCTGGTCTCCGAACTCATGTTATTGCCATTGTCATTATAATTATGTGTCACTAGTCCAACTTCCTTACTCATGCCGTACTTTGTAACCATTGTTCTAGCAAGTCTAGTTGCACTCAAAAGATCTGACGATGCACCAGATGAAACTTCATTTTCTCCAAAGATGATTTCTTCTGCAACTCGCCCCCCCATGCTAACATCAAGCCTTGCGAGCATCTGCTTGCGTGAGATGCTAATTTGATCCTTTTCAGGCAACTGAGATACCATACCAAGAGCATTTCCTCGGGGTACTATTGTTGCCTTGTGAACTGGAAGAGCCTCATCAGTATAGATGGCAACAAGGGCATGACCACCCTCGTGGAAAGCTGTCATCCTTCGTGACTCATCTGAAATGAAAGCTGACTTTCGTTCACTTCCCATCAATATCTTGTCCTTTGCATACTCTAGATCAGCCATTGTGACTGCTTTGGCACCATCCATTGCAGCCTTAACAGCAGCAATGTTGACTAAATTGGCAAGATCAGCACCAGAGAACCCAGGGGTTCCTCTGGCAATGATCATTACATCAACATCTTCAGCCTTCAAGACCTGTAATTGCACCAATATATATGAATGGTCATTCATACACATCTAGGCATAATAATTCAAACAGCAATAACATATGGTCACCCTTAGCCAAATAAATTTTACAGCAATAGGAATAGAGCGTATGCCTGGTTGTCTACTGCCATAACAAACTATAATAGATGCTCCATTCAATCTTAAGGTCCCTGGTACTAATCTCAGCACCATTCAGGACCCGCAGGATCAGCACCAGCCATTTGTTGCCTCATGCCCAAACATGTAAAAAAAAAAGGGAGAGAAGAGAAAAGAAAAGAAGAGAAAAGAATTAAAAAAAAAAAAAAAAAACTTTTTATGAGAAAATATAATACCCTTGACATGTGGAGTTCCATAATTTGCCTCCGACCTTCCACATCTGGATTAGGAACAACAATGTGTCGGTCAAATCGCCCAGGTCTCACCAATGCCTTATCTAAAGATTCTGGAAAATTTGTTGCAGCAATCACAATAATTCCATCATTCAGTTTAAATCCATCCAATTCAACAAGCAACTGATTCAAAGTCATTCTCAGGTACTGCTGATCCTTAGCATTTCGTTTTCCTCCTATGGCATCTATCTCATCAATGAATATAATACATGGGGACCGCTTCTTTGCAGCAGCAAAAAGATCCCTCAACCTTCGAGCTCCCACCCCAACAAACATTTCTTCAAACTCGCTACCACTGCATGAGAAGAAAGGTACTCCAGCTTCTCCAGCAATAGCTCTTGCTAACAAAGTTTTTCCAGTCCCAGGTGGGCCAACTAGCAAGACACCTTTTGGAAGCTTCCCACCAAGTCGAGTAAAGCGCTATACCATGGAGAAGCACAAGGAAACGAAGGGGAAAAAATCAACCTTTCTATATAGGCAAGAAAATATAAAAGGGAAAAGAATCGTAAACTAGGGAAAGAAAAGAACAATACTTAAGATGAATATCATCTAAAACATTTATAGTGATGCTTGATGATTTAAATTTTGCAACAAATGTAAAGTCCATAATATTGTCTTTTCTGGTTTATGACTTGTAACCCAAATTAAAGTCACATAACAGGTCTTTGGGCTTATTAAACTATGGACACATTGTGAAGTCACCAAAGTCTATGTGGGAATGTGGATACTTATATGCATGCATGTTCGAGGAGAGAGAGAGGGTACAAGAGTTGTCAGATGCAACAAATAGAATACCTTAGGATCTCGAAGGTAGTGGACAATCTCTACTAGCTCTGCTTTTGCCTCATCAACACCCTTTACATCACTAAATTTTGTGTTAGATTCCATGGTAGGCTGCACTTCTTCATGTAAACCAAGTCCTGGTTTTTGAAAAATAAAAGAGAAAGAATTTCATTAATCCAGGAGATACACAGAACATATAATTAGAAGAAACGCTGTTAAATTAAGTTCTACCTTTGCCAATCCCCCTATCCTCAATGAGTGCTCCTACACCAGAAATCAACAGAAAGCCAAGTGCAATAGCCCGAATAGTACGCCACAACTGCTCCTTAAAATTACTTCCTCCTGCAGTCACCATATGAATAGGAGCACCAGAAGTTCCAAGGATACCATCTTTAGTAGGTTTTCCTACTTTCCGGAAAGCTGAAAGGCCTACTATACCTTGTCCCCCTCCTGCTGAGTTAGCAGCACCTGAAAATTTAGTATGCATCCTCAATAAACCAAAACTAATAATGGTACAAAAAAGAAGTGGCAACAGCAGAGAAGAAAATGACCTCACAACTGCTAAGCAGAGAATTAAGCAATCCATAAAATCAAAAACTAAATTTTATAGCTTCTTTTTAGCAAGAAGAACACAAACAATTATTCAGATTCTAATGACTCTGCTGTCTTTCCTTTTGATAGTCTGCAGGACTCTAGGGTCATGTTTGGAATGATATGTCAAGCAACGAGGGTCCAACTAACATTATCATGCTGACGGTAAGGCATATCTCCAAGCTACAACAAGGAGAACACCTTGGAAAACCACTCACCTCTCTGCAATGCCTTCAGCAACTCGCTTTCTTCCAACCTGTCAACTTTGATCAATGCTTTAACATATTCCGACAATGCGGAAGGATTAGAATGTAAAGATGGCTGACTTTCAAACATCCTAATCACAGCTTCAGGGTCATTTTGAAGGTAAAGCATTCGAAGCTCTGTTGATCCACCGGCTTCATCTGAATCACGCAATCTGCGACCAAAACTGCTAATATAGCTTGACTTAAACCTCTGCTGACCATGCAGAAGACTATTCACTGCATCAAATGAAAAAAACAGAAAGAGCTTGTCTTAATAATCACCAAGCAATAAGAGAGCCAAAAAAAAGCGAAGAAAAAAAGATGCACAAACCTCCACTGCCTCCATGATTGCTTGCAGAAAAATGGGTTCTAATCAGTAAAGTTTTTAACTGCCTCAAATCTGATTGATGCTTTGAAACCTGTTGAAACAAGAAGATGAAGTGCATTTTAATGGAAGATTTTAAAACTCAATCCCCTTCTCGTTAAGCACGGACTCGTAAATTTCAAAATTTTAGAGTGGAATAAAACAAATTTTCAGTTTCTCCCCTATGAAATCATGAAAAGGAATGAAATTTAAGCTAACCTGTGTGATTAGAGTTTTCCAAGCCATTGCCGAAGCAGGGAGCGAGAATGTCTGATCCTTCGAAGCTAAACTCCTCCTCTTGTTAGAAGTACATGGGCTGAGGGCTGAGACGAGGGATGATGGTGCGTTTGGTTGTCGAGAAAACGAAGGAAAATAGGAGCCGAGGTAGAGGGAAGAAGAAGAAGGTTCACGCGTGATTGATGAAAACAAGCAACGAAACAGAAGGGTGAGTTGCGACTTGTGAGATTTGAGGGTATGGCTTTGCCCCCTCTCCCTCTCCCTCACAACGAGAAGTTCTTTACTCGATATTTACGTTTCATGAATCGGCGAAATGCCCAATATACCCTTTTGGATATTTTGGAGATTTTGATTTAACCATTTTTGTAATTAAAAACAAAGATTTATGTTATATAGGTTGAAATTCATAATAAAAGTGTAATTTCACTTATGAAATTATTAAATTATTTTCATAAAATAATATAATTTTATTATAAATGTTTTAGTGAATTTATAAGTTGAATTATACTTTAATTTTATTAAGGGTAAAGATATTTTAATAACTTTATAAGTGGGATTACATTTTTAAATTATAATCTAACATATACTATTTTTTAAGAAATAAATGAAAAAAATATTTTTTTAGTATAAACTTTATTTTTTTTAATAAATTTTGAATATTAAAATTATCAAAACATTATTAATAAACAAATATTGTAAATA
>BPVZ01000020.1:2433048-2448268 GCA_020521535.1 Rubroshorea leprosula
TTAAACTTTTTTATAAATATAATATATCAAATTTATATATAAATGAATCTACGTGTATAAATAATATAGGTTCACGGATACGAACCAGTTGGGACCAATGTACTCGGTGATGTGGGTAGGGTCCTGTCAGATGTGGTGGACCAAGTGAGCCACATGGTCCAAAACCCCACTTGACGGTGCATGGTTAGCTGCATGTCATCAGGGGTGACCTAACATTTCTTGAAAGTTTAAGGAATTATAATTTAGTCGTTCTTCAATTCAACTGAAACTCCTTGTAAGATTTGTATAAAGACGTAGGGGCAGCATAAGATTTCATATTTATGTAACTCCAACAAGGCAACAACACCCTTCACTTTTAAATTTCTTCAACTGTCAGTCAGATTTTTGAATGCTTTTTAAATAAGGGATTGATAGTTTGAACATTCAAAAATAAAAACAAGTACGAACTTAAAATAAAAACAAGGTTGGAAGCAAGTACAAATTGTAAGGAGGTGGGAATTGGCTCAAATAATTTGAACATGTTTTTTTTGTTATGGTTGTACTTTTTAGTTTTTAATTTTGATTTTTATAAATTTTAAAAGTCTTGATTTATTTATTTTAAGAAAAAAATGAGGGAAGGGATGATCAAACTTTTTATTTACACCTTATATATTAATTTTTTGTAGTCAACATTCTTAAAAATTTTTACTTTCAATTAACACAATTTATAATTTAAAATGCTTAAAAAATTCAAAAATTTAGTATCAAACCCACCCTAATTTTATTAGTAATTTGAAGTTTTTTTTATATATATTTTAAATTATGAAAAGTGTTAATTAAGAGTGAAAATTATGAAGAGTGTTATTTGTAAAAAAAAATAATATATAAAATGTAAATAGAGAGTTTGGAGGAGGAGAGGGAAAGTGACACTATTTCCATGAATTAAATTAAATAGGCTATAAATATATATAAAAAATTATTTAGTTTTACGTTTATTTGTGAAAATATAATTATGATTAGTAGATAAATAGAAAAAATAGTTTTAATATTACTAAATAAGTTTATAATTTTAGTTGTTAATATTAAAAGGAGTTAGTGCTTGTCCGCCTTATCTCTAAAAAATTAAAAGGAAAAATTATAAAAATTACCTTAATACATGCTTTAAAAATATGGTAGTTTGGTTTTTTTCAATAAAAATTTATTGAAACGACGTAATTTTAGGATGATTTTCCTCTTAATCTTTAGGAAATAAGGTTGACAGACACTTTTTTCATATTAAAATATGTTTTAAATAAATTATCGATTTCTAGTTCTTAGTCTTAGTTTTAAACAATTACAAAATTTATAAAAATTAAATTTAAAAACCAAAAATTATAACTATACTAAATAAAGTTTCAACAAATAATCTATTTTTAGTTGTAATGATCTCTATATATAGAGAGAGGTTTATTAAGTGGATCTCTACAAAAATACTTTAAAATTATCTTATTTTAAAAATAAATTATTTCAATTATTTTTAATGAAAATTACTTAAAATAATATAATTTTAAGACGTTTTAGTAAGCAAATGTGTTATACAATGTTCAAAAAAAAAAAAATGTGTTATACAAAATATTGGACTATCTTGGCTTCAATCTTTTATCCTAGCTTTTGTAAGGTTCTAAACTTGACATGAAAACAATTTGACAAAGAGAAGGATATTCTTATATAAGATTCGGACTACCCATCAAAATATCAAGGTAATTAAAATTATAAAATATTATTTTTATTTAATTTGTTTGATAAAATAATTAAAAAATAATTAAAAACTAATAATTAATAAAATAATTAATATTTTTAATTAATAAATTAAAATCAATTATAAATTAATATTTTTAAACACTACTTTAAAATAAAAATAAAAATATTAATAATCTTAACAGTTTTTATAATAGCAATAATCACACCCAAGATTCTTCCCTTGAAATTGTAACTTGTGAAAGTGAGAAAATTATAACCCACACTGTATGATTTTAGTTGTACCTAAAAGCTAAAACACTGTTAATTCAACGTGCACAAATTAATTTGACAAGATTCCACCGCAAATCCCACAACCACCGTCCATCCAATGGAATTCGACATCAGAGGTTGTAAACTACCCTATTGTTCGTCCCATGATGTAGTGAAAAAAACCCAGAATTATTTTTTACTCGAACGACTTCAATCAGTTGTCTGGGTCAATTACATTGTAACAGTAAAGATGTAGACAAAACTGAAAAACGCAAATGAAGATTCCTCCTCTGTATGTCCTGACATGATTCCTTACACAAACTAGCAAACCCATCCATTTCATGTGTTGCTGTCCTTGATTTCTTTCTCAACCCCATTGCTTTCTTTCTCCTTTCAGGCATCTTGGATATGTCTTCAGTTTTTTTTGTTGGGTGTTCTTGTTTTCTGCTAAGCAACAGCAGGAGTTCCAGGGCAAGCATCCAATTCCAACCTCTCCAGGTTGTGCTTGCGTCTCAGCAGCCTTACAGCATCTGTCAGATCTCAGAACCATTATTAACCAAATGGGCCAAGTACTCTTCAGAATCCTATGATGATGACTCCACAGGATGGTGTTGAGGTTTGATCAATTCCGTGACCCAGAGATTGCTTGGAAGGGTCCTGATAGGAAATTGAGAGTGATCATTGGAAGCCTGAAACAACCAATTCTTCATAAAAATCATGACGATTTTGAATTTTGTTAACTGGACTACATATTATGATCCTCTCATCACACATGAGGTTGACACTTCAGTCCAGAATCCATGTGTTGGGCATGTGATGAAGGCATGGCAGGCTTCAACTGTCAGTCATGGCAACTTCATATTGGGGACATGTGTTCCTGATTAGTCATAGAAATTTCTCTTCCTTGCGTGAACTTCACAGGAACTAGTTTGGACTTGAGTGATGATTGTGGTAAATTCTGTGCCTTGAAGACATTCTTTGACGGTGCAGAAAAAACGACGATATTATGGGATTTGGTAAATGAATTTGATAGCAGAAAAGATGATTTAGAGAAAGCATGATCTGGACTTAAGGTGATTTTACCCCTAAATTTAAAAGATTTTGAAAGAAATGATGAATGTAATGCACTAAAATTGGTTTTTATAATTTGCTTTGCACTTGATTCATTTGCAAATTTGGCTTGATAGAACGGGAAAGCAAATAGTGCAGTGGCCAGGGGAAACAATCAAATCATTCTACGTGACAATCTAGTCAGCATTCATGATTTCCAGCTGGAAGATGGATCTGTTTTTGAAATTTCAGGCATTGATGCTGCACTGGTAAGCATTGATGATCAATTTCCTCCTCCAGTCAATAATTTCTGAAGTATTTTGAACTGACTTCTTCCTTAACATTTGATGTGTAAGGCGGAGATTGAATGTGCTAGAATTGCCTGAAGTAGAGAAGGTTGAGTTTCTGAAGTCAAGTCAGGTTGATACCCAAGAAATCTGTACCAAGGAAAATGCACCCGTCAATGGCAGATTTAGACCTTTCAGATTATTAACGTTGGCAAAAATTAGCAGAACAGACCACTATTTTCTTTCGAGTTTTTAAAGGGAATACGTGGAGGATATATAGTACTCATGTGCAGTGACAAGAACAGGTCAGTTGCATACCAAAAGAGATTTAATTTCAATGATGTTTTGATTCAATGTTAAAGACTTTGTTCACAGGTCTTTTATGAAGAAATGAAGATAAAACGACACTTCAATTCAATGTTAAGGACTTGATCTGTTCACAGGTCTTCCATGAAGAAAGATACATAAAACAAAGAAGTATGAAAGCTTGGAGTATGAAGAAAGGCACAGATAAAACGCAAATAAAGTTGTAATTTATCATTTGAGATCCAGCTGTTTCATTACTTTCTTCATATATATTTTATATTGAATATCAATTGAAGCTTAATTTGCGTGCTACTGGTAACAATCATAAAAAAATGCAAGTTGACTGCTTAGATAATCCAAAAGGAATTTAAGTATGAAAAACGAGAAGTATACGCTTCAACTTGACTTGTTTATGATATCCTTACAAAAGCTAGCATTGAAATTGAGCTATTGATGGCTGAAAGATACAGGATGGAGATATCTGTTCTTTGGATTGTTGGGTTATGTTTTGTGTTGGTTGACAATGGAGTTCAAGGCTCTCTTGGGAATGGGAGGATTCTTTGATCACCTTCTCTTGTGCAGCCTCACAGGACTGCCTTCCATTTCCAACCTCCCAAAAACTGGATGAATGGTAAGTCTTCCCAAACTCATTTTGCCCTTCAAATCTCTTTGTTCTCAACGCTGATTTTGTTATTTTATGTACTATCTGACATGTAATCCTCAAAATTGTTACAAAATGGAGATGCAGATCCGAATGGTGAGCTTGTCAGTTCTTTCACCTTATGCAATTGTTATCTTTCAACCATTTTCAGATATTTATGAAATTCTGTTCATCACAGGACCTATGTATCACAATGGAATTTATCATCTGTTCTATCAATACAATCCTTATAGTGCAACATGGGGTAACATAACGTGGGGCCATTCAGTATCAGATGATCTTGTCAATTGGATTCATCTTGAACATGCACTAGTGGGGACAGAACCTTATGACATCAATGGTTGCTGTTCTGGTTCAACCACATTCCTTACCCCGGAAAAACCAGTCATTCTATACACTGGAGGCAATTACAAAAATCGTCAGACTCAAAACTTGGCATGGCCTAAGAACCTTTCTGATCCATTTCTAAGTGAATGGGAGAAAGCTCCTCAGAATCCTCTCATGAACCCCATTGATGATATTGATCCAAAGTATTTTAGAGATCCAACAACTGCTTGGAAAGGTCCTGATGGGAAATGGAGGGTTTTAGTGGGTAACCAGATGAATGATCATGGACAGGCACTTCTGTATACAAGCACAGACTTTGTGAGATGGACTAGGAGCAAGAATCCTCTGCACTCATCCAACAAAACTACAATGTGGGACTGTCCTGATTTTTATCCTGTGAGTATCAATGGCAAGTATGGAGTTGACAAATCTTCACAGGATAAATTCACCAAACACATCATGAAGGCAAGCATCATTAATACACATGATTACTACATATTAGGAAACTACTCGGTGAAAACAGATCATTTTTCACCTGCTACAGATTTCAAAGGTGATGCTTCTGATTTGCGGTATGATTATGGGAATTTTATGCTTCTAATACATTTTTTGACAGCTCTAAGAAGAGAAGGATCTTATGGGCGTGGATACCTGAGTCTGATGCTGACTCAGATGACCTCAAGAAAGGTTGGTCTGGCCTTCAGGTAATAATCAGTCTATTCTATTTCTATACATACATGGAAAATAAATGTGGGATGTGTTTGAAGACTCTAATGAGGGTTATTGTTTTGGTTTCCAGTCAGTTCCTAGAAGTATTCTGCTCAGCAAAAATCACAGGCAATTAATTCAGTGGCCAATCAAGGAAATAGAGAAACTGCGGGGAGAAGAAGGTAAGCTTCCGCATTAAGGAGATTAAGGGTGGATCTGTACTAAAAGTTCCTGGCATTACAGCAGCTCAGGTATCAATTGTACTTTATGTTGGAATTATTGCTAGAAACGTGGCAATCAAATCTGCAGAAATGATGAAATGAAACTGCCATGAAATGGCAGCAATGAGGCTGCAATTTGACGGCAAATGAAGCTGCAATTTAACAGCAAATATGGCAGTAATTTAGCTGCAAATATGATGGAAATGGAGCTGTAAAATGACAGCAAAAATGTGCAGCAAGCTGAGCTGCAAATGTTGATGAAATGAGGCTGCAACGGGCAGCAAATGAAATGCAAATGCATCAGAAATGAAAGCCGCAAAATAGGCTGCAGAGTTGCCAAGGGGCTGCAGAGCTGCAAAGAGGCTGCAGAACTACCAAAGGACGCAAGCTGCAGCCAAAGTGGCTGTTATCTATTTCAAATTTCAAATGTACTTTATTGTTTTTTTAATGTAGAAAGTTGTTTGAATTTTGAATTGTTTAAAGATTGTATTCTCCTATAAATAGGAGAGATTGTTAATGAGAAAAGTTGAGTTGAAGTCATATGCTTCTCTCCATTTTATGTGTTCTGCTCTTCATCTTCTTCCTCTCGGTTCTCTCCATTTCTTTGTTTTAAAAAAATCCCAACACTTTATGCCTCAAATTGATTAGATACTAAAGAAATAGCTCTCAGTTTTATTTCTTCATCACACTTAACAGGCAGATGTAAAAATTTCATTTGATTTACCAAGTTTAAAAGAAGCTGAACTGATGGGTCCGAGCTGGGCTGATCCTCAACTGCTCTGTAGCCAAAAGGCAGCATCTGTTAGAGGCAAAGTAGGGCCATTTGGATTATTGGTCTTAGCTTCCAAGGGATTGAAGGAGAAAACAGCAGTCTTCTTTCGGGTCTTTAGAAGCAGTCATGACAAATATGTTGTGCTCATGTGTAGCGATCAGAGCAGGTAAGTTACAGCCTTACAGGCCTTAAGATTCTTCGTCAATTCAAGTTCTTTTCTAGCTCAGACATTGAAATTTTCTGGAACTTTTCTCAGGTCTTCTTTGAGAGAAGGGCTTGACATAACCACATATGGCGCTTTCATGGACATAGACCCTAGCCAGGAGAAGATTTCACTGAGAACTTTGGTATGCTGCATCCGTTCTTGTTTCTAGTTAAATGATAACCCATCTCTATGTTTATTCAATGCCATGATCCGGTCCAGAAACCCACCTGTTCTAGCTAAACTTGAGTTTAAGTTATTCCTAGATCAAAACTTTGACCAATACATAACATATGCACTCATAATATCTCCTGATATGAGATTGGAGTAGCATTCTCTGAACCAGAAAATTTGGCTTCATTGCAGATTGATCATTCCATCATTGAGAGCTTTGGTGGGAAAGGAAGAAGTTGCATTACTGCTAGGGTTTATCCAAAGTTGGCCATTGGTAATGAAGCAGAGCTGTATGCATTCAGCAATGGCACTCTGGATGTCACCATCTCAAGGCTCAAAGCTTGGAGCATGAAAAAAGCTCATCTTGTTTCTTCCAATGACATTAGAAGCCACCAAGTTTCTTTGATGAGAAGCCAGCAATTTAATTTGAAGCAAAAGTAAACAAATGCAATCATAGGATTATTTTGGTAATGCATAAATAATTAAAGGACTCTTCTTTTCCTACATTACTTAATAAAGGAGTTTCCTTTTGGTCGTACATAATTCAAATAACCGTAGTTGTTTGTTCCATGTTTTGTTGTCCAAGATTTGATTTTTTAATGCTTAAAGGAGCAAATCTCTGAAAAATTCCCTATTCTGAGGTTAACGTGGAAAAGGGCATTAAGCCCACATGTTTTCCAGTTTTGATAGTTTTTTCTTAACAAAAAATTGAGCATATAATAGCTAGAAACAACTATGCGTACGAAATCAAATGACCATCTCTCAGTTACATTCTGTGTAGCTAGTTTTGTCTTATTTTCTTCAATTTTGATTTCTTCTACAAAGAATATATAAAAGTGCAAGTTGGACGCTTGGATAATATAAAAATCTCAAGCCAAAAATCGAGGAGTGCATGCTTCAGCCCGACCTGTTCATGATACCGCAAGAGCTACCGTTGACCTTGAGCTATCGATGGCCTGAAAGAAGAAACAGGATGCAGATATCTGTTTTCTTGATTGTTGGCTTATGCTTTGTGTTGGTTGGACATGGAATTCAAGTCTCCCCTAAGCAGCCTTACCGGAGTACCTTCCATTTCCAACCTGCCAAAAATTGGATGAGCGGTATGTCCTCCTGAACCCTTTTTGCTTTTTCCAATCTCTTTGTTCTTAAGTACTGATGATATATATATATTTAATTTAATGTGCTATTTTTACATGTAATCTGCAAAATCGGTATCAATTTGGCAATGCAGATCCGAATGGTAAGCTCGTTAGTTCCTTTACCTTGTTCATATGTTAATTTTTAATCTCTTTCTGACAATTTATTAAATTCTTTTATTTTTAATCATATAGGACCAATGTATCTCAGTGGTATTTACCATCTGTTCTATCAAGCCAACCCTTATTCTGTAATTAAGGGTAACATGACTTGGGGTCATTCAGTTTCATATGATCTTGTTAATTGGATTCATCTAGAACCTGCACTCTATAGGGGTGACCCTTATGATCCCCATGGTTGTTGGTCCGGTTCAATCACGTTCCTATATGAGGAAAACCCCGTCATTCTATACACTGGAGTTGATAATGAAGGTATTCAGACTCAAAACTTGGCATGGCCTAAGAACCTATCTGACCCACTTCTTCGAGAATGGGTGAAATCAACTCAGAATCCTCTCATGAGCCCCATTGATGATACTGATCCAAAGTATTTTAGAGATCCAACAACTGCCTGGAAAGGTCCTGATGGGAAATGGAGGGTTTTAGTGGGTAACCAGATGAATGGTCACGGGCTGGCATTGTTGTACACAAGCAAAGATTTTGTAAGATGGACTAGGAGCATGAATCCTTTTCACTCATCCAACAATACTTTGATGTGGGAGTGTCCTGATTTTTACCCGGTGAGTATCAATGGCAAGTATGGAGTTGACACCTCTTCACAGGAAAAATTCACCAAACACGTCCTCAAGGCAAGCATCAATCTCATCTTTCATGATTACTACATGCTGGGAAACTATTCTTCGGAAACAGATCATTTCTCAGCTGATACAGATTTCAAAGGTGATGCTTCTGATTTGCGGTATGATTATGGGAAATTTTATGCTTCCAAGACGTTTTTTGACAGTTCTAAGAAGAGACGAATATTGTGGGGATGGGTAAATGAGTCTGACAGTCAATCAGATGACCTCGAGAAAGGTTGGTCTGGCCTTCAGGTAATCAATCTACTCTATTTCTTGACACAAATGGAAAATACTAGTGGTATTTGTCTGAAGAGTGAAGACTCTAAAAAAGTAGTTCTTGAGGATTTCAGGCAATTCCTAGAAGTATTCTGCTAAGTAAAAATGAGAAGCAGTTGATTCAATGGCCAATCAAGGAAATAGAGAAACTGCGGAAAAAGAAGGTGAGCTTCGAAGAGAAGGAGCTTAAGGGTGGATCAGTGCTAAAAGTTCCTGACATTACAGCTTCACAGGTATCAACCATGCTTATTGTATGGAATTTTGATTAGACACTAAAGAAATAAAATCATTCTTACTTCTTCATCTCACTTGAAGGCGGATGTGGAAGTTTCATTTGATTTGCCGAGTTTAACAGAGGCTGAACTGATGGATACAAGCTGGATTGATCCTCAACTGCTCTGCAGCCAAAATACAGCATCTGTTAGAGGCAGAGTTGGGCCATTCGGGTTACTGGTCTTAGCTTCCAAGGGATTGAAGGAGCAGACAGCAGTCTTCTTTCGCATCTTCAGAAGCAACAATGATAAATATGTTGTGCTCATGTGTAGTGATCAAAGCAGGTGAGCAACAAACAGGCCTTTACTCTTCCTCAATTCAAGTTCTTCTCCAGTATTGACATTCAATCTTCGGATATTGTCCACAAGGTCATCTTTGAGGGAAGAGCTTGACAAAACCACATATGGGGCTTTTATTGACATAGATCCTATCCATGAGAAGATTTCACTAAGAACTTTGGTATGTTGCCATTATCTAGTCTAAACCCCCATCTCTCTGTTCAAACTTAACTTTTCATGTCACTTTATTGGACCTGGCTATTTTGGCTTCGTTACAGATTGATCATTCAATCATCGAGAGCTTTGGTGGGGAAGGCAGAAGTTGCATCACTGCTAGGGTTTATCCAGAGTTGGCTATTGGTGATGAAGCAGAGCTGTTTGCATTCAACAATGGCACTCTGGATGTGAACGTCTCAAGGCTCAATGCTTGGAGCATGAGGAAGGCTCAGCTGGTTTCTCCTAATAACAGAAGGAAGCCAAAAATTTAATTGAAGCAAAAATAAACATAGGAAGCCAGTGCATTATTTTGACAATGCCTAAAGAATTTCAACAAAATTATTTCTAAATTTGTTTTCTTCTTCTTCTTTTTTTCGCTTCTACCCTTGCTTTAGTAACATTTTAATCTTCCTGCAGACCAATTAAAAAATACTCTAGATACGAAAAATTACTTGTAGTTCTTCATTTGGTTCTAGATTTTTTGGTTCCTTTTCCATGTAAGAAGTTCTTCCCTTTTTGGTTTCTTGGGTGGGGGGGTTTTGTTGCCTTTTTGGTTTCTGTATTGGTTTGGAGCTTCTTTTCTTGCTTTGGAGGGTCAGAGGAGGTGCAAAAGACTGGAAAAAGGAGGAGGTGAGACTGCTTTGTTCTTTTTGAGGTGGCTAATTTGTTTAAGCTTATAAAGTTTAAGGGCCAATTTAAAAAACCACAATTAAGTTGATGCCTTTTAATTTAGGGACTTAAAATTTATAATTCTGTAAGTTTGCTGGAAAGGAAACGTATGATTATTTCGGCATTGGGGATTATTACTGCAGATTGGTTTGCAGAGTTCTGGCAGGTATGGATTATGCATACCAAGTGAATGATAAAATACTTCTTTGGTATAACAGCCAACTAGAAATTTGTTTTTGAAAAGTTATCAGATATAGATATTTGAGATGCTGAGATATTTTTCCAAGTTACTTGAGATGTTGTTCTGTGAAATTATTGGAGGAATGTAGTCCTTCGACTGGGGACTTAAATGGTTTTCATTTAGGGCCAAGATAACTTGTCATGTGCTAAACATAAGAGACCTATTGACAGAGATTGAATATGACGATAATCTTCATATCTGACAGCAGAGATCGATGCTTTTGGTATTGAGGTCGACAAAGATACAATCCAATATGCTCATGAGCCTGCTTTATGTCAATTTAATGCAGACTACCATAATTGCATTTTGGTCTGTTGGGAAGGCAACATATGCTGCTACTATTCCTTCCTTTTTGCAGTCTACTACCATTGTTCTAACCTTTTCCAGATAGATCACTTGATAATAAATTGTTTTGGTGAAGAAAGAAGAGCTTACTTATATCACACTACTAGTATATCCAAAGTTTTATGTTATAGAAGATGCCTCGCCTCACCTTTATGCATTCAACAATGAACTGAAAAGGTGTGAAAACTTCATGGTTGGATGCTTGGAGCGCAAATTTTTCTCAGACTAATAGCAAAGGAAGTTTAAAATGATTTCAGAAAGAAAATTTGTTCTGAATTCACGGATTCTTGAGTTTCCCAATCACAAGATCAAATTTTTTTTATTATTATTATTATTTTGTGTAAATAGCTTCCTATCTTGATAAAACATTAAAACAAAGTTCACTTAGAATTCCTATACCGTTAGTTTACTAAAATCTATTTTTATTATGTAAGTTATGGTTTGGAGTTCAGCTTTTCACGTTAATTTTTGACTTGAAGACCTTGTCTGTTGGACTTGGACCCTTCACATGTTTTCCAATTTTGATAAATTTTTCTTAATGAAAACGAAACCAACAACTTCATTGTCTATCTCTCAGTCATATTCTGTATGGTTCTTATTTCTTCATATATTTTTACGTTGCAGAATCAAAATCTCAATTTAGATGCTTCTACAAATTATATAAAAGTGCAAGTGGACTGCTCAGATAATTACAAAAATCCCAGGATGGCAAAAACGAAGGGTATATGCTTCAGCCTGACTTGTTTATGATATCCTTACATGAGCTACTGTTGACGTAAAGCTATTGATGACCAGAAAGATACAGAATGCACATTTCCTGGATGGTTGGGTTATGTTTTTTGTTGATTGGCAATGGAATTCAACGCTCTCCTGGAAATGATAGGAGTGCGGGTCCTTCCCTTGAGCAGCCTTACCGAACTGCCTTCCATTTCCAACCTCCCAAAAACTGGATGGGCGGTATGTCTCGACATACTCTTATTTGCCTTTCCAATCTCTTTTTCTTTGTGTTGATTTTTGTTTTTTTATTTGCTATTTGACATGCAATCCACAAAATTGGTACCACATGGCACAATTCAGACCCGAATGGTAAGCTTCTTAGTTCTTTACCTTATTGATATGTTATCTTATAAGCATTTTCAGATATATATAAAATTCTTGTTCATCACAGGACTAATGTATCACAATGGAATTTATCATCTGTTCTATCAATACAATCCTTATTCTCCAACTGGATCCTTCTTTAACATGACATGGGGTCATTCAGTTTCATATGATCTTGTTAATTGGATTCATCTTGAACCTGCACTCAATACGGATAAACCTTACGATGCCAAAGGTTGCTGGTCCGGTTCAACCACGTTACTCTCTGAGGAAAACCCTGTTATTCTGTACACTGGAGTTGACAATGAAGGTATTCAGACTCAAAACTTGGCATGGCCTAAGAACCTATCTGACCCATTTCTTCGAGAATGGGTGAAATCTCCTCAGAATCCTCTCATGAGCCCCATTGATGATATTGATCCGGAGTATTTTAGAGATCCGACAACTGCCTGGAAAGGTCCTGATGGGAAATGGAGGGTTCTAGTGGGTAACCAGATGAATGGACATGGGCAGGCATTTCTATATACAAGCGAAGACTTTGTAAGATGGACTAGGAGCAAGAATCCTTTTTACTCATCCAACAATACTTTGATGTGGGAGTGTCCTGATTTTTACCCTGTGAGCATCAATAGCAAGTACGGAGTTGACACCTCTTCACAGGAAAAATTCACCAGACATGTCCTGAAGGCAAGCATCAATCTCATCTTTCATGATTACTACATACTTGGAAACTACTCGGCAGAAACAGATCATTTCTCAGTTGATACAGATTTCAAAGGTGATGCTTCTGATTTGCGGTATGATTATGGGAAATTTTATGCTTCTAAGACATTTTTTGACAGTCCTAAGAAGAGGCGAGTCTTGTGGGGATGGGTAAATGAGTCTGATACTGTGTCAGGTGACATCAAGAAAGGTTGGTCTGGCCTTCAGGTAAGCAATTTACTCTATTTTATGACATGCATGGAAAACACAAGTGGGATGTGTCTAAAGACGCTAAAAAATGTTAATCTTGGGGGTTTTCAGGCAATTCCTAGAAGTATTCTGCTAAGTGAAAATCAGAAGCAATTGATTCAGTGGCCAATCAAGGAAATAGAGAAACTGCGGAAAAAGAAGGTGAGCTTCACAGATAAGGAGCTTAAGGGTGGATCGGTACTAAGAGTTCCTGACATTACAGCTTCACAGGTATCAACTATGCTTTTTGTATGGAATTAGATAGTAAAGAAATGAAGTCATTCTTACTTCTTCTCACTTGAAGGCGGATGTAGAAGTTTCATTTGATTTGCGGAGTTTAACAGAGGCTGAACTGATGGATACGAGCTGGAATGACCCTCAACTGCTCTGCAGCCAAAATACAGCTTCTGTTAGAGGCAAAGTTGGACCATTTGGGTTATTGGTCTCGGCTTCCATGGGATTGAAGGAACAAACAGCAGTTTTCTTTCGCGTATTTAGAAGCAGTCATGGCAAACATGTTGTTCTTATGTGTACTGATCAGAGCAGGTAACAAGCCCTGAAGACTCTTCTTCAATTCAAGTTCTTCCCCCGCATTGACATTTTATCTTATGACATTCTTCACAAGGTCGTCTTTGAGGAAAGTGCTTGACAAAACCACATATGGGGCTTTTATGGACGTAGACCCTATCCATGAGAAGATTTCACTGAGAACATTGGTATGTTGCTTTTGTGTTGTAGATACTTAAAATAATGACAGAATACCCAAATCCATCCCCAAAATATAATTGCAGGACGGATCCACCCCAACAAAAAACGGGAATAAATCCACCCACAAAATTTTCGATTTAAAAGAACATCTAAATTTAATGTGTGACGTCATCTGACATCAACAATATGTTAATTTGACGTCATCTGACATTAGCAATCCGTTAACGGATTAACGAATTGTCGATGTTAAATGATATCACAAGTTAAATTTGAGATGATTTATCCAAATTAAAAATTTTATAGATGGATTTGTCACTGTCACTATACATTGGGGGTGAATTTTGGTATTTTGCTTAAAATAATGACTCATCTCTATGTTTATTTCATGTCATTATCTAGTCTAACCTGGTTAATTGGCTTTTGTTACAGATTGATCATTCAATCATTGAGAGCTTTGGTGGGGAAGGTAGAAGTTGCATCACTGCTAGGGTTTACCCAGAGTTGGCCATTGGTGATGAGGCAGAGCTGTATGCATTCAACAATGGCACTCTAGATGTGTACATCTCAAGCCTCAATGCTTGGAGCATGAAGAAGGCTCATCTGGTTTCTGCCAAGGAAGAAGCAAGTCAACAATTTGATTGAACCCAAAATCCAACATATGTAGACAAAAAAAATAAAAAAAAAAACACGTATTACATACCCTCAAAATGTATCAAATACTAAATAGCTCAGTTAAGCAAAATGCTGTCTAAAGACCAGACGTTAATCATTGTCATTGCTTTTTTGATCTTCTTAATTGTTTTTTTTTTTTTCCCAAACAAGGGAGAATTTGGGGGAGGAAGATTTTTTTCCAAGTCGTCAATGGGAATCAAAACCCTTAATCATTTATATTCAAACACTTGAGATTTTGAGGTGAATTATTGAATCCAAATATTCAATTCTTTTAATTATTTCTATTTAAACCTTAACTTAGTCAAAAAAAATTCTTTTTATTTTTTAATTTAGACAAATAAAATAAAATATCTACATATAACCCTTTTATTTTTTATTTCACAATAAATTATAATTATCTTTTATATTGTAATTTTTTTAATATATTTATAAGAATGAAATTCAAATCATTACCTGAAATAAAAAAAAATGCGCTTCAACTTGACTTTATTATCATTGGACCGAAGCTCCAAGTGCGTATATTGTAATTCTTTACACTAGGATAATGTGCAGGAATACATCATTTCTTACCCCAAAAAAATGTCATTCCTATCGCGATGCTATTAAAATAATAGAAAGTGGCATTTTAATCAAGAATTTTTCTTTTTTTCAAAAGATTCCAAATTTCTGAAATCCTTGATGTTAATAAAAGGAGATTCGAACGAGTAGCATTTTTATCCGCAAGTTACTTTCTATTTAAAAAAGGGCCTTTTTTATTTATGAATTATATGTTAAATTTTTTATTTTGTAATTAGATGAGGTATGATATAAAATATAAAACACTTGTATACATATATAAATTTAATATTTAAAAAATATTTTTTAAAGTAAATCATATA
>BPVZ01000020.1:2448368-2458974 GCA_020521535.1 Rubroshorea leprosula
TATATTTTTAAAGGTCGCATATGCAGAACAGAAGAGAAGGGATGAAGATAAAAGGCACATGTCCTATAATGATATTACGCAAATTGATAAGTTTCGTTCCTTTACGATTAGGAGTGAGAGAGAAAGTTGGAGTAGGAGAGAAGCAATTATTAAAGGTTCTGCCTTTGTTACCAGAGTAATGAAAATGAAATTTCAATGATTATGATTCCATTCATAGAAACCCATTAATTTTTACCCACGGTTGAACGAAAGGGGTTTTCGTGTTCTGGTTTCCCAGGTTATGTGTAGGATTTAGAGAAGGATATCGGTTTGGGGGACAAGGTATAGAATGATTAAGGAAGACGATGATGACCCTGGAAACAAGGGCCGGTCACGATTACGGGGGCAGAACAAATGGTTGGTTACCTTCCACCGGGATCTGTTGGCGGGGGCGTTGATGGGCGGCATGGTGCACACCATCGTGGCCCCAATTGAGAGGGCAAAGTTATTGCTGCAGACCCAAGAGAGTAATCTGGCAATTGTGGGAGGTGGGCGTCGGAGATTCAAGGGCATGCTGGATTGCATCGTCCGTACGGTCAGGGATGAAGGCTTTCTTTCGCTCTGGAGAGGCAATGGCAGCAGCGTTCTCAGATATTATCCTTCTGTTGCTCTTAATTTCTCGCTCAAGGTAACGAGATAACCAGAATCTTTTCCGTGCTAAAATTTTAATTCTTGTTGGTATTCTTGTTTTAAGATGAAAGAAAATGTGTGATAATTCCAGACATTTTGGAAGTGAATTAATTTGTTCACATGGGTGTTTAAGTTTTGGGGAGGGGATGATTACTGGAGATGGGTTTGCTGGGAGTTTGGAGTTCAGGGACGCATAGACTATGCATATGAAATAAATGGTGAAATGTTTCTTCGGTGTGAATTATGATAGCCTACTGCAGGTTGTTTGGAGGCAGTTATCAGTTAACTGGTATAGGGGATATTGTTCATAGGCATTAGGAGGTTAAGATGTTAATCCATCCACCTCTTAATTTTGAAGGGATGTGTATGTTTAGGATTACCTTCTCTTCAAGCCCTTAGAATGTCTAATTGATGGATAAAGCCATAAAGGAGAGGAGACTTGAGGAAATCTGACTTGGTATCTTCCCTTCTGATAAAAATCCCAGTCTTTTGCAGGGTTTTTTCTTAAGCTAGCCTGTTATGTGCTAACTTGAATATAAGAGAACTGTTGGCAAGTATGAAAAACAACAATAATTTTCACATCTGATAGTAGAGAGCGATGCTTTTGTTATTCAAGAAATGATTTTTAAGGGTTATTGCTTGTCATGGTTGAGGACCATCAAGGTTTTTGAGAAGCCTGTTGCAGTCTATTGAGAAAAAAGTATAGATTCTTTTTGAGAATTGAAAGTGTGGAACCACTAGGCAAGTATGGACAGTGATAATCATGGGTTGGAATTATAAGGGTGAAAAGGCTTAGTGTCCTACTCCCATTACAAGAGATGTGACCTAGATAACCGAGACAGCTGTTGTAAGAAATAGGTAGGGCATGTTTGGTTGAACCAACAAATCCGTAGGATATTAGTTTGTGGAAGAGTGTCAAAACTAAGAAGCATGTGGTGAATTTGCCAAGGATATAGTTTTCAGGGTTGCTAGCAGAAGAATTCTGTTCTTTCATCATGGCTTTGATACGTAGCTAAACCTTTTAAAATGATTTTTCCCTAATTTCCTTTCAATTGCTTTAGACAAAAGGCATTTTTTTATGATTGAGGTGGATGCTGAATTGTTTTGGAAACTGATTTCCCTGTTAGTTAAATGAAATTTTCTTTTGTGAAGTTCACACTGGCTTCATGGTAAATGTCTTTTTCCTCAGAATTTTGTGCCAACTTGGAAGTCCTCCACCTGTTTTTCTTTCTTTCTTCTTTTGTGTGTCTGTGTGTGCATGCATGAGTGGTTGTTAGCTTTCTGTTGTGTAAATGGTAACCATTTGTTAAGATACTAATTTGCATCATTTGTACAAATCATGAGAACCAGTTATTTGTCTTCTCAAGCCTTTCTCTTTGCATTAGAGTTTTGGAATATGGTTCTCTTCTTTAAGAAGCTAATTTATGATGCTAAAATTTGTGGGGATTTTTTCTTTTTCTTTTTCTTTTCCTTTGGGTCAGCTAAGCTAACATTTTTGTTCTTGATTTGGGTGGACAAAGGACATGCCTTGCGTCAGTAGAATCAATGGAATAAAATTATGTCAAAAATGTCTTAAATAACAAGCCTTAGTGGATTTAAACTTGGATGCACCACAGGGTTGAGGTTGTCAGTCCACGTAACAAGTAATGATGATTTATACAATCAATATTTATGTTTATAACTAAACCAGGATCTGATGAATTTATTACGCCTAAAACCTGTTAAATGGAGGTAAAGTGAAAGCCTAAAGTTAAAACATTGTTATTCAGTCATTTTATGCTATTATTTGATAAGTGTTAAGAAACCTGTGTTCATTACTTATTTTTGTCTGTGTGCAGGATCTTTACAGAAACATATTAAGAAGTGGAAACTCTCAAAATGGTCATATGTTCTCTGGGGCATCTGCTAACTTTATCGCTGGAGCTGCAGCTGGTTGCACAACATTGATCGTTATCTACCCACTTGATATTGCACACACCCGCCTTGCTGCTGACATTGGAAGAAGTGAGGTTCGTCAATTCCAAGGTATCTACCATTTCCTGACTACCATACTAAAGAAAGATGGAATTTGTGGAATTTACAGAGGCCTTCCTGCCTCCCTACAAGGAATGATCGTTCACCGTGGCCTATATTTTGGAGGCTTTGACACAATGAAGGAGATTTTATCAGAAGAATCTAAATCCGAATTAGCGTTGTGGAAACGTTGGGTGGTGGCTCAGGCTGTTACAACATCTGCTGGATTGTTGTCATATCCACTTGACACGGTTCGAAGGAGGATAATGATGCAATCTGGTCTGGAACAACCTATGTATCTAAGCACACTTGACTGCTGGAAGACAATTTACAGGACAGAGGGGATAGCTTCTTTTTATCGCGGAGCACTATCTAACATGTTTCGAAGCACCGGTGCTGCAGCCATCTTGGTATTGTACGACGAGGTCAAGAGGTTCATGAACTGGGGTGGATTATAGCACTCATAAATCAAATGTTTCTCTGACACGTTCCTTTTTTTTTTTTTTTCACACAAGAATTAGAGTAGAATGAGTTAATCAGTTATCACAACAGGGAAATTGTAGGGGCGAAAATGAATTTTGTGCCCTCAATGTGTAGCATGCTACAAAGGAGACATTCATTTGTCAAGTTGCATTCTGAAGCTCTGACAAATCCATGCCATTGATTTTTCTTAGAAAATAAAAAGAACAGATTATCCTTTCATACAATTTTTGTCCGAGTTACTTTCTACTTTTTGGGGTTTTTTTTTATTGAATATCAAATTATGAGTTATATAATAAAAAATATAACTTATTTTTTCGTAATCTCTCCTCGTCTATTTTAAGAATCAAATTTGATATATCTAACTTAAAGCATGAGCTCTCAACTATATATATATATATATTTTACAACGGTAATGGTTATGAAGTTAGTATGAATTAGTTGTTAGCACATGAAAATTCGATCCTCAGATCGAGTGAACATTTCACCCCCTCAAATGAGGTGCGCGGCCATTGGATCGCATTTGGTGGAGCTTACGACGGTGATAGAGTTCGAAACTCTGATCACCTCACCCAAGCACTTAAGGCTTGAAGTCGAACCATTGGACTTAAAAGTCCGGTTCGAGCTCTTAACTATTTAAAACACTAGAATCTCGAGTTTTTATCGATAAAGACACCCCTTGATAGGAGCTCGTCAGCTAATGTAGTTGGTGATTGCAGAACAACATACATATGTTGTTTTATTAGGAGAGAATATGCTGATCAAAAAACATTTCTTTACAGTTCATCTGGTTTCTTCCCTGATGTAAGCTATGATTTTGTGGAGCAATGGGGGTGGGGTGGCATTTTAGGATTGATCAAGGAAGATTAGAAGATTCTGGGGAAGGCCATAACTGGGGAGGTTTTACTACATAAACAATGGCCTTTGCGTGAATTTAATATTGAACCAAATCATGGGTGCCAATTAGGTATGAAAATTAGGAGAATATAAAATAGTTGCATAAATATACAAGTAAAGTGGGAGCCCCATCAATTATTAAAGAGCAAAGGGAAGCAGCCATATGACTTCACCCATCAAAAACAAAAGCAAAAGGGTGATTGAAGTGATAAAAGTGCTCAAAGATGCTTTTGTTTGTTATCTTTAGATTGAGTACTAAAACCCTACCATTAAGGAACTTTCAATGGGGTACCATTTCTTTTCCACTTTTGAATAACACCCTAAATTATAGAGAATCAGAAAGAGATTCCCCTTTACATTTACATTAGGTTGTGTTGGGTTTAGGAAAAAAAATTTCCATTATTAAAAATAATTTTTAAGTATTTTATTATTTACGTACGTACCTTAACACCATGACCAATAACATATCAAAAAGAAACACCATAACAAATGAACAACAAACTCAATATTTTCTATATTTTATCCTTCACCACAGCTCTTAAGGCAGCAAAATTCTTCCCACAGTATGCAAAGATTCCAGATGGAGTCCATCAAATGATGCAATATCACTGCCAAATATATGCCTGCCATGTGTAATTCCAAGAATCAAAAAGGTAATGAGAGAGCATGCTCTTTTCTTTAGTGGTTTTTTTTTTTTTCCTTTTGAAACAGGGGGAATTTTGGGGGAAGGGGGTTCTTTAGTGGTCTAATTAAGGCCTGTTTGCTTGGTAAAGTTAATGCAAATTTATCAATGTTTGCTTTTGCATTTTTATAAGTTGAAATGTGAGGGAGGAAGTCATTTCCCTATGCTTTTGATAGGGATGAAAAAGTTAAACATCTTGCTCTTTATTCTCCATAAAGTGAAGCAAAATTTGTCTAAGGAAGTAGAGCTCTCTTTTTTTAATCAAATGCTGGCAAGAAACTCTGAGAAGTTGCAGACTTTTTCCATTTAACAAACGCATCCTGACGGAGAAAAAAAAAAGGGCAAAATCCCATTGACCTCCCTGGCATTTTACCCCAATTTTTCCTAAATGGGAAAGATCTACATAACTTTTTTAGTACTGCCCAACTACAAATATTAAAATGTACATTGAGATCTGTTTATGTATCATATAGGGTAAGGTCCATATTAGGACGTTTCCATTTGGATTATTTTATTATTACTGGGGTATACGATGCTAATTTCTAAATATAAGGGAAATTAATATTAAAGTTCTGTCTTTGGAATAAAGGAAATTGTGTCCACGCGTGAACGCGCTGTGGAAGTGCAAGTGGGGGAAAGGGGGAACTGAGTTAGGTAGTTCGACTTGGACGTGTAGGCGTGGCACGATGCATCCTGGAATGCTGTCCGATGGCATGCTGACAATTTGAGCTCCTTTCAAATTCTGGGTGATGTTTCTTGTTTTTCCTTTGACATTGACAGATTTAGGAACTGAGAAAATTTACCAGCTAGTTCTTGCGGGCCATGGTTATCTGTCCCGCAATTTTTTATTAACGTGACATAATATTTTGTTTAATTGTTAAAAGTAATTAACAAAAATTTATTACATCTGATCCTTCGAGTTAAGTGATATTTACATCATTTTAAATATATAATTCCTCTTTTCCTGGTGAGTACGAAGTTCGAATTCCACTTTTGACACATAGTTCAAAAAAATTTTTTTTTTATTTTTAATTCTTATATTAATTAAGAAATAAATAAAGATAGTTATTCTAAAAGAATTATAAAAGGAGTATTCATTCTATACGTACTACAATCAATGAAGCATCATAAGCTTTTTATAGGAGTGCTTTCTCCAACACTTTCTTTATAATTGAATCATATGGCATTAGCTTTTCAATATTTTTAGTGTTTTTTTGTTTGAATTGCAAAAATATTTATATTTTTTAAATAACTTTTTTATGATTAATTATAATTTTTTTATGAGATGATTAATTATAATTTTAATTCAATTTAAATATATTAACTTTAATTTCTTATCTAATAGGGTGGCAATTATAGAAAGAATATTAAAAGAATAAGAATTTATGATTTTGCAATCCGACTAAAATTGTGATCCTTAAAAAGGGGAAGAGCCCGCCACTAGCTATTTGATGGCCAATTTTATGCAATATAAATTACACAATATTTATGAAAGAATAACAGGATTTTTTTTTTCTTAATTAGCAAAATATAGCTTTTATTATTGGTTAAGACCATATAGAGAGGATGTACTAGCATTTCTCTAATTAATAACTCCAAATTTAGAGAGAGGGAGAGAAAAGGGGGAAAAAAAACTTGAAAAAGAAAATAAAGATCAGCTAAGATCACACTCCCACCTTCATAACCCTAATTAAAGATTCCCATTTTCCAATTAATTAATCACGAGAGTTATTATACGCATGGCCAAAAACTCCATTAAAATAACTAATTACAGATCATATGTCTCCGGCCCTTCCGTCCCCCTGGCTTCTTCCCAAACGAGGGAACATTAAATAATCAAATATTATATATAAGAGATAAAAGAAAACACTCTTTAGGCCAAAATAATTAATCATATCAATGGAATACTAGATTCTATTATTAACGATATGCTATAGAAATAATTGATTCATAATACATGACATATTTTTTATGGTGAATACAATTTTTTTTTTTTGGTTTTGAATTTGGGTGTTTAAGGTATTTTTGGTCAATTTTTACACATTCAAAATAATCTCTATTAAAATAATTTTAAAGATGCACTCCTTATATCAATTTGATATAATTAAGAAGCTAATTTTATTAATTAATAAACAAAAAAAAAAAAGAGGAGTTTTCAGTAAATGGAATACTTCTATTACCAACAAATACGTCAACAATAACAACAGTTGATTGATTATTTTTCTAACATCTATAAAACTTGTTTTGGAGTTCCTATGCTTGGACAACATCAATAAAGAGCAGCGTAAGAATTAAAAACGAAAATTAAAAAAATATCAATAAAAAAAGTAAAAAAAAAAAAAAAAACCCTGAAAACCAAAGATTTTTCTTCTTTTGTGACGGTAATAATTGGGGGAATTTTGTCAGTTAATATTGTTGACAGTGCCTGCTGGAAGCTCGTCATTGTCACAAAAAAGAAGGCATCCCAAAAAACAGAAAAAGAAAATCCAAAATCCATTCCTCCCCCTGATTGCATTCTTAACCATTCCTTTCCATCTAGAACCTATCAGGAACAAAATCCAACGGTCCCTGTTCCTCTATTTTTTCCAAATAGACCCCACATCCCGGCTCCCCCAATTGACCACCATTCCTCATTCTCCCCCTTGTCACAGATCAACCCCCTGGAAACCAGCTTTTTTTTTTTTAGATATAATTTTATCTCTTCAAATAAAAAAAAAATTTTGAGAAATTACTCTTTTATAAAACACTAAATTGAGTACGGATGAAAACTAGTTCATTCCAATCTTATCAAATATTACATTACAGTAATATGAATTTTCATTCATACGAAAACCAAAGCATATAATATTTTTTTGATTTTTGATTTCCAGATTGGACTGCCATCTTAATTTTATGTTCATTAGAAACCTACAATAAGTTTACAATAATTAATTATGACAGTCATAATGAAAACCCCATTATATGGATGTGTGACATAATTATATCATACCCATAAAGGCGCCAACTTCGGCGAGTTTGGGGACGAGGTGGCCGGAGAGATGGAGGGCGACGAGGGACTCGAGGCCACCGATGCACGTGCCGCCAATGAAGACAGCGGGAGCAGGATTCCTGCTGGAGGAGAGGCTCTCTTGGGCAGGTGGGGATGGGAGGGAGGCGATCTCGTTGTCGTCGAGTTCGATGACGGTGGGTTGAACCCCGATGGTGGCGAGGAGTTTCTTCATAACGTGGCACATGCAGCACGATGATCGGCTGAAGATGATCACCGGATGCTCGGATATCAGCCGCTGGATTCGGGTCTCCGCGGATTCATCCTCGTCTATGGAGAGGCAGCCGCTGGTGGCGCTCATGGTGGTGCTCGTGGTGGTTGAGGGAGGTGCCAGGTCGAACCGTACGGCGTTGTTGGAACAACTTCGTAGACCTTGCATCGGAAGTGAAGAGAGGAGGAGATGTGCTTGGTGATGTCAACGGAAGCAAGTAGTGTGAATGGGGAAAGAATTTAATAATAGAGTGGGGAGGCGTGGGGTTGCTTACGTCATTAAGTACTGTCTTACATAGGTTTTTATTTTTTGGGATCCCGAGTTAGTAGAGAGGATTTTAAAGCCCACGCGCTGATATCTGGTAGTGTTTCTAATATCTTGACATTTTTTTATTTGAAAACTCTTATTTACAAATTACAATCATAAAATAATAAATTATTAAATAAGTGAAAATTTTAATATTAGAGAGTTTAATTTTTATTAAATTATTAATATAATACAATTTAATACAATTTAAAATATACTACCCTTTTTCATTTTCTATTACACAAAAAAAAAAAAGGAATGTTGTACATTTTTCTCACACTTATCATTATTAGCAATTAAGTCCTCATAATTTCCTTTTTCTTTTATGGGAGATATGCTCATAGGAATTAATCCAAAGTGAACTACAATAGTCATGAGCTACAAATGAATGTGAGAGATCTCTATTTTCCTTTCATTGATGTGAAATCATACCGAACACATGTTTTTACTTAAAATCTAATTTAATAGTTTGTCTATTAAAATTACCTATAACTATAGAGAAAACTTAAATAAAGTAAATTCGTATATGAACACCTCAAAACTTGTGATAATATAAGAATAACAATGAATAAAGGCACACTCTAAGATATAGGGTAGAAAAAGGTATCTTAATTAATATATTATTAAACCAACTTTGAAAAAATCATGTTAACAAGTAATATAAATAATTTTAACTGTTGATCCCGTGAATTAGGTTAGATATATCATGATAAATATCAACAACACTGAAACATAAATTAGGTTCAAACAACACACTGTTGTTGAAGAAACTATAGAGAGGCTCAAAACGAAAGCCCAAAAATTTCTCCCTACGCAATTTATGCTACAGGGGCTAAATTGCCAAAGATGAAAAAGTTGATGAGCTTACTTGGGAACTTTCTATTTGTGTCATTCAGGGACGTGAATTTCACGAGCGAAGACGGCGAATGAGGGACGGTGCCGGAGCTAAATAATAGGGTAGTTCGGAAATCCTGTATGACTGCCGGAGAAGTGGCGTGGATCACATCGGGGGTGGTGAAAGTAGTAAATGAAGGGTGATGTCAGCTTCTGTTCGACGTGGAACCCCAAGGTTGAACCGTGACGTTGCCAAAAGCAAAAAGCAAAGGCGTGGTAAAAGAAAGACTGAGGCTGACGTGGACCGAACGCCCCCCATACAGCCCATCGTGCGTGGGCCCCTACTCCCCCACATGACATGATCATAGGAACTAAAATCACACTTTCCGTGTCATCATGACGTTCCCTGAACGACACGTGGCGCCGTGTTCTAATTTTCCTTCAGGCATGGAGATAGTGGGGCCCTGCACGCTTTTGGGGAATCGAAGTCTCACTCAATGAGGGAAAGCCACGTGGTCTGTCATCGTGCTACCACGGTGGAATACCGGGCCCGCCAACACGAGGCCAGGTTTGAAGGAGCACCGTCCATGGTGATAAAGATGGTGTCTGCCATATGAGGTGAGTCCTGAGATAAGCAAAGGGGACATCACCGTCGGATGGCCACCACAATTATGCATGTCAAACGTCTAAATACTCTCCCCCTAATAAAAACAATTGTTTTTTTTAAAAAAATTTTTTTTAACCACTTAAATGATTCAGTAATAATTTTAAAAAATAAAATAAAATATCATGAATTCAAGTCACATGACATGTGGATAAAGTGAGATAAGAGATGAGAGATGATTGTCTCCAATTGTACAACCAAAATAAAAAAAATTTAAATTGAAAATTTAAAAATTATTTATATTTTTTTATATTATCTTAATTTTTAAAATTTTTAAAAAAAAGACTCTTAGTGATATATATGTATATATATATTTTTTAAAATTGTATAATAAAAGATAATTTTTTTAATTCTTTAATTTACTTCACTTAAGTATTATATGATTTAAATTTAAAATTTTTTATTTTTATTAAAAATATATTACTATCGAATTATTTAAGTACTTTTTTTATAAAATAGATAAATAGCTAAAATTAAACATGAGAAAAGAAAGAAATTAAAATATCTAATTATAATTATTAAAAATGTAAATTATAATATATATCTTAACTTTATCAAATATATTATGTATTTATTATCAAACGTTTTGATTTTTTTTCAATAAAATATAATGATAGAGTTTAAGTAAAAAAATATTTTTTTATTAAAATTAAAATAAGGACAATTAAATGCAAGAATTTATTTGATTTGAAATGTCGTTTAATTCGGTTGCATAATTTCTACGCTCACATGCACCTAGTGCTATATTCTCGAAAGTTTAGAGCTTCCAATTGCAAGTCTTAAAAATGATCAACCGAAGGCAGT
>BPVZ01000020.1:2468957-2484314 GCA_020521535.1 Rubroshorea leprosula
GCAGAGAAAAAATCTTAGAACAATTAAGTGATTCATTATTTGAGAAAATATCCTAGAACATTTGGAAGTAGATTCCATTATTTGTTGTTATGGTTTTTGAGTAGCATGTTTAAGTGTTCAACTGTCTGTTTCCCCGTACCCCTATGGGTTCTATTTTTTACCGTCAAAGAAATTAGCATCTCCTGATATGGCAGAACTACATTTGAGGTATCAGCTTTATCAACCCTTCGATTTTGTTTGAAATAATCCTAATCTCCTGTGGCCCTAGGTGATACAAACATAGAAATTTTCATATCACTTCTATAATTAGAGAAGTAGAATCTTTGTATTTTGATCTGGGAGATAACAAAGAGCTCGAAAACTTCGCATAAGGCGGGTAGTTTCCTAGAATAGAAAGGTTCTGAATATTGAATCTTCACTGGACAGCATTAACCTTCGGTTCAGTGGCTTTTGATGAAGATCTTCTATCTTGGTATTGCTTGCAGGGACGCAAGATGGTCAACCATGAGAAACACCATTTTATCCGTTTACCAGCCATCCCACCTGGCCAGTCTAGTGCCCACCATGCAAACATACATAGATTCTGCAACTCAAAACCTCCATGAAGAAGAAGAGATCACATTTTCCAACCTTTCCCTGAAACTGGTTACGGATGTGACAGGCCAAGCAGCTTTTGGGGTTGACTTTGGCCTCTCCGGACCACAAACATTAGTCACTGATGATTCAGTCAGGAATGTTGATGAAAATAATGAAGTTTCTGACTTCATCAATCAACACATGAACGCCACCACACAGCTTAGGATGGATTTATAAGGTTCTTTGTCTATCATAATTGGTTTGCTTCTCCCTGTCCTGCAAGAACCATTTAGACACATTTGATGGAGATTAGAGGAAGATAAGCACAGAAAGCTCACTGTAAGAGGAAAACAGAGAAGAGAAATTGAGGGAAAACTTGGAAGACATGACTATGCGTCTTCCTCTGATATCATTGACTGATATATGGAGCTTGCTTCTTACATTGAACAAACTTGAGTGGCTTTGACCACTATCTACCAAAATACAAAAGGACAAATTACATCACATGCCTCCAATACATTAAATATAATTAAAATACTAGCTAATGAGTATCTAAGTAAAATTCACACTTCCATCACTCCTCCTCGCAATTTTTCTTAGACATTCCAAGCATTTCTTTGAACATTTCAAACTTAGCTCTTGGCTGAGCTTTGGTCAGTATATCAGCAACTTGCTCTTTCATACTATAGTAGACAATTTTCAATTCATTGTTCTGCATCGTATTTCTAAGCACATGGTAGTTGACATTCATGTGCTTGGTCCGGCCATGTTGCATTGGATTATGTGCAATTGCAATTGCTGAGTTGTTGTCACAACAAAGAACACAAGGTTGAATTTGTTTATAGCCCATATTAGTAAGCATTTTGCAAATCCATGTCGAATGATTAGTTGCTTCAGCTGCTGCAATATATTCGATCTCAGCTGTTGATTGAGCCACCACATCCTGCTTTCAAGAAATCCATGAAAAAGTTGTAGAACCAAGATTAAAGACAAATCCAGTAATGCTCTTAGCATCTTCAAGACATCCAACCCAATCACTATCTGCATAACCTTTAAGAACACAAACATTGCTCTTCTTAAGCATAAGGCCATAATCTGCAATTTCCTTCAAGTATCTAAGAACCCTTTTAGCTGCATTGTAATGAACTTGACTTGGAGAATGCATAAATCTTGAAAGGAGGCTAGCAGAGAACATAAGATCAGGTTTGGTTGTAGTTAAAAATAAAAGACTTCCTACCAGACTTCTAAAAATTGAAGCATCAACTTTGTTACTTCCATCATCATTCATCATTTTTTCATTTTGCACAAGTGGAGTATAAACAAACTTGCACGTCCCCATGTTGAATTTCTTCAGTACATTAAGAGCATATTTTTGATATGAAACAAAAATCCCACCATCCATCTGAGTTATCTCCATGCCAAGAAAGTAGCTCATTTGTCCCAAATCAGACATTTCGAATTCCTTCATCATTTCAAACTTAAAATATTGCAGTGATTGTAAGTTGCTTCCAGTAATTAAAAGATCATCAACATACAAAGAAATCAGCAACTTAGCATCATGATTAGCAGTCATTTGCGTAGAAAACTCACCTTTGGAGACTTTCACATAAAGAGTTGGCTCATTCTCACTTCGAACAAAACCTTGTTGCACTAGAAATGAGTCAATTCTGCTATTACCATGATCTAGGAGCTTGTTTAAGCCCATAAAGAGCCTTTTTCAGCTTGTAAACCTTCTCCTCCTGTCCAAAAATTACAAAGCTTTCTGGTTGTTCAACAAAGATATCCTCTTGCAAATAACCATTAAGAAAAGCTTACTTAACATCCATATGGTACAGCTTCCAACCCATACATGTAGATAAGGCTAGCAACAAGTTGATTGTATCATGTCTAGCAACTGGAGCAAAAGTGTTACCATAGTCAACCCCTGATTGTTAAGCATATCCTTTTGCTACAAGCCTAGCTTTGTGCTTATGAATTGAGCCATCTGGGTTCATTTCAGTTCTATAAGCCCATTTGACCCCTATCACCCTCTTTTGTTCTGGTTGAAAAGTTAATTCCCAAGTGCCATTCTTATTAATCATGTCTATCTCCCCCTGCATTGCTTGAATCCAAACTTCATGTTGAGAAGCTTCAAAATAAGTACCTGGTTCTAACATGGCCATATTACACTTCTCATAAATACTTAACAACTTTCTGCTTTTCAGTACAGGAGTATCTTGATAAGCATCAATACCAGCAACTTCTAAATCATCAATTAAATTTTGATCAGCCTTTTTGGAAGCTTCCGCATGATCATTTGCAAAGTAGCCTTGACAACTTCCCTCTTATTCCAGTCCTAGTATGCATTCTCATCAAATTGTACATCTCTGTGAACAATAACTTTCTTGGTTGCCATGTTATAAATTCTATAGCATTTGGATTCTGTAGCATACCTAACAAATATACCAGGTTTTGCCTTTACATCTAGCTTGGTTCTTTTAACAGATGGCACATGACAATAACATATTGAACCAAAAACCTTTAAATAATTGGCAAAAGGTTTAAGGCCATACCCAACTTCAATTGGAGTCATTCCCTTTATTGCTTTTGTAGGGAGTCCATTCAGCAAATATACTGCTGTATTCACGGCCTCAACCCAAAAGTTCATGGGCAATTTCTTCTCATATAATATGCATCTTGCCATTACCATAATAGTCTTATTCTTCCTTTCAGCAACTCCATTTTGTTGTGGAGTGTATGGGACTATCAATTGATGAACTATACTAGCATCTTCATAGAACTTATCAAATTCAGAAGAGGTATACTCCTTGTCATTGTCTGACCTGAGAGTCTTGAGTTGACATGCACTTTGTTTTTCAACAAGGGCTTTAAATTTCTCAAACACGGAGAAGACTTGAGATTTGTTACTATTGGAATTTTGGTTAGAATTGTGGCATTCAAATTTGCAAAAATGATGAAATGAAACTGCCATGAAATGGCAGCAATGTGGCTGCAATTTGACAGCAAATGAAGCTGCAATTTAGTTGTCAAATGATAGCAAAAAAGTGCAGCAAGCTAAGCTGCAAATGTTGATGAAATGAGGTTGCCATGAACAGAAAATTAAATACAAATGAAAATGAAAAGGCTGCAAAGAGGCTGTAGAGTTGCAAAGAAGCTGCAGACCCGCAGAGCTGTAAAGAGGCTGCAAAGGACGCAAGCATGCAACAGCAAAAGTGGCTGTTACTCATTTCAAAATTCAAATGTATTTTATTGTTGTTTTTAATGTAAAATAGTTGTTTGAATTTTGAATTGTTTAAAGATTGTATTCTCCTATAAATAGGAGAGTTTGTTAATGAAAAAATTGAGTTGAAGTCATAGACTCATCTCGATTTTATGTGTTCTGCTCTTCATCATATTTCTTTCGATCTCCTCTTCATTTTCTTTGATAAAAAATCCCAACATAGTATTAGAGCCTTTCATGATCTTTGAGGGCTTGTGTGAGAGAGATTTGAGGGAAAAAGACCACCACAAACTCCGACCAAACCCAAATGGCTACCAGCAAGTTTTTTCTTCAAAATACCCTGTTTTTTCTGACCCAACACAGCAAACTCCTCTGACCAAAAATGCAGCAAAGATGCTGTGATGATGAAGGTTAACTCTAGGTCCTTCAATCTTTGAAAGTGGTTGACAAAAGGATGCAACCAATTTGTTAAGGCAGAAGAGACTATGTGAAGTTGAAGGTTAACTTGACGTCCTTCAATCTTCTTGAGGTAGAAGATTATGTTGTTGGTATGGGTGGTGTTTTATGCTACAGCATTAGTCCAGAAAAGGTAAGGATGGCTTGTGAAGATGTAGATTGGGACCAAGAGAGTACTCAACATTGCATCAAGTCATTTTTATGACCGAGTAGCCAAATACTTAGCCTAAGGAAGTTGTAGAAGATGTAGAAGATGATGAAGCAGCACTTTGAGGTACCAAATTCCTTGGTTTTATTTACTCAAAAAAAGCAACTTAGTTGCAAAACCTCCAAATTTTGTTGGAGGCAGCAAAATCCAAAGAAGGAAAGCTATAATGAAGGAAGAGCTAAGGTTCTTTGAGAATGATGGTACATGGCTATGATGAGAAAAAAAAGGGGTGAAAACCAAGCATAAGATGGACAGCAAAGGGCTGATCCCAGGTGCTTAGGTATAAATCTATTTCTATTTTTGATTTTATAGCTTTGATGCCAAGGAGGAGTGTTGGAAATTTGGTTAGAAATGTGCCATTCAAATATGCAAAAATAATGAAATGAAACTGCCATGAAATGGCAACAATGAGGCTACAATTTGACAGCAAATGAAGCTGCAATTTGACAGCAAATATGGCAGCAATTTAGCTGTAAATATGAGGGAAATGAAGCTGTCAAATGACAGCAAAAATGTGTAGCAAGCTGAGCTGCAAATGTTGATGAAATGAGGCTACCATGAACAACAAATTAAATACAAATGCAAATGCAAATGCAAATGAAAGGCTGCAAAGAAGCTGCAGAGCTGCAAAGAAGCTGCAGAGCTGCAAAGAGGCTGCAAAGGATGCAAGCATGCAGCAGCAAAAGTGGCTGTTACTCATTTCAAAATTCAAATGTATATTTATTGTTTTTTAATGTAAAATAGTTGTTTGAATCTTGAATTGTTTGAATCTTGAATTGTTTAAAGATTGTATTCTCCTAGAAATATGAGAGTTTGTTAATGAAAAAATTGGCTTGAAGTCACAGACTCCTCTCCATTTTATGTGTTATGCTCTTCATCATATTCCTCTCGGTCCCCTCTTCATTTTATTTGATAAAAAATCCCAACAGTTACTCAAGAAATAAATCCATGCCCTTTTAGTAAAATCATCAATGAATAGCACAAAATAAACATTATGGCTAAGAGATGGTGTCTTCATTGGCCCACAAACATCTGTGTGCACTAGCTCAAGCTTATGCTTAGCTCTCCATGACAAATTCATAGGAAAGGACTAGTTATGCAACTTTCCATATTGACAGCTTCAACAAATATCATCTTTCAAATAAATCTCAGATATGTCTCTAACTAATTCATTAGATTGCATGAATTTTAGAGACTTGACATTAAAATGTCCATATCTCCTATGCCATAAATCAGTGTTGTCGACCTTAGAAACAGACATAGATTGTACAGGAAACTTTAAAAGCAGTGGAAAACAATTATCAACCATATCAACTCTAGCCAATTCATCACCATTAGGATCATAAATGTGACAGGAATCATGCATAAATGATACTAAATAACCATTCCTCAACATCTAAGCTACACTAAGTAGATTGTGGCTCAAAGAAGGTATGTAAAGAACATTAGAGATGTATTTGGTACCTCTCTTTGATTGAATAGCCACTATGCCTCTTCCATCTGATTGAACCATAGAGCCATTGCCCAACTTGACCTTAATCCTCACTGAATTGTCCAGCTTTGTAAAAAGGTCCTTGTCTTTCACCATATGACTAGTGTAGCCACTATCAACAAGCCATGAGTGCTTGTTACTAGAAGAGTTACCATGCAAGGCCATAAACAAATGATCTTCACCATAATCATCAATGAAATGTGCTTGCTGAGTTTTTTGTTTTTGTTAGATTTTTCTGTTGTCAAGAGGAGGTTTGGAGAGGACTTGGAGGAGAAGGAGAGAGACACCTTGGAGTTACCTTGCTTGGTGAGGTCTAACCCATTTTCTTCCATTGATATTCTGCTATTTATAGCAGAAACAACACAATATAACATTGAACATAAAAGCCATAAACATGGAAGGGTGTAAACATTCACCCAACCGGAGAGGAGAAACCATGCTCTCTTTCTCTCAATCCCCCCCCTTCTTACCTAAAAAATCCAACAGTTTTGGCCTATACTGATTTTACTTGGCTTTACAGTTTCTCTGAATATGACCAAGCTTCTTACAAAACTTGCATCGTATTTGAGGCTTTCCCTCATACCAGCAATCTTCTTCTTCATGATTTATCCTCCTACAAGTAGAACATGGTGGAAATTTGTCCTTTAGCTGCTATGATTAAACAACAACAGCTTTTCCTTTTTCAACTCTGCTAAGAGGTTGTCTTCTTTCATGACCAGCTACATGTTGCTTCTCCTTAGCCTGGAATGCACCTTCAGCTGTATCTTTAGCTCTTAGGACAACTCGTTGTTCATAAGCTTGCAATTGTTGGTTTTTTTTTTACTTCTCTCCATTTTAGTTTATGCTCTACTCTTCATCTTCCTCCCGATTTGCTCTCTTCATTTCTTTGTGAAAAAAAACCAACATGATATCAGAGCCTTTCATGATCTTTGAGGGCTTGTGTGAGAGAGATTTGAGGGAAATCTACCACCACAAACTTCGACCAAACCTAAATGGCTACTAGCAAGTGTTTTCTTTCAAAATACCTTTTTTTTTTTACCCAACACAGCAAACTCCTCTGACCAAAAATGCAGCAAAGATGCTGTGATGATGAAGATTAACTTTAGGTCCTTCAATCTTTGAAAGTGGTTGACAAAAGGATGCAACCAATTTGTTAAGGTAGAAGAAAGTAAGTGAAGCTGTGAAGTTGAAGGTTAACTTAACCTCCTTCAATCTTCTTGAAGCAGAAGATCTGCAAGAAGCAAGAGCAAAAGATGCTGGTTTACATTGTTGGTATGGGTGGTGTTGTACGCTATAGCATTAGTCAAAAAAAGCAAGGATGGCTTGTGAAGATGCAAATTGGGACTGAGAGAGTACTCAACATTGCATCAAGTCATTTTCATGACCGAGTAGCCAAAATCCTTAGCCCAAGGAAGCTATAGAAGATGAAAAGGGATGATGAAGCAAAGCACTTGAGGTAACAATCCCTTGTTTTATTTATTTAGAAAATGCAAAACCTCCAAAATTTGTTTGAGGCAACAAAATCCAAAGAAGGAAAGCTGCAATGAAGGAAGAGCTGAGGTTGTTTGAGAGGGGTGGTACATGGTTGTGAAAAAAAACCAACAGCAACTTGGCGATTAATTTGACAACTATTAGCTCCTTCAAGTTGTAAGACTCCTCAATTGCAGAGATTTTTTACTTGAACCTGTCAGGAAGGCTCACCAACATTTTTCCACAATTGTGGCATCAGGAAAGTCCTCACCATTTAATTTGATTTTATTAACCAGATCCATCACCTTTGAAGAATACTAATGAACAGTCTCTGTATCCTTCATCTTCAACATAACAAACTCTCTTTTGAGAGTAACCATGTTCTGGCCCTTGACTCTTTCATCTCCTTTGTATTCCTTCTTCAAAGTTTCCCATGCATCTTGAGCTGTCTCAGCTCTCATAATTCTAGGAAAAATTTCATCAGAAACCCCACTTTGTATGAAAGACAAAGCTTTGTAGGATCCTGCAACATAATCTGCATGGTTCTTGATTTGAGCCAAACTTGGATTCTGGGGTAACCATGGAGGATTAAAGCCCTTCTCTATTGATTCCCACACATCATTACCTCTCAAGAAGGTCTTCATCTTGATGGCCTAAACATTGTAGTTTTCGTCGATGAACAGCGAAGGATTAGAAAGAAAGCTTCCATGGTTGTTTGAAGACATAGCTGTGATTTTTGATTACACAACACTCTCCCTCACATACATTCGTGTTTCCACTCTCTCACAAGTCCCTCAAGAATACAGCTTTGATACCACTTTGATGGAGATCAGAAGAAGATAAGCACAAAAAGCTCACTGTAAGAGGAAAACAAAGAAGAGAAATTGAGGGAAAACTTGGAAGACATGACCATGCGTCTTCCTTTGATATCATTGATTGATATATGGAGCTTGCTTCTTACATTGAACAAACTTGAGTGGTTTTGATCACTATCTACCAAAATACAAAAAGACAAATTACATCACATGGCTCCAATACATTAAATATAATTAAAATACTAGCTAATGAGTGTCCAAGTAAAATTCACACTTCCATGAACATTCTTAAGAGGATTCCTAGTACTATGGACTGTAAGTTAGATAGGACTATCAGCAAACTGTCTAGCCGGCTTGATGAGATGGTGTCCAAGAGAATGCAAGAAAAGAACAGAGGATCCAAGGATTTTTTGTCGCTGAGTGCTAGAGAATCCCAGCAGGAGACAAAGAATGTTTACTCCAGATTATATTAGCGCAGTTACCTTTGAACATCTGCTTGCTGGATCATCAACAATAGCATTCACATTGTCATCTGTTGTCTATCTTGTTGCGGGACATCCAGAGGTGGAGCAGAAGTTGCTTGCCGAGACTGATGGATTTGGACCACATGATCTGGTGCCAACTGCTCATGATCTTCAGCACAAATTCGCCTATCTTGATCAGGTTGTTCTTCACTTTTCGAAATTTAAGATTAATTAAAGTTGTCATGAGATTAAACATCATCATTTTCATGCTGATTTTGATTGCAGGTGATTAAGGAGCTATGAGATTCTACACTCTTGCCCCAATAATAGAAAGGGAAACATCGAAGGAAATAGAGATAGGAGGCTACCTTCTTCCGAAGGTAACTCCTTTTGCCATTTTCTCTGCTCTCTGCTTAATAGCAAAAACATGCAACCTTTTTGGTTCATTTTCCCATCTTCTTTGATGAGCAGGGAACATGGGAATGATCAGCCCCTGGAGTTATGGCTAAAGATCCCAAGAATTTTTCTGAACCGGATAAGTTCAAGCCAGAAAGGTTTGACCCAAATTGTGAAGAAGAGAAACAGAGGCATCCTTATGCTTTCATACCCTTTGGGATTGGCCCTCGAGCATGCTGGCCAGAAATTCACCCTCCAGGAAATAAAACTCTCACTGATACATGTATACCGGAAATACACATATCAACACTCACCCAACATGGAAAAACCTTTGGAACTTGAATATGGCATGGTTCTCAACTTCAAGCATGGGGTAAAGCTTAGAGCAGTTAGAAGAACTTTGAAACACTAATGTACTTGTTATACCCTTTGTCTGGAATATTAGAAACAGAGAAAGTAAGGCTGCATTTAGACTTTCTACATTCTAAATCCCAGAAAACAAGATGGTGATCTTCTTGAAGAAAAATAACAATCAATCATGCATGTTAGAACATCTTGAATTCTTCCGCATCAGAACAGGTTAGCTTGGTTCGACCTTCCCTTGTGATTTCCATTTAATTTATCTTCTAATTAATCATTTGTCATACATACTTATACACTCAGTCAAGAAATAATTTGTCTTTTTGGCTCTACTTGATAATAAAGTATACGAGAACCATCTTTAACTGTTCAAGATTGTCATAAATAGATGATACAAACTTGATGCCAAAATCAACAATACTTCTTACTAACCTTAAGTAATAGAAAAAAAGTGAAGTATTGAATACCTTGTGGAGACCATCATATCATTTGTCTGATTGTAGGGTATTGCATCCCCCGTGAGCTTTCATGTGCAACTCTCGTGGTGTTGGGCCACGATATCAACAGAAGTATAAAGCATCTACCGTTTTTGTCGTTTCACAAGGAATGTCGTTAGTTCACCTAAAAGATTTATTCTCCATCTAGAGATGAGTTAAAAAGGAATCATTTGTCACACAAACTGCTTCTGGAAACAAGAATAATACTACCTAATAAGACAGGGATTGAGCATGTGGACAAGCTTATCATGTTTGGAATAATCTCAAAGGATAACGGGCCCATTTTGCACCTTTCAGAGATGATAAGTTTATTAAAATTATACAATTTAAATCAATAAATAATGACAAATTTCTTGATATTAGGAGTTATTATCTCTTTCTATTCAATAGTTATTATTTTAAAATTCAGTGTAATTTAAATTATAAAATATAAAACTTTTAATTGAGAGTATGTTATTTAAAAATCAAATTTATTGGAGAAAAATCTAGCTCCATTAGTGTCTTTTTCATGATCTATCTGAACTACTTGTGATCACGTAACTTGTCTTAGTGATGCACACTGTGATGCAAAAATGGGATGCAAATATCCATAGAAAAATCAATAGAGATAAATGACCTTTTTGAGTTTAGACGATTAGATGAAGTTCAAGGGGCGGATGTCAGTGGATAGGCTTAATCAGAAACACCATAGCACGCGGAGTATGATAATTTTCAAACCATCCAAAAACTAATATAATCCTATGGGTGAAGGTGAAAGGTCTTTTTTTTTATATGTCATCAATAAAATCATTTCTCATATACGGACAAAGACTAGGTGTCCATAAAGAAGCTTAGTGATATGCTCACTCCTCCATTATCAATCCTTATTAATGCCCTTCTAAACTTCTCCGAGAACCAAAACCCTTTTCCTCATGTCTGATCTTCAAAGCCTAATGGGCATGGAGATAGTATGGTTCTTCAACGCTGTCCCTCTGGTATCAACAATCTTCACGGTTTTGGCCTTGGTAGCAGGATTAGTGGCCTATCTCTATGGACCATACTGGGGGGTCAGAAAGGTCCCTGGTCCTCCAACAATCCCTCTGCTAGGACACTTGCCACTGATGGCTAAGTATGGTCCTGATGTGTTTTCCGTCCTTGCCAAACAGTATGGCCCTATTTTCAGGTTAGTTTCCTGAGCTTTCCCTTGGAGAAAATTATGGGTTTTGTCAGATTCTGATGATTGAGCATGATTGTTTTTAATCTTATCAGGTTTCATATGGGAAGACAGCCACTGATAATTGTAGCAGATCCAGAGCTGTGCAAAGAAGTTGGCATAAAGAAATTTAAAGACATCCCTAATAGAAGCATTCCTTCTCCCATCAAAGCTTCCCCTCTTCATCAGAAGGGTCTCTTCTTCACCAGGTGCATTTGGGATTAATAATATTCTTGAATGTTCGTCTGATAGCTTTAAGCTTTTAGGTTGAGCAGTTTTTGACAAGAATCACCATCTTGATATTGTTTGCAGGGATACAAGATGGTCCACCATGAGAAACACCATTTTATCTTTTTATCAGCCATCCCACCTGGCCAGTCTAATGCCTACAATGCAAGCTTACATTGATTCTGCAATTCAGAACCTCCATGAAGAAGAAGACATCATCTTTTCTAACTTCTCGCTCAAATTGGCCACCGATGTAATAGGTCAAGCTGCTTTTGGCGTTCACTTTAACCTCTCCAAATCACAATCATCAATCACCAACTCAACAAGGAAACTTGATGAAAATGATGAAGTCTCTGACTTCATCAATCAGCATGTCTACTCCACCACACAACTTAAGATGGACTTATCAGGTTCTTTTTCCATCATAATAGGTCTGCTTCTCCCAATCTTGCAAGAACCATTTAGGCAGATTCTTAAGAGGATTCCAGGTACCATGGACTGGAAGGTAGATAGGACTAACAGAAAACTGTCAGGCAGACTTGATGAGATTGTGTCAAAGAGAATGCAAGAAAAGAACAAGGGATCCAAGGATTTCTTATCACTGATATTGAATGCAAGAGAATCTCAACAAGAGTCAAGGAAAGTTTTTTCTCCGGATTATATTAGTGCAGTTACTTATGAACATCTTCTTGCCGGGTCAGCAACAACAGCATTTACTCTGTCCTCTGTTGTCTATCTGGTGGCTGGACATCCTGAGGTGGAAAAAAAGTTGCTTGCTGAGATTGATGGGTTTGGACCGGTAGATGTGGTGCCAACTGCTCATGATCTTCAGCACAAATTCCCCTACCTTGACCGGGTAAGTCCTCTTGTGCATCAGTTTCTTTTGACATTAAAAATGCTATGAGATCAAGCTTCATATTCCTGCTGGTTTTGAATGCAGGTGATAAAGGAGACTATGAGATTCTACATTGTTTCCCCATTAGTAGCAAGGGAAACATCAAAAGAAGTGGAGATAGGAGGCTATCTCCTTCCAAAAGTATTAAATTTGCCCTTTATTCATTCTTCTAGAGCCAAAAAGGCTATCTACTCTGTGTTCATTTCTGTCTTCTTTGATGAGCAGGGAACATGGGTCTGGTTGGCACTTGGAGTTTTGGCTAAAGATCCCAAGAATTTTCCTGAGCCAGACAAATTCAAACCGGAGAGGTTTGATCCCAATTGTGAAGAAGAGAAACGGAGGCATCCTTACGCTCTCATCCCTTTCGGAATCGGCCCTCGAGCATGCATTGGCCAAAAATTCTCCCTCCAAGAATTAAAACTGTCACTGATACACTTATACAGGAAATATACATTTCGACATTCTCCCAAGATGGAAAATCCCTTGGAGCTTGAATATGGCATAATTCTCAACTACAAGCACGGTGTAAAGCTCAGAGCCATCAAAAGAACTTGAAGAAAACTGCTGTTATTAATCTGCGAAGAGGTGTGTAAACTTGTATGAAACACTAGAATGAGTAAGATAGTCTTTTACCCAGCTAAATAGTACTTAATTCTCGTTCAAATCATCAAAATGACTTTAGGGAAACGAAGAGGACTCTTAATTTCAACATAATCAACACTAAACTGAACAATTTTACAAAATGAATTATCCTCAGATCAGATACAAAGTGCTCACAAGGGCTTGCTTTTGCTACAGCTTACCAATTTCATCCACATTCTAAATGACATTGAACAACAAGATGTTGGACTTCTTTAAGAAAAACAACGATCAATCACCCATGTAGTTACCCCCCTCCCTTTGTTTCACTGAGCTTTTATCGAATCGTGTTGGTAGGTTAAGTGGTCTAGAGAAATTGACAGAAGGATCCGAAACTGCACTACTTTTTGAATCCCCATTATAGATAGCAGCCAATCTCTTGAACTGGAACTCATCCATGGACTGCCTTTGAACTCTCTGCATTCTTTGCTTTGCCTTAGTAGACTCAGTCAGGTTCATGTAGTTTGGTCTAAAATTGCCACCCTCTTCTGCTCTTTCTGAAGCCAGAATTGTATTCCCAGAAACTGGTGTTGTAGAAGTGCAAATAGAGGATGAACCTGAGCTCTCTTCATATGGATATTCAGAACTTGGGCTTGAAGATGAATGAGTAATTTGCCCAATATGGGGAGGCTTTGCAGAAATCCTAGTTGTGACATTGTTCTTCCTTACTTTCACAGGACATGGTTCAGAAGATCTTGAATTCTTTCCTTCAAGGGAATCTAAAGATCTTGAGTTCTTTCCTACGGGGGCCTCTACATAGCTCTTTGGTGGAGTTGCCTCTGTGGAGTCAAGATGTGATTGTTCCATCAATCTGGTCTCCCATGGCCTGGCTGCCATCCAACGTTCTAGCCAACTCCATCCCCAGCTGTTTTTGTCAAATTCTTGATTCTTGAGATATGGAACAGAATTGTTTATTCGGGCATTTGGAGAACTGTTTGATCTCCATTGCTGTCAAAACAAAGAAATCAAAGAATTGGCTTCTGCAAACATTAATAAAGAGGTATTTTAATCAGAAGAAAGTTCGCGTTAACACCTTCTGTGCGAGAGAATAAGCAAGTGCCCTCTCTCTCTTGAAGGCTCCTTCTTGCCTCATTTGTAATTTTGCTTTTATATCTTCTAGTGTTCCTTTGCTATCACACCATCCATCCTGAAAAAATTACAAGATAATGAAAATGCAAAACTCATTTACAGTCATAGAATACAGAAATGCCAACGAGCTAGGAAATGAGGAAGAGGATAACGGGAGAAGAGAACAATAATCTTGTATAAATTAGGTGGAAACAAGTTGGTTAATCCACCTCTGCTTGTTTCAAGAGATCAGCTTTGCTTCGGTGTTCATCAAGCATCTTTTGAACCGCCTGTCCTTCTATAGACATTCTCACACGACGAGCCCTGACTCGGGCCTGAACACGAACAAGGGCTTGCATGCACCTAAGTGTAACAGCTGCCTGTTTCCTCACTTGTCGACCACGAACCAAGGCTTGAAGCCTTACAATTCCTTTTAAAGCTCTCAAAGCTCTTCTCGCCTAAACAAAAAATGAGTATTAAACATTAGGACAGTTCCATAACATGAACAGAACAGGAAAGACAAAGATGAAAAATGCTTACTGACTAAGGAATTAACAAGCATAACTAAACATGGAATAAACAACTACTAGGAGACCAGATACTAAAAGATCTATTGCTCATAACTCTTCGTGCCTGTTTGGTGTGAGGGAGCTTTTTAATAAAAGTTTTATTGGAAAGAAACTATCGTTAGAAATACTGTTTTTGTAAATAAAAAAAATAAGAATAAAATAGAAATAATATATTAATTTTATCTTCAGAAGCACATCGGTGCTTTTAGATTTGCAATAAAATCAACAAAATACTAATTTGCATTTTTCACAAATTAGTTTGGTGCAGCTGGAGCTCTTGGGGAAAAGACTTCCCACTAGCTGTACCAAACATAGCCGATTTCAATTCAAGGAAAATGCAATTTCAAACCGTGGACATTATTTGGATGGAGTCCTTTGCAATCTGAGCATAAGAGTTAAGAAAATGAATCCTGAAACTCAAACTACCAGTTATCTCCTAAGCTTCCACATTCTTTCATTTTCCCAGCTACCAAACTAAGAAAAGTGAGAAAGGGAGCAATGGGTGATGAAAAAGTTACCAAGAAGCCTCGAAAAGCAGTTTGGATACGAATGGCTGCCCATTCTTGCCTTACAACCCTAAAATCTTTAGGAGGAGCTCGAACTACTGTGGCCACTGCGGCGGTGAAAGCATCAGTTGCATAGTCAGACCCATCTGACTCTCCTCTGTGCTTCCCTTTAAAGACCTTCCACGAGGAAACCAAGTCCCCGGAAGAGCTCCTAAACAACCTCCATTTCTTGCTCTTCCCACTTACCTTCTCCTGTAGAGTCAAAACACAAGATCTTCAGTATGATTAGTAGTAGAAGATTGGAAG
>BPVZ01000020.1:2512018-2523532 GCA_020521535.1 Rubroshorea leprosula
TAAATTTAATTTATAAAATATATTATTTTATTTTTTATTAAAATATTTAAGTTTCAACAGTAAATATTAAACAAAGAGTTGACTAATTAGACATAAAAAATAAAGTCATCTCAGATACGGCTTAAAGGGATGGGGACTACAAGATCAACAAAACGAGGATTGATGATCCAATCTCCACTTTTATGAAAACGATAGGGACCAATCGTCCCAAAAACAAACTAGGGGCAATCCCGTCATAACATACCCCAGGTGGCAAGATTACGATTGGCCAACAAAAAAGTCCCAAAACATGCAAGGCGAAAACTGATCCGTCTAAACATCACCACGTGGCATGATCTCAATGACTGTAACAACAGTTGAATTAAAACTGACTCGACAGTACGAGTCCGAGATTCCGCCGACTCCGCCGCAAATACAGGCGCGAGTCTCGACTTTGCTGCGCATTGGCTTGCTACAGGGTCTTCCGTTTCTTACTGTTGCTTGCGAAGAAGAAAAAATTCTCAGGTCTTCGGTTAGAGAAAAATACTCTCTTAACCCACTAATTCTCCGATCAACTTTCAATCCAATAACAACAAACAAAAGCACAGGTAATTTTCAGTTGTTTGATCTTTTTAGTTTCTTGGAATCATGTTTTTATTGGGTTTCGTTGATCCCTGCAATGTTTAATCTTTGTTTCATCAATGGAGTTTTGTAATATGCGCTATTCAATCTTTTTTTTAAAAAAAAAACATTAATCAGTTTAGATGTGTTTGGTTTTTATCTTTGTTTCTCTGTATCGATTTTAAATGTCACTCTTCACCTTTATTTGTGTGACAATATTTCATTATCAAGACATCAACTTTTGATTGAATTGTTGATCAATGGGAAAAAAAAAAATCAATTGGATATATTCTGTTTATTTGGGTTTTCTAAGTGATGTTTAATGCGTTTGAAATCTAAGAATTTGGAACTGTTTTGGATCTCCTAAATTTATTTGGTATGAGATGAATTGGTATCTTGAATGCAGTCACTTCAGTAACTTTGTTTCCTACCGGTTACTATTCTGGTACTCTATTAACACTACCTGACTTGAAACTGTCACTCAATTAAATGTAAATCCTTAATTGTCTCGGAATCTTAAGTTAGCCCAGTTCTATGTCTTTCAGTCTCTGTGGCTGACAAAATGTTGTCAGTCCTCTAGCATGAAGTGAATGTGATGGTCTCGTATGGATAACTTTAGCTTGAATTTGTATGCACGTAAAAATTGATATCGAATGAACTGGGAAGTTGATGTATGTTTCGCTGGATGAACTATGAAGTATTTAAAGGGTGGTTAATGGTTAGTCACTATACTGGGAAGTTGATGGGTTAAGGTCCATAAGGAATACTTGATTATCTTTCTATGTATGAGTAATCATGATTTTCTTACCTCCTGTGTTATTTCTCTTGTTAAAGTCATAGCTGGATTGGCTCCTGAAGGATCACAATATGATTCTCATCAGTATCACAACAAAATGAATGAATTGTAAGTGCAGTTCATCCCTAGTTTCTTGGGACGTTTTCTCTTTGGGGATATACACGCTGAGCAGTATTGACTTTCTGATATTGTTTGGCTCATGATTGCAGGCTTTCAGAGGAAGGAAAAGATTTCTTTACTTCTTATGATGAGGTTTTTGATGATACTTTTGATAAAATGGGCTTGACAGAGAACCTTCTGAGAGGCATCTATATGCCTATGGTAATCTTCATTCCTTTCCCAAATAATCGACCCTTTTTTGTTTAATAAATGAAGTTTGTAGACAAATTCCCAATTTCATGCAATAATTTGTTTTTATAGGTTTTGAGAAGCCATCAGCAATTCAACAAAGAGGAATTGTCCCCTTTTGCAAAGGCCTTGATGATGTGATTAGCAAGCACAGTCCGGGACTGGTAAAACAGAAACTTTTTGCTCTGGCATCTTGCAGCAGCTGGACTATGATTTAGTGCAATGCCAGGCTCTGGTGCTTGCGCCCCTAGTAGAGAGCTTGCCCAACAAATTGAGAAAGTCATGCGGGCCCTTGGTGAATATTTGGGTGTTAAGGTTCATGCTTGTGTTGGTGGCACCAGTGTTCGGGAGGATCAAACGATCCTTGCTGCTGGTGTCCACGTTGTTGTTGGGACCCTGGTCGTGTATTTGATATGCTTCGCAGGCAGTCCCTTTCGTGCAGACAATATCAGGATGTTTGTGCTAGATGAGGCTGATGAGATGCTCTCCCGAGGTTTTAAGGATCAGGTAAGTCGTGTATTTTGAAATGCTTGTTGGATGTCATGTTTCATTGCCATTTGGTTTAGACAAGTATAATAATTACTGAATCGATGTTGTGATATTTATTTTGTTTGTTACTAATATTTGATGATATTAATTGACTCATTGATAGTAGGATTTTCTAACTGAATATAGACGATTGTTTTAGCTAGCAAAGAGAAAAGCACACTGCATCTCTTGCTTTAAATGAAAGCTTGCTAATACGTGCTGTCTGCTTGAAGATTCCCTTGCAATTATATTTGCAACTCAGATGTTTTATTCTGTTTTATTAGTGTACTAGTATGGTCCTTTTCTCATTAACAATGTTACAGACATTTTCTCTTTCAGATCTATGATATCTTTCAGCTACTCCCTGAAAAAATTCAGGTCGATCGGTGTGTTTTCTGCAACTATGCCCCCAGAAGCTCTGGAGATCACAAGGAAATTTATGAACAAACCAGTAAGAATTCTTGTGAAGCGTGATGAGCTGACTCTGGAAGCTATCAAGCAGTTCCATGTCAATGTTGACAAGGAGGAGCGGAAGCTCGATACAGTTTGTGACCTTTATGAAGCATTGGCAATCACTCAGAGGTGATTTTTGTGAACACCAGACGCAAGGTTGATTGGCTTACTGACCAAATGCGTAGCCGTGACCACACTGTCTCTGCCACCCATGGAGACATGGACCAGAATACAAGGGATATCATTATGCGTGAATCCCGCTCAGGATCTTCTCGTGTATTGATCACCACTGATCTCCTTGCTCGTGGGATTGATGTCCAACCGGTGTCCTTGGTTATTAACCATGATTTGCCAACCCAACCAGAGAGCTATCTTCACCCCATTGGTCGAAGTGGAAGATTTGGAAGGAAAGGTGTTGTTATTGTTAAAATATCAGTATTTATTTTAAAATATTATATTTATATTGTAATTTATTATATACATTTAAGTTTATTTGTTTTATATTTAGAAATATTCTATTATATAGATCTATCTTTATATATACAATAAAAATAAAAAAGCAATAAACCTTTCTTTATATATTTTTTTTTTTCTGTTTTCAACATGATGTAAGAATCATAAACTCTTAGTTCTTTTCCTTTATTATTGTTGTTTGGTTTTTGGAGTTGGATTTTTAAATTTATTCCAGATATGAAAATTTATCATTAAAATCTCTTTCACTATAGATTAGATTATTTATTCTCAATTCTCGAACCTTTTTATGTATTTTGTTGGGTTATTACTTCAATTTTGGCATCTATTTCTTTTTATTTTTAGATTTTTTCAATATTATGAGTTTTATTGATTTTATAGTGAATTTTGAAAGGACTGCAACTCATCTTGTTAATGTTGAATTCCTAAAACATGTGATATTAAATCTTTTTAATGCTCATACTGCATTATCTACTACTCTAATACCAAACCTTGATATTTTAATTCTGATTGTTGTAATCATGTTTTCAAATAATACTTATTTCTCTTCAATATCATCAAATAATTCATTTTCTAATATTTATTATGCTGATAGTTCTCCTATGAATATCTCACATTGGTAATATTTCTATGAAGTTATTGACTTTACCAAATGCTGTTTTAATTTCAAAACTTAATTATAATATTTTATTTGTTGGTCAATTATGTGATTTTGACCTTCAAGTAACATTTTCTGCTCATAATTGTTGTGCGTAAGATCTGCGGACAAAATACATTCTTAGAACTAGTCGCAAGGTGGTTTTATACTTAAGAATACTTTATTGTATAATTTTATACTTAAAAATATTTTATTATATAAATCAATATATAAGACCTTTATATATACAATAAATAAAAACAAGAAAGTAATAAACATTTCTTCCTATTATTATTTTTCTTTTCTATTTCCAACAGCTGTCGACTTTGTCACTCCTGATGATGAAAGGATGCTCACCGATATTCAGAAATTCTACAACGTTGTGATCGCGGAGCTGCCTGAAAATATTGCAGATTTGATCTGAATGAGCTTGTCATCCAAGAAGAGGAAAACTGTCCTGTTCATTATAATTAGGTGGAAGTCCAAACAGTTAACTTTATAGTCAACATTAATTATTTTAATAAACTAATGATTTTATTTATATTTTCACTATCCAGGCAACATCTTGTTTGTCCTGGATGTTCCAAAATTTGTCAAAAACTTCAATTTTTTCCATTTTGCAGTCAGATATCTGGTTTCTTATAGAGATCTGTTTCCTTCTGTTTGAAATTCCAAAGACCCATTTATATAAAATTCTTTTGAGGTGTAGTTTTGAGTATTCTCCTTGTCAATACATATCATGAAGTGAATGAAGCTTTTGGTTCTGCTTTAATCTCTTGGAATCATAGCTTCCAAAATCAGACTATGCATGTGTAGTTTCAACTCAAGTACATAAACTTTTTTCCTTTTCTATTTTGGTAGTTTAAAGGATTTTAACTTTTACAACACCATTTCGGCTAAAGCCCATGCGGCGTGGTGGGCTGCCACCAGCCTCTATTCCAAACCGACATATGGGAAGGGTCAGAAAAAGCATGTGATGAATGTTAATGCAGAAGCACGTACATCTAAATCTTATTGGGCCCTTGATTCATGATCACATGCGTACAGCTCCTTCAGTCCTTACATTGGGAAACCTCATGCCTCTGTAATCTGTACCATTCAAACACAAAATGTACCTCTAAAATTATTGTATCCTTCCTTCTCTTTTGCGCACGTAGAAAATGTTTCCTGGGAAACAAGCCTTTATAGATATTTGAAATCTTTAAGTTAAAAGTTGAAAATTTATATATAAATTTTAAATTTTACTTTAATATAAAATAAATTTCTGATGTATAGTCCAAATATGCTAACCTGAATTAGAAGTAAATATTGTATTAATTTGAGCACAAATTAACTTGACAATAATCTGTCTGTACGTCTTTAACTCGAGGGGATTATAAGGTGGTGAAAATGTCAAACACTGGTCCTGGTAATGGATTCTCATAAAAATTCCTACGGTCACTTTTGAAAATGACTATCTTTAATATACTTTCTTTGCAAAGGCAAAAACAAATTCATTGCTGGGTTTAAGCCAGCAAGCAGCTGCACACCCCATAACGCCACACCTGTAGCCCATTTTCCCTGCATCTTCTCTATCCATTCTTGTTCTGCCGAAAGTTGCAGAAGATATATGTGGGATCTAATTCTAATCTCTCTCAATGTGATGTTGCTCCTTTAAATTATTTTCCTATATAACTATATTATCACATCTCCATGCTTGTTTGTTCAACCAAGCGGCGGGCTCCCCTCATCATTTGAACATGCAAAATCCATGATCATTCCATCTCCTTAGAAGGGGAAGTCTAGAAAGCCTACAAAACACCCACTTCCCATAATTGGAAATACCTTATTATTAAGCATGACCTGTTAGGCTGTTATCCACTCTTCCTCATCATTAATCCTTGGCATCTTGTTAGGGTTAAATCTTAATTTTTGCGTTCTTAATCTGGCTTAAGTCTTTGCATCATGTATAGAGAGCTACTTTTTAAAGTATCATATCATCAATTACACTACCCAAATGGGAGAATGTATAATGGGCGGCGTGACGTTGCTCGCCACAAACCGCTCATTAGCATTTACAATATGACTGATTGGTTATATTCCAGCTCTTTGTCAATGATCCTTTATATCATTGCTTTGATTAACCAATGAAAATAAAAAGCATATATACTTTATGCTACTTTTGCCGCGGTATTAGATCTCTAGGAGGACATATATTTGCACGCGTTCATTAGTGAGAATTTGTTGGATCTCTTAATTATTGGATGATGATTTTTTTGATACTTTGAATCTTACATCAAACAAAAAATTTATAATTGTGAATATAAGTGGTAATAGTTTATAATTGTTATGATTAATGTCAATTATATATTTAAGTGATTTATTAATAATCTTTTTTTAATGAAAATAAAATATTTTAAATTTAAAGTATACAATATATATAAGATTTAAAAACTTTAACTTGAGCAAGATCAAAAAATAAAAAATAAAAAATAAATAAACTTTGACTTGAGCAGTTGGATATGTCGGCAATAAATTTTAATATAAATCTTTTCCGCCATTGTATATTTTCATTTACAAAGAAAGAAAGAAAGAAAGAAAGAAAAGGACCACTTCTTTCCCTTTCTATTTTTCAAAGCTAAGGGGCAAAGTAATTTCCAAAGTAAATGGATGCAATGAAGCTTTATTTAATAAGGGGATCAAGGACCGAGTTTTGAGTGGTGAGGATAGCTTTAGTAGGGGCACTAATTGGTAATATTATGAGATCAGTGTGTCCATATGGGGTTAGGTTTGTATAATTGTCTGATGGTACGTATCAGAAGACACATTACTGTTGCCTTTGGACTTTCCCTTTTCTCTTTTGCCATAAATCTTTAAATAATGATATTGCCTGTTTGACTATAATACTAGTCATTTTTCTTAATAAAAATTTTAAAATAATTTATATTTATATTTATATTATTTTTAAGACAAAATAAAGAGAAAAAAAAAGTAAATAATTAAAATTAATTAAAATAAAAATATGTTTTCTTTAAAAAACAATAATAATAAAACAAAATTTTAATAAAAAAATAACTATTATTAAGAGACCGTGAGTATTAAAATATCAAAAGAGTGGCCAATAAACGACTAACAAACATTAATTTTCTGGTGCGTGAAGTATCCACTCTCTTCTTCGATATATTGACCCTTACATACTTCCCCTTCCTCCCCAACGCCAGAGCCAAGCCAAGCAAAGCAAAGAGTTGAGATGTGTGTTGCGCTCTTCTATTTTTAAGTTTATATATGGAACAGCATTTCTGGGTGGCCAAATTAAGAAGGGCACGGTGCATGATTGGATCTGGAGATATATGTATCTCATTTATGCATGGAGGGTCGTATAACCGTTCTAGGGTAAGGGAAGAGGTGACAGAAGAGAGTGAGCACACATGGTGTTTCTTTGCATGCTAGGAATATTCATGCTTGAAGCTATGCGTGCTCAGTCTCTATCTGTCACCCCCACCACTCTCTCCCCTCTCTTTGAGGATTATGTTTGTTTTCCATGATTTTTTTGTGTTTATAATTAATTTTTGTGTTCTAGTTGTATTACAACTCCTCAATCTTTCTGTGTATTTCATCAACTAGTTTCTGAGTATTTCACTAAAATGAGGTGCAATTATTGATTGCAAAAAACCCATTATCCCAAATATTTGTATCTAATAAAGAAAGGAAACAAATGATGGTTTTTATTTTTTTTCTTTGGCCAAAGGGACAAAATGATGATTCGTATGGAAATTCCAAAATAACTTTCAGAGTTTTGTCACTCCAAGGAAAAATACATGATATTCAATGCTGAACTGAGAATATGCTTCTCAAAACCAGCCTCTGGGAACCAAGAGTTGATGAAGCTTTGACACTGCTTGGGACTTCCTGGGGACCATTTGTGAACAAGTTTGAACCCATATTGAGATGCAGCTGAGAGTATAGATGGTTCATCCACTTGGCGTAAGATGTGACAGAGAATCAGTGCTGGTTCTTGTTCCTCTTTATTGCCTCTGTTAGATGAAATCAGCTCTCTTGCAGTTGCAAACAAAGGTGAAACTGCTGCAGGAATGTAAGTTACATCTGTACCGATAATGACTTCAAAACCCTCGTTGTTTGTATCCTTAACAGCTTGTATTTGGTCCTTGTTTCCCCACTCTAGTCTATGTGAAGTCAATTTGGTTAGAAGTGGGGGACTAAGGTTTGAAGTGATATTTTGGTACAGCAGCTCAAGTGCCTTTTGATCTCCATCAGTGGCAACCACAATATCAGCTGATCTGACGGCAACCATGGAGCAGATACCACTGCAGCCACACCCTAACTCTAAAACTCGTTTCCCTGCAACAATACTTGGATTTCTTGCAAGGACAGCACCCATCAAACGAGCTGATTCCCACAGCATCAAGCCGGTTGATTTGCATGTATGTTGGTACTCTTTGGAAAGTACTTTGATCCTGAAGTTGCAATCCCCAAGCTCAATTTCAATTGTCTATGGGGAATAAGATGGGAGAAATTCAGCAACCATAAATGTTCAAGCTATATATAAATTGAAGTTTTAGATTAAAGAGGACAAAAAATGAAACGATGGAGAAACCTGGCATTTCCTGTTCGGTAAATGAAAAAGCACAGAAATGATTTTGAATATCTAGGAATTTAGTGCAAGTGTTTCACAAGTGTTTTACCTCGTTATAGTCAGTAGTTGAAATTCCAAACATTTCAACTGCCATGCCCTCAGATATGTCAACCTCAAAACTTTTCATAGACTCATCTGCAGTGTTGCCATTGACCTTAGGTTCAGTGTTTTCTAGAGCACATAGATTTGTCTTGGCTGGAGCCTCTGTGCAGGAATATGTGTTTATGCCATCTGAAGAGCGGAATACAGCTTGGACCCAGCGTCTAAATCATAGGCAATAAACAGAATTGGCTGGGGCCAAAACAAGAGCTAGAAAGTAGAATTAACAGATTAAAGAAAATTTTCGTTTTCTCAGTCAGTGAAAATTTACCGATTCATTACTAGATCACGTGAACGGTTTTCAACTTGTTTGCAGCACAAACTGAGTTCTTCAATTTCAAATCCATTTTCTTCAAACAAACTCGTCAAGAAGTCATTAGAGAAATAGTAAGCTCGCTGAAAAGGAAAATGCTTCATTATGAATCAATCTTATTGTAATGATACAATGCTAAGAATAATATGTATGGAATGGCAGGAACTTACAGTGCCATCACCCCTGACATAAAAGTTTTCACTGATTTTCTGATCCTTGCTGGTGAACCTTTCCTGTCATTCAATTCAAGAAGTAAAACGGAAGGTCATAATGATGAAGTGAACGATTGGATCAAGTGCCAACAGGTGTCAACTTAAACAAGTGGGGAAAATCTCTTAAAAGTCAACTTCTTATGGTTTAGCCTACTTGCACCAGTATAAATGTTCTAGGGTAGGATTATTATTGCTCCTTTGCTTCAATACATAATAGTTTCAAATCTTGTGATAAACTCTGATAGAAGTGATCTCCCTTATCTATTACATGGGAAAATCGAGGATGAAAATATATTGAAGATGCTAATACAAAACCCAGTGGAAGATAACAAACAAGTAAAGAATGGGACAGGGTATCTAGAGGTTTACAGTGCATTAATCACTGCACTAGCCTGCTTTGCCCCATCCAGAGTATAAAATAATAAAAAATAAAATAAAATAAAATAAAAATGTTTTAAAAATAAAAAATAAAAACACACACACACACACAAGTAATAAAAGATATCTTCTTAATATTTTTGTTCATATTATGCAAGCCTTAAGAAGAAGAAAAAAAATTCTTATACAAACCTTTCTGAAAAACACTAAGAGCAATACTCATCTCTTGTTATGTGGCTCTTACTTGGATCCCTAATCAACATTTAATGCTTAAAAAGAATGGTAGGATAGATCCACTTAAAAGGGAATGACAGTGCAGACCTGGGCAAGGTCACCAACAGCATAATCTCGAAACAGCACGCACCCATTTGGCTGGATGGAGTACAAAACCAGGAGGGCAAAAAAAAGAAAAAGAAATGGGAGTTAAATTGCATTTGGATTTTTTTTAATCTTAGATATAATATAAGAAATCCTAATGCTTTAATGAAAATTCAGTTCTTTACCTTGAGAACCTTTTTAATGTTCTGCAAGACCAGAGGCATCTTCTCCGGAGATACTGCAGAGAGTACAAATATCTAACTTAAAAAAGTTAGCTATTACCATATAAAAACATCAAAATTCAATAGCAAATCTAAAGCATAAGAGCACATGGCTCAAGCACAAACTAGGTAGGCTGCCACTTAAATAAATATGCAAAGTTATTATTTTTCAAGTACCATGGTCACAATATCAACTGACGTTGGAGGAACCTGCTTGCTTAGGTCATCCATAGTGAGATCACAAACAAAAACACTAACACGAGTCTCAGTGAAGTCTTTATGTGTCTGCAAGAAGCAAAATATATTCATTACCCTCAAGTTACATTTGACACTATCCCTTTATACCTAAATAACAGTTATCAATTAATGGAACAATAAACCAGACCTTGACCAAGTCAACTGCACGTGGTGAAAAATCACATGCATGAACAAAAACATTTGGGTATGTAGCAATCAAGGGGAAGATAGTGTTTCCAGCTCCACAACCAACCTGCTTATCAGCATCAATCACATCACACGTAGCATTTTAAGTAGCAAATTTGATCACAATATGAGAAAAAGCAAATAACTCAAAGCTCAAAGTGTCAAACATAAAATCCATAAGATGCAATGATCAACTAAGCAAAGTTAGCATGGTTTCCTTCCAACTGAATTAACCAAGTTCATTTCCAAAATTGCAACATTGCACAAATAAACAACATGCTGGTCAGACCAAGAAAGCTGATTAGTTGAACTAAACTCAATTAGAATGCAGAAAAGGTAGAAGATTGAAGCATTATGGAAGAATGGTAAATACATAAAGAAAGGCATTGTGTAAATGATGGCATGTCCACGCCAGGACTTACCTCCAAAAGGACTTTTGTCCCACTTCCCTGAGAAGAAAAACCAATAACAATGGAGTCAAATTCTAAAACAAGAATTATCCCCAAAAGTAGTTAGCAAACAATTCATTTTTAAAAAACTTACAGAGAAGTAGGAACCCCATTCCTTGTCCAAGTAATGCCGATCTTTGAAAAACTGAAGCAAGAAGGAATGAGCAAAGCCAAAAATGAGTATAATTCAACCGTAAAAGTTCTTTTAGCAGTGGTTGTATTTAACTATTAAGAAAACGTACTCTGTCTTGATGTCTCTTGTAGAATACATCCCAATACTTCTTAGCTTCTCTTTCATACTTCTCTGCAAAAAAATTAATAACAATAAAAGTTAAAACTAAGTAAAATTCTATGTACCATATGAATTTGTATTGAGTGTTGTGTAAGAAGGGAAAACCTCTCCAAAAGGAAGAGACTCCACCGTTAGAGTTCGAATATATTTGCAACTTCTGGGGTGGTTTTTGCTGCTCCACATTATCTTCAACATTGGATGCCATTAGCAAATAAACCTTCATGGGCAAAAACATTAACGGATCAACAGAAACACTAAACTACTATCAAGAGCTTACCAAAGTTGTAGCCAAACCTTAATTTTAAACCTCTACAATGCTAAGGAACTAACTTTAACTTCAATT
>BPVZ01000020.1:2549517-2562106 GCA_020521535.1 Rubroshorea leprosula
TTTCTCATTTGTTATTAATGTGGAAAAAAAATGTGCTTATGGATAAGAGAAATGATTCACCCATAATCATTCTGATAACTAAGAATCTGCGTTCAATTCATTGATAATGTGTATTAAAGGAGATAAAGATGAATTGTTAAAAAGTGAATCAATTCGTTTTAACAAAACCTCAGAGGATTGGAGGATGGATGGGTGGAGATGCTTTAATATTCTGTTCAGGATTTGACACCTGTCGTCTCCTTTTCCTCTCTTCCCTTTCCTTGGCGCACACTAGACACACTCTCTCTTTCTCGCCACCCCTTGTCCTTTCCTTTTCATTTTCTTTATTTGCTATGATTTCTCTCTTCTCCACTCCCTTTCAAGCTCTTTCAACTCTCAACTCAAACAGCTAGATATTATTATTGTATTGTGCAAGTGAAAAATGTTCTAAAAAAGAAGTCTTTACAATTGATAATCACATCTGAGCTGTTGTTTTGCGTATGGTAAGCAAGACCCGTCACTTTTTTTGGCCATTTTTTAAAATTGTTTATTTGATCTTTTTTCCATGGCTAACTCTCAGGTGTTAAAAGGGTCTTTGCAAGATGCAAGAAAAAGAGAGGGGAAAGAAGGTTCTACCAGTTAGGAAATTTAGGTAGTCACTCCTTTCTTCTGCTTTTTTTTTTCTTTTACCTCTTTTTGTTGATGGTAGATTTATGGACAATTTTTTGAGAGAGTGAAATTAGGAGAGGCTGGAAGAGGTTGCCTTAGATCCAGGGAACTCTTGAATGATATGTGAAAAAGGGTACATCTTTTCTAGGGTTTTCCTGTGATTCTTGGTACATCACTTTTCCTCGGTTCTTTCTCATGACCCCTTTTTTACTCTTTTCTTGTGTATGGAGTTGAGGGGTTGGTTTTCTAATTGGATTTAATTTTTGTTTTCTTGTATGTTTAACTAATCTTTTGTGGATATTGAGTTTTCTCGTTTCTCGTTTTTCCTCTCTTAGCTGTAGTTGATGGAGTTAGATATCGAAGAGTCTAGAGAAAAAGTTGAAAGGGCATAATCAAGGTCTAAACTATCTATTTTGGGTTATCATTTCCACAAATGGAAGTTTGGATCCACTTTTGTTGACCAGATCTGACTAACCCATTTCCCTTTCTCTGCCTTTTTCTAGTTTACCCACAATCTGTGTCTCCTGACGTCTTCTTTTTGGACATATCAACTTCATTAAGGCATGGAAAATGGTCTGTTAACGCCTACCATTCACATTCCATCATCATTCTTTACTAGAGAAGGAGGTGGTAGATTATTTGAAATATGACAGGTGGTGTGATTTTAGAGGGGTTGAAGAGTAACTTTTTGTACTGCCCAGAAAGGGATTTTGATGGAGGAGATGTCTCTGCCGGTTGCAGTGCCATTTAGAGTAGGTAATTCAGTCTCTGAAAACTCGACCTTAGCTACCCGTTTGAACATCAAAAGAATTACAATTATGGCAAACCCTGTTGGTCTGTTATCTGATTCTGCAACAAAGGCAACTACCCAGTCAGTTGCTGAAGAAGATATGGGTTGTGACTCTGTTGAAAAGGAGACTGAAGAAGTGTCACTGAGAGAAGAGGGCAAGGGAACGGAAGCTCCTTCGTTGGACTTGATAGCTGATGGTAAAGATAGTTGGATTGCTAGTGATGATGTTATTTCCAGGAAAAGTGAGGATGATTCTTTGTCATTGGAGGGTGATCATATTCTTGATAGCTCTTGTTCACTTTCAGTGGTGAGTGAGACTAGCAGCCTATGTGGAGAGGATTTCTTGGGTTTTGAGGCTATTTCAGAGGTAGGAACGCTAGGTTCTCTAGATAATGAGAGGAGCATTTGCAGTGTAGATATTATTGCAAAGACCACTGATTTTGTGGAGTCAAATGTTGAGACAGAGATTGCAAGTGATCCCCACGCTGCGACGCTAAGCCTTGAGGAAGATATTGGAAATGGGTCTCTGATACAGAAGCAATCTGTAGTTGTTCTTCAATTGGCAGTTGAAAAGGGAACAAGCACAGCAGTTGCACGGAGTGTGTTTGAGTTGGAATATGTTCCCCGTTGGGGATTCACATCGATGTGTGGAAGGAGACCTGAAATGGAAGATGCAGTTGCAACTGTGCCTTATTTTCTGAATATTCCAATTCAGATGCTAATCAGTGATCAGGTGCTTGATGGCATGAACAGGACCTTCAATAATCAAACCACCCATTTCTTTGGGGTCTATGATGGCCATGGAGGGTCACAGGTACAGTTTTCTCATGCTTGTGGATTGTCCTATGTAGCTCTAACCATTACAAACCAATCTTACATGGTATATCCTGATGCCAGTAATTTCTTTCTTTGTGTTTGCTTTTATACAGGTAGCAAACTACTGTCGTGACCATGTCCACACTGCTTTGGCAGAGGAAATAGAGTTTGTTAAGAAATGCCTAGGTGATGGAAGTGTGACAGATAGTTGCCTGGAGCAGTGGAAGAGGGTATTCACCAATTGTTTCCTTAAAGTTGATGCTGAAGTTGGAGGGCAAGCACGACGGGAACCTGTTGCCCCTGAGACTGTTGGCTCTACTGCTGTTGTTGCACTTATTTGTTCTTCTCATATTATTGTAGCAAACTGTGGAGATTCAAGAGCTGTTCTATGTCGTGGGAAAGAACCCATGGCATTGTCGGTTGATCATAAAGTAAGATAACTTTAATTGTAATCTTGCATCTTTCTGTAAATTGTAATGTGTGATTAACTCTGCGAAACTTATGCTCTTATGTGCTACTTTTGTTTATGTTTCTTAAGCCAAATCGAGAAGATGAATATGCACGGATTGAAGCAGCTGGAGGCAAGGTTATACAATGGAATGGCCATCGTGTTTTTGGAGTTCTTGCAATGTCAAGGTCCATTGGTACATGTTTCTTAAAAATAACTCTTTTCTCTTACATTGTCTTGTTTTCGACATGGTTTACATTTCTCAACAGGGTTTGGGGTGTGGGAAAGGTGCTTTAGTAGTGTAATGGAGATGTTTCTACTCCTGGGAAAGGATTCCTTTTTGTGCCCCATTTAGCTTACTAGCTTGTGAGATGGGATTTGCTTGCATAATGCTCTACCTACTAAACCATAAAATTGCGTTCATGAGAATTTTTGGAGAAGCAAAACAGATTCTGCAACTGGTGTTCTGGGACTTTTAACTGGTTGGTTGAATGAGATGGAATTTGCTAGCATGACTAGTTGGTTGAATGCTTCATTCATCCAACTTGACAGACTGTTGTATTCATGCAATATTAACATTCTGGAAAATGCATTATTGATTATTGAGTCTTCTTGTATCAGATTGCTGCTTGTGGGTTCATATAAATATTAACTAGCTGACATTAATGAAAATTCCAAACTTTGCTATTGGGTTGCAGGGGATAGGTACCTGAAGCCATCGATCGTTCCCGAACCAGAAGTAATGTTTATTCCGAGAGCAAAAGATGATGATTGTCTCATTCTTGCGAGTGATGGTCTGTGGGATGTCATGACAAATAAAGAGGCATGTGACCTGGCAAGGAGACGAATTCTTCTCTGGCACAAAAAGAACGGCATTACTGTTACTCCAGAAAGCGGTGAGACTGCCGATCCTGCTGCTCAAGATGCAGCAGAATATCTATCGAATCATGCTCTGCAAAAGGGTAGCAAGGATAACATCACCGTGATTGTGGTGGATCTGAAAGCACAAAGGAAATTCAAGAGTAAAACATGATCTACTTGACCCTCCTTTGGTCCAACATTCCCTCTAAATACGACATTTTCTATATAATCCACTATATAGTTTCTGCCCATTTATTTTTCACCTGGGAATTGTTTCTTTATGATATATAGTCTAAATCTGTGTGTAGTAGCATCATAGAACACAAACCATTCAAGAACCTCTTCATTACTTTGAAGAAATCTTGATGCGCGCCACGCTGATTTCTAGCGATGTAAATCTATAGCTGTGCTTAGGTGTAGGAGATTATGGCAGATCCATGCTTTTGACATTGATGGTCAATTGTATTTGTTATATGCCTCCGAGTCAAGTCACTCAGGGAGGGTTCCTTTTGCTCTGTATTTTGCTTGTAAGGAATTTGGCTAAATTTGAAAGACGGTAGGTCGTTCTTGACCAGGTTATTACTACCAGTCCATTTCAGTTGAGGCTTCCGATTATTTTGCTTGCAATAACAATCTTTCCTATTTGTAAGAACAGTTCCGGTCGAATAGTTTTGTGTAACCATATTTATTTTAATTGTCATTCATATGTTATATAAAAGTATTATCTTGGGTGTAAAAGGTTTTAGTAACAACTAAAATGAAATGAAAGTAGCAGGTCTCTAGCAAACGATGAAATATATGTATATATATTTACAACCTCGTGTACCAGCAGCTCTCGCGTGCATTATTTATAATATTAGTGTAGCAGGATATAAACTATAAAAGCTGTAAAAGCCACTACTTCTTGAGAACGGGAGAGAAACGGGGGAGATGAGCTAGAAGCTCATCCTAGTAGTCTTCTCCGTATGCTAGCTCGATCACAGCATCAGCCAGATCTTCCTCATTTTGGATGCTCTGAACCCACTTCGCGTTGATGTGGACCCTTTCAATGCTTTGCTTGATGGTTCTGGCAATTGAAGGCTTTGTCCTGGGTGCAAAGAACTCCTCAACCTCCTTGGCTTTCTCAAATGAAGCAAACTGCGAGGACAGATAAGAGAAATGACAAACAAAGAAAAAAAAGAGGGAAAATGTGAAGGGTCCCAAAAATTCACGCATTAAAGCATGGGCACAAGGGAGGATCTGAGAGAAAACTGAGAGCTGGATACTAACTGGTGAGACAACAGCACTGACGAAGCGAGTTATTAGAAATCCAGAACCATAGGTTTTTTCGATATGGTCCCAGTTGTCCTGTATTCCAGTCATTAGAAAGAGAAAAGATAAGTAACAGACATTAGTGAGAATATTCTTGCATTACATAGACGAAACAATAACATGGTAAACTGAATAACTGACAAGGGCTAAGTGCCAAGATTGCTTAATAGCATTTCCCTTAATTTTATAAGTTTACTACTAATTCCATCAAGATTATGTATTGCTAAGCGATAAATCATAGAGTAGCATCACAAGTTTTCGAACGGTCAAGGCATGATTTCTAGGCAAAGTTGGGAAATTATAGATTATTCAGCAGGTACCTCCCTTTCTTTCTGATTATTAGCAGTTTGCCCATACATCTAATGACGTTCTAATCAAATATATAACATGCATTCCTGATGTATTAAAATTTCTCTACGATGCTTAGAAGAAGTATATTTTACCTTCAACCATTTCCAGGCAGTTTCACGTCCTTCCCTACTGACATAAAGTCCAAACACAGCATCTTGGCTGCGAACCTAAAATAAATGGGAGATGAATGAGGGAATATCATCAAATTTTCCAAGAATGCAGTTTATCATTCTAAATGTTAATTATCAAGATAAAAGTTAAAATACCTCAGATGATAACAAAAAGTTGAGAACTTCCAAAGTAATACCCTTATCTGGACAAGACGCTAACGCACCTACACCAGACAAGGAAAAATACATAATTATCAAAAACCCAGAAACTAGATTCTTATGCAACACATTAACAAATGATTTATCAGTACTTAGAATGCGAGTTTTCTCTTGGCTTAGATCAGTCTCTCTATAAACTCTCAAAAGAGATTCAAAACCCGATCTGTTTGATGTGCTGACTTTCTGCATTATAGCTACGTATGCTGCCTGCAAGCATCGTGAATATATATAGTAAATGTAAGGTCTTAGTTAATTGATTCATATTCTTCTAATACTTCCCAATTGACAACCTTTCTTGTATCAGGAGGGAGAAGGGGTGTGTTTCTGTCATTCAAATATACTTGAAACCTTCTACTTGCTTCATTCAGTGTCTCATCATCCTCAAGCTCAGCAAGAGCAGTCAGAATTTCTCCTCTCAACAATGCATCCAGATGACTCTCCCCTTTCTTAGACTCCCAACCAAGTCTCCTGTTAGAAAATTCAAACATAAAAGAGAAGAATTGTAACAGCAAGAAAAAGGAAAAATAGGGTTTCACCATACAATGCTTTGTACTTTGGATCTAAATGTATAATGCAAAAATACGTGTCTATTTTTCTTTCTTTTGGCTAAAATCAAGTGTCTATTAACATACTAAGACTGATATCATATCTAAATAACAGACATCAAGACAACACTAAACATGCCCATAAATAAAGACAGCACTAATCATGCAGCAGACATGGCCCATGAATGCCATGTTTCTAGTGATTCATATTTAAAACAAACTTACTCAGCAGAATTCCGGAAAAGGTTTATAAAAAATTGTCTAGTGTTGTCCGCTAACTCTGGTCTTGCATCTGCTACAATCCTGTCAACTTTCAAACTTGTCTGTGAAACAAAAGAACCATAGTCAGGAATATAAACAAAAAGGAAAATAAAGTCCAACAAAAGAAAGAGGTGAACATTACACTAATCAAGTTAGAGAGGACAGTATAGTCAAGCTCCTCTGTGTAGGCACCCATCAGGGCAAGCAAGGAAGTCAAAGGTTGCTGGCACGCCATACAAAGTGCAAAAGAATCATCCAGAATGCCTGTCGATGGAAAATGTAACTTCAAGCTCTCAATTTTACCACTTGAGACATAAAAGAAAAGTTAATATTCAAAATACCAAATCTGTCTGTTGCAGTCAACTCTTGCCTCTCTATTGCATGTCTAAGTTTAGCTGCAAGGTCCTCGTCATATTTCACCCTATAGAAACCAGTTTGGTCCACATTAAGCTTTATCCAAGAACATGCAGCTACTGAGCAACCTAGGGACTCCTCCATATCCAGAGTTTCAGACTTAGTTTGCAACAGGAAGTTCTTTTGCTTGTCATATGAACCACAACATAATGTTATGGGGATAATCCATTGCCCCTCACCAGAAGAACCGCTAGACAAAAATTGTGACTGCAATTATTACAGTAATCATTAGAACAAACTTTCAAAATAACATAGAAATGAAACTGGCATGTAATACCACAACTGGTACACATTTGATTCAAGAAATATCATTTTGAAGTTTTAATTGCACAAACTCAAAAAGGATCAGACAAGACAAAACCTGCTCAAATTTCAATTTCTGATCTTTGGCTTTGACAGAGACAACAGGATAACCCTTCTGCTTTGTCCATGAATTCATCAGCTTTTTCACAGGTTCCCCAGATCCCTCTTCAAGGGCTGCCCATAAGTCTTCTGTCTTTGCATTTGAGTAAGCATGTTTTTTTATGTATGAAGCAAGTGATCCCTGATTGCAGAAATGATTCACAGGTAAACAAAATGAAATTATCATAAAATTTTAAGAAAGGAATAAGAATGATTCATCAACCAAAAGAAAAAGACCAATAAGGAGAACACAACTTAGACCCACTTGGAGAAGGAAACACGTCAAAGTAAGAACCAGCCATACCTGAAAGGGTTTAGCCCCTAGATAGCTTTGTAGCATGCGAATAACTGAGGCACCCTTTCTATAACTTATTGCATCAAATATCTCATCAACTTCACCAGCATGATTAATATCCACCTACAAATAACAATACTTTTTAAGATATATTGGTCTAGGAACAAGCAGTTACATCAATCCTCTAACGGGAGAAATATTGCACTAGATGCTGATTCTACCTCAATAGGATGGGATTCTTGAAGCCCATCCAACCTGAGACCCTCTGTTGTTTCAGCAAGAAATTGAGTCCATATTTTCCACTCTGGAAACAAGCTATCAGCTGCCAAGTAGCTTATCTGAAAACAGACAATCACTTAAAATTACATTTCTCTAACACATGCTCCATAGCAAAATCAGGTACAAAACTCAAGAACCATACCCATGTTGCAAAACCCTCATTCAACCACAAGTGTGTCCACCATTCCATTGTTACAAGATTACCAAACCACTGGTGTGCCAGCTCATGAGTCACTACAATAGCAACCTTTAAAGAAAACCAAGTCAAATAGTCAAACATTTTGTGCGCTGGGAACAAATCCAAACAATAATACCAACACAGGAACCACATTACCCTCTGTTTGTTAGCAGCTGCAGAATGCTGATCATCATAGAGCAATGCTGTTTCACGGTACGTAACTAAGCCATAGTTCTCCATGGCCCCAGCTGCAAAATCAGGGATTGCAATCATATCCAATTTGGGAAGAGAGTATGGCACAGCAAAATACCTGTACAAGTTAGCTAGATTAGTTTGATATTGAATACCAAAAAACAGAACATAGACTCATCTCTGAATGAAAAGACCATAAAATGAATTATTAAAGTCTCTGGTTTCTTGTCTCTGTCAATTGGAGACATGAAGAGCATGAATAGTGAGCAACATATCAAACATTATATGCTTGCCAAACATACTCTTTATATAATTCAAGTGTCTTCACAGCAACATGCAGAGCAAATTTCCCTTGATTTGCCTTCCCAACTTGAGAGTACACTCGAACTTTGACCCCTATGCAAAGATGCGGGTAAGTATAGAAGAAGGCCAGTTTACCATAAGAGAGTGAAGAAATAAAGTATGATGATACCATCAGATGTATGATCTTCCACATAATCAAACAAACCAACAACAACTGCCACCAAATATGTGGACATGATTGGCGATTCTTGATAGGAAACTGTCTTCAGAGCTCCATGCACCTTCTCCTCACTGACTGGCATGTTTGAAAGGGCCACCAGTTCAGAAGGCACATCTAAAGTGATCTTGAATGTAGCCTGTAGAAAACCTGAATAATATATTAAAGTAATGAACTCAAATGGTAATATAAATGGGTAAAGCAGGATCCTATATCTGCATGACCTTGCAAGCAGGTTCATCCCAACATGGAAAGCATCGTCTAGCCTCAACAGGCTCAAACTGTGTAACAGCCATGTTCTTCTTCTCACCATTATGCACGTAAGTACTGCATATAAGTACATCAAGAAATTCATAAATAGAATTGAACTGAATTATGAAAATCTAAAATTACATACAAAATGAGTTTCCCTTTTTTGACATTTCCTCATCAAGCAAACAAAAGCATCAGTGAATTACCTTCTATAGAACCCCTTCATTCTGTCATTCAAGATCCCTTCAAACCCGATGGCCAAGACTCCCACTCCAATCGGAAGTGTTTCAGTAAATTCCAGCACCAAAATCCCATCTTCATCAATCAACTCAACTTTAGATGGCTGGAACACCTGTTCATTGGATTCAAAAAACAATGACAAACACACCATTCAGTTGAACAACACCCACAAGCAAGAATATACATTAAAAGATCAAAAATGCTGAATAAAATATAACATAATCAAATTTTTCTTCAGAACAAAGATTGATATGCTGATGCTTAAATTAATCAGCAAAAAACAGTAATAAACAGAAGAGAAAGTTGCAGAGATCGGTGGTACCTTAGAAGACCTCCGGGGAGAAAACGAAACGGAAGCGTTGTCGATGGAGAGTTCGACAGCATTGAGGACGATGAATCGAGTATTGTCGACGATGTCAAGGTCGATGGCAACCGAACCTCCAAATTTGCAGGCGGAGAGGTCGGGTTTCAGGCGAATATCGTAGCGTTTCGGGACAGCGAACTTGGGGAGCCGTGGCTGGCCCTTGAATTCTTCCATTCTGCGGTATCTTCCGTGCGCAGTGAGTGGGAACAACTTAGCCACTCGAAGTATGACGCAGAGAAGTTGGTGAGTGCGCAATTTTATATATCGAAAAAGTGTTTTGTAGTCCGTCCTGCGTAAACTGCCCAACATCAACCCCATTGTTAGTGGAGACCGAAATGGGTTGAAGGTTGTAGCACCAAACTATTTATAGATGGTTTCGTGCTAACTTAAGAAGATTTGATGGGTGTTTAAATTATTTTATTGATCTAATTACTTATTTTTTATGTTTCAAAATAACTGTTATTTTATGATAAAAAAATGTTAATAATTACTTTTTTATTTATAATGTATATTTTTATAAGTTAAATTCTTTACTTAGATAATGGGCTAAAAAGGATATATTTAGCCCTTTATCTTATTAAATTTCAAATTTTTATTCTTTTATCTTATATTATAAAGTTTTTAACCCTTAAAATTAAAAGTTTAAAAATTTTTACTCTTAAACTAACATAATTCATTAACTTTCCGATAAAGCAAGAATAAAATATTTATGGTATCAATCCTCAAAGGTTAAAAATGTAACAATTTAGTTCTAAAATTTTACAAATTTTAAAAACTAGTAAACTAAAAAAAATTAATGGATAATTTTCTCACATACATTAAAAAAATATTAAATATATGTAATCAAATTGAATGATTAACTTAATTTAAAGAAAGAATTCTGATTGTGAATAAAGAAAATTTATTAGCTAAATTAAAATAAAAAGTACAAGAGATCAAAAAAATACAGTTAAAAAATTTTCTTTAATCTCAATTAAATTTATTTCTTCAGATTCAGTTAATTGCTTAATTTGATTGTAGATATCTAATACTAGTCTTGTGTATATGATAATCATCCACTAATTATTTTTAATTTACTAATTATTTTTAATTTTTATTATTTTGAAACTAAATTATTACATTTTTAATATTTAAAAACTAATCATGTAAATATTTTATTCACCTTAATGAAGAGTTAACAGATTCCATTAGTTTAGGGGTTAAAATCTTCAAACTTTTAAGTTTAATGGCTAAAAATTTTATAGTATAAAGTAAAAGGCTAAAAACTTCAAATTTAATAAGATAAAGGACTAAATACATATTTTAGCCTAAATAATGAGTAGAATAACCTTTTCTAAACCATATAGTTGTATTTATTGATAACCAAGTATCATTTTATAGACTAAAACTAAGTTTATGGTTCATGTTTTGATATCAATACGAAAAAAAAATTAATTTCTTTAAATGTACCAAGATTAATGAAAAAAGTGTATCTTTAAATTTGTTAAAAAAAATTTAGTTTCAAAATATAAAAAATTTGATCTAGAAAGACCATGACAATAAGTTGAAGAAAAAAAAAAAAGGAAGGTTAAATACTAATTTTAATCCCTCAATTTTATAGAGTTGCACTTTTTTTGGTCCCTCAATTATTTTTTACACTTTTTTTATCTCTCAACTCTAAGAAATGTACAATTTTGGTCATTTTGTCAATTTGAGCCATTAAGTCTATCCACGTGACATTTTTTATATTTTTGAATGACATGGAGAAGACAACCTAAAAAGGTGCTGATATGGACAAAATATTATGCCATGTCATATTCATGTGAATTGAATGCGTCAAATCCCCTCAAATGAGTCCCATATTGCCCGCAAAGAATCAATAAAGGGTTAAAATGTTTGGAAACCCTAAAATGCTCTCTCATCTCCACTCCATCAAATTAACTCCTCAATAAACAATGTCAATCAAACCCTAATCAAATTCCAATATAAATGCAATTAAATTGTAAATCAACTCCCAAATTTATCAAGAACAGGAAATGGAATCGAAAGAAGAATAAAAAAAACATGGTGAACATGACAAACAAAGCTCTAAAGAAGAATGGAAATCAACAAAACCTAGCTATAAACCCAGCAACTAGGTTTCTTTAAACCTAGTAGTTGGGTTTCTTTGAACCTAGTCGATCCAGGTTCCACCAAACCCAACAGCTAGGTTTGATGGAACCAAATAGAGTTGGGTTTTGTCGAACCAATAGAACTAGGTTTTGTTGAACCCAACAATTGGGTTTGACGGAACTCGATGGACCTCAATCGATTTGGGTTCCATCAAACCCAACAACTGGGTTTTGTCGAACCAGCAAAGTTTGGTTTTGTTGAACTGTGCCGATTTGGGTTTGTTAGGTTTTCTTCCATTAAGCTAGAGGTCGGAAAAAGAAAGAAAGAGAAAGAAAGAAGGGGAAGGAGATGGATCAAGAGGGTGAGGGTTAATAATGTAATTTTGTTTGTTTTTATTTCTTTTTATTAAAATATAAATATTTATTTGATATAGTATTTTTATTTGTCTATGCAACATAATTGTAAGATATGTTATTGCCACATCATCAAAAGAATTAAAAGAAAATGCCATATGAAATTATTTAATAGCCATGTTATGCTTAATTGATGGAAGAACCAAAATTATGCAATTTTTAAAGTTGAGAGATAAAAAAAATGTAAAAAATAGTTGAGAAATTAAAATTGTGCAACATTATAAAGTTGAGGAACCAAAATTAGTATTTAACCAAAAAGGAATAACCTTTTTTTGGGTCTTAGTATTAAACTGAGAGGTTAAAATAAGGAATAAATAACAGCAGACTAAATGGAATATATGATAGCAATTAACAATGTCTTTGCTAATGGGTAATGGCGACAATGGCCAATCCATTTCAAGATTCTAATTCCAAACAAGGGAAACTATTTATCACAAATAACTTTTAAAAGAAAAATTACTTTGATTAACTTTGAGGAAACTTAGAAGATTTGAGGGGTGATTAAATTATTTTATTAATCGAATCACTTACCTCTAATGTTTCAAAAAATAACTATTATTTTATGATAAAAAATATTAACTACTCCATT
>BPVZ01000020.1:2637545-2659876 GCA_020521535.1 Rubroshorea leprosula
CCCGACTTAGATGGCTCTGTTATTTTTGCGGCGAGAGAATACTGCAATTAGTTTGGGGACATCTGACGGCTAAACAGGAAGATGGCGCCGGCGCCAGGTCCAGACACAGTCGAAGGAAGAAGATAGGAAACGAGAACCAAAATCAAAATTTTCGCTGCTTGAATTCGATGATTACTGTCACTAGGTACACACCATGATTCATTTATTTTAAGTTATCAACCCTGTAATTTTTCTGTTGCATAGTCATCCCATGAATGCCAAGTATAGATTATGTATTTGGTGGTAGATTTTCTTTGAAAATGTATACATTTGCGACCCCCAGATCACCAATTGGATAAAGGGTAGTTTTTTCTTCGTGATTCCATTACATAAACGAAGGTGCTATAGGGACAACCTTTTAAATGTATACAATTTTCACTTTATTAAATGAATGTATTTAATGTTAAGGGTGTCCCGTGAATAAAATGTTGTCCCAAAAACATTTTCCTTTCATAAAACCTCAGTACGCTTTGGGTTGGGATTGGAAGGTTGAAAATGGATTTCCTTTAGTTGTTGTGTGTTTTTGGCCACCTTCTTTGGTTGTTGTTAGTAGTTGGTACTTTCCCTTCCATTGTGGCTTTTCTTTATTTCTAGACGTTAGAGAACAAATAAGGGGATAGAGTTTTTTTTTTTTTTTTTTGGGTCAGGAATGTTGTTTTATAGTTGTATAATGGTTGTGTATGTGGATGCCATTTTGGGGTCATGATCCTTGCAGTTTAATCCCTTGTCGCGAAGATCTTTGTTGGTTTCACCCACAATATTGACTTCTTTCTTTATGTGTGTATGCGTTTGTGTGTCACTGTCTTGAATGTCAAAGGAAAGGAAATGTGTGTGCAAGGTTGGGGGAATTGTCGATTGTAGTTGGTGGCATTAATTAATGAGAGGAAAATTATCATTTAATGAATCTTACTTTTCAACTGAAACAAACGAGTCACTCAAGTTCAGGTTCTCATTGCTATTCCAATTCCACAGCATTGTCGGTCTTCTGAACTTTTGATGCAGAAACTCACAATTCTTAAATATTGAGCAGTTCACCCTTATTCATTTTATCTATGGAAATTGTAAAGGAAGTATACATTTTAATCTAGGATTTCTGGGGTTTTTTGTTTTTTTTTTTTTCTTCTTTTTGATAGTTGGAAGCAGATGAACTTGCTATGTTACAACTTTCTGTTATGAGTGCATGAAACTATAGAATTCGAAATTTCTACATACTTGCTTAACAACTTGTCACTTATGATGCCTCTTCTTCTTCATTTCCTTCTTCCATTTTGTTTCTTTTGTACGGTTAATAAGGATTTAGGCATATTTCTGTTCTTTAATATCATTGAGATTGATTGTCAGAATTGGTGAAAGGCTGACCCCATTTTTTTCCCTTTTTTTAAGAGAAGGTGGAGTTTTATTCCTAGTTGTTTGAATAAAAATAATGCAGCCCTTTATTTCTTTATAGTAATTTGTGCATAGATGAAATGTTTTATAGACCTGCATTAATTATGGTTTATAATAGTATAATGAGATGACGTTTTATCCAGTATCCTTCAATTTAAAAGAGATGACTGGTAAAAGAGATGACTTTTATTATGCTTGAATGGGAATAATTTGTGTTAAACAAAATTCCCAAGAAATTTTTTTTTTCTTTTAAGAAGAAAATACGTCTCTGATATTGATAGCTTGGACAGGTACTAATTTAGTATTGTAAAGAGAAAGGAGAGGGGGAGACAGAGTGTGTTTTTATACTTTAGAGCCTCCTTTGAATTAAAAACCTTTTCTTTTTGTGTTGGATGTAGTCGTAAATTTATTTTTAGAATTATTTTCAGGTTAATTTACACCTGCAATTTTTTTCTTTTGGACTTCAAATGCTTGCGTTCCTTGATGAACTAGAGAAAACAAAGGGTATTACAGGCTCTGAAAAAAAAAAAAAAAAACTGTTATTAGCCTGCCAGATCAGAACTTAAAATCTGTAAAAAGGAAGACGGGGCCTAATGACCCCCTCAGATGGACACATCCTCCTGTTAACAATTGTATTAACCCAGTTTGCTGCTTCCTTTGCAGCTCTTGGGACTGCAAATCAAACCTCATGATGCTGTTTGAAGCGGTAGATTATTAAGACACTTGATTCTTGAACTTCATAGCTTGATTCTAGTTATTTATTTGCTTGTAGAACAGGTTGTACAATTGATATAAATATTACATGGATTGTACAAAGGTTTTGTTGCAGTTCCAGTTGGTGAACGACCTGAACTTTTTCTTATGTCAATGATGTTCTAGTCCTAGAGTCTCTAGCCAACCCCCTAAATTTCTTGATCATGGATATTTATCATAGTCAGAACATGATTGGAGTGGTTTTATATCCCAATCAAAGTTACTTGCATCTAATTGCAGGATTGAAAGAATGCATCGTGGCACTGGAAAAAGAAAACAGCTCAAATGGATGTCTATTGAATATGTCAAACTGTCAATTTAGGATTTGTAATTTAGAGTTTCCTTAACTTGGTTAGCAAAAGGATACGTCAAACTGTCAATTTAGAATTTGTAATTTAGAGTTTCCTTAGCCTGGTTAGCAAAAATGGAGAACAGTAGGTTCTCATGTTTATGTTTCCTTTTCTGGATGACATCACAAAGAATCTGTGTCATTGTCGTGAAATGTAGTTTTATGTCTTTTCCCAGATGGGAAGGAATTCAGTGTGTGATTCATTAACTTCTATGCGTGGAGCTTGCATTGGTAGAACGTTAGGTAGCAAGCCTAGGATTATTTGGTCAAGCATTATGCACTGATTTTCAATGGAATAGTTATGCCATTTGTTTACTTTTTGTCTTTATGATAATATTCTGGATTCCAACCTCCTAGAACAATTTGATATAAATATTGTTTCTGTTAATTTGTAATTTTCAGAAACAATTTTGTCAATTCCACAGTGCTTATGTGAAATCCTCCACTAATAGGAATAGTTACCATGGAAGCTGACAGTGGCACAATAATAATATTTTTCCCGTGATTGGTGTTTTTAGTTGGTTTGTAGACAATTTTCTACCATGCTCTCTTCTGGATATTTATTTTGTTGTCGCTTTTGGTATTACTCCTCCTATTTGCTCATCAATAATTTGTTTAGACTTTTCACCTGCTTCTGGACATGCTTTGGTTAGGTATTGCATACAATTGCTATCTTTGCCTGGTATTCCTGTGTACATGTTTACAGCTTCTCAAGGCTTCTCTTTTGTCTTCTGCAGATGAACACATCCATTCCGGATGGGAAATGAACTTTTGGGTGTTAAGAGTTGCGAGGAGTCGTTCTCATGTGTAGCAGATACGTGTTTTTCTAAAGTTTTAATGTCTGATTGGTCTAATTTCTAGCCATTGTCAGCTTCTAAAGGTAGAAGCTGAATTTACAAAAATGTTTAGAACATTTCATGGTGTTCGTTTCCTGAGATGGGATTACTTTTAATGGTGGAGGTTAAACTAGATCCAATCACAGACCACAACATTAGCTAAGCATAATTAGTAACAACAAACTATATTACGACACGTATTACTAGCAAATTAATAAAGTAAAACAAGAGTAATTAACAGGGAGAGTTATTTTGAATTTCAACATTTGCATTGATAACCTGGGAAGAAATTGTTGCTTGATCTTGAAAGGCATCCTTTATGACCTTTAATTCTCATGTTAGGCACCACTTGAATTGACATGTTCTTTTGTTCTCTGCATAATGTTTGTGAAAACCATTACTAGAAAACATTGAACCGTAATGAGTGCTCTCTCTTAAAAGGACTAGCAGGTAGCGGCCACCTTAGTAGTCACCATCCAAATGTAGGGTGGTACTTTTTGACTGCTCAATTCATAAATTTCAGTATCGTTAATATTTAGAAAAATTAACCATTGCATTTTTTGCTAACTCTGATAACTATAAAGACAATGTCATGACTTCAAATATTAAATCATATCCCTTTTTTTTGAAATACATGATTAAAAGCATAATGCAAGTTGCAGGGTAATTAGCATTTGGTGTTTATGGGGTTTGATTTGAGCTTTGAGGTGAACGAAGCATCCATCTAATGGTCAATGGAGAGGGAAAGCAATTCATATTTCCTTACCTAACACTAAGTTTTCTTTTTGGTGATCACATGCCCCCAATAATTTCTAATCGAAGCACAAAATTTTAAAATAAGACAAATAAGATTACTGAATTTCCCCTGTTTTCACCTTCAACTCAAAGATTTGTGGCAAGATTTGAAGGACAGAGCAGAGGCTGCTAGAGCTCTCTCCACCGTACATTTGGCCTAGTAATTACACATTTTCAAACAAATACAAGCCAGTTTGTCCAAATGTAGTAATAGGGTAGCCATCTTCGTTATTAATTAGCAATAACACAATAATTATTGCTTCTTTATTATTCCTGATAATCGGCCTGCCAATACTATTAAATCATAATAGCACTCGGTCAAGCCGCGGAAATTTATTCGAATGAATTACGAGCACGTATACAATTTGAATATCATACCATTCAGTCAAAACTTAACAAACATAAATTGAGTTGTGAAAAGTTTATTTTCAAATAAGTTATAAGCACGATTAGCATTCAGTAATTCAAATACCATACCATTCAGTCAAAGTTCGAAAATTTTAATGTAAAATCATATATTGAGTTATAAAAATTTATTTTCAAATAAATTATAAATGCAATCAAGATTTAATAATTTAAATATCATACCATTCAATTAAAACTCAACAACTCTAATACAAAATCATGAACATGAGTTGTGAGGATTTATTTTCTAATGAATTAGAAGTGCAACTAATTTTAAACATCTATAAACTATTTTATTCAACAATTTAAATTTAAGTGAAAGTTTAAGTGAAGGATCGAATAACTATTAATCCTAACAATTATTGTCTTGCGTGAAAGGAAAATTCCAACAAACTTTCTTATGGAAAAGTACAATTAGATATATAGAGAATTGCCATGATTCAAGGAAGAAAAGTCTCCTTAATAAGTTCTTTAATGCCACGCCCACCCCGCCCACTTCCCTCTCCTTTTTTTTCATATTAGGATAAAGGTGAGGTTTAAAAAGGTCTACGCTCTAAGCTTCTTGAAAACAATGTAAGCGGAAATCTTTTAAAAAGAACTGGTCAGTAAGTCCTCTATGATTTATTAATATTTCAGCAGTCTGCATGGACACACATTAATGTTGCTTTCAGATTCATTGTTACAATAGCAAGGGCAATGGTGTCAGCCTTGTTGGCACAAGAAAAAAATGGGGGGGGAGGGGGGATGAATTCAAGAGTTCATCATTATCACGACAAAATCATACAACAGCGACATAATATATACAGAATTTTTGAATGCCCTTTTTAGCGCAGCCTGCAGTTAACCAGAAACCATCTTTTAATCTCATAAAGTTGCATCCAATATGCTGATTCATGATCATGACATAGTAATAATATCTATGATAAAAAAGATACATGGCTTTTTTTCATATATTATTAATATATATATATATATATATTCACACATATGGTTTTACTGTTAATTTTCATTGCCTGTAAAGCAGGGAATTTCTTGTGACGGCCAATCTTCATCGTTGAGGAAAAATTCAAGTGAATCTAGACCCAAGGTGGCATTGTTGTCCTCCTCTGGACAAGGATTTTTTGTCCAATCCACGAACATCTCCTCTATTTCAAATGGTTGCAGACAGTACTGTTCTTCTCCAGTAATGCTTGTCTGAACATGATCATTGCTTCCAAAAGTCAAGAAATCCGCCTTCTGCCTGGAAATCACATCCAGCACTTCATTTTGATTCCACTCGTCTTGGAGCTCAGGTTGGTCTTGAGGGGTCAAGGTATGGTTAGGTTCTACCTCTTCACTACGTTGCAGCAATGGGTACAGGAGCTTGGTGCATCTGGTGGCCTTGGTCCGGATGGCCTTGGTTTCTAAGGTCGGTTGTGAGTTGGATGGCTCCGTGGTCTGGGGTTCACTGGAAATCTTCTTGAGTCCAGAATTGTCCGGAGAGGATGACTGAGTCTGCGTCTGAGCTCTAGCCTTTTTCCCTAGGTTGGTGTTCCAGTAATTCTTGATTTCATTGTCTGTTCGCCCAGGTAGCCTTCCAGCTATTAAAGACCATCTAGCAAAGAGAACAAAATACATGATTCCTTCATCCTTATTACAATTAGAATATTATGGAGATCATGGAAAAAGAAAGCAAAAAAAAAAAAAAAACACCTGTTGCCAAGAAGATTATGGAGTCTAATTATGAGTTCTTCCTCGTCGTGCGATATGTTGCCTCTTTTGATATCTGGTCGAAGATAATTCAGCCATCTGAGTCTGCAACTCTTCCCGCATCTCTTCAAACCTGCATTTCAAAATGAATCAATTTTCAATTTATTCAGGTGTTAGACCTTATATTTAGCTTTTAATGCATTTCCCACCTGAAGGGGTATGTTCAAGAAACAGGGGAAACAGAGGAAAACAGGGGAAGAAGATAAAGGGAAATTGAGTACCAGCTCTTTTTGGGAGGTTTCTCCATTTGCCTTCTCCATGTGCCTTGATATAAGAAGTGAGAATTTTGTCTTCCAAGGCAGTCCAGGCTCCTCTGTTAAGTCCTTCCTTGGAGCAACATGGACTCCTCCCCATTTTTTTTTTCCCTCTCTCTTTCCTTCCTCCTCTTCCTCTCTTATACTATGATTTCTCTTCCTCTGACCTCTGCTAAAGTTCAAATTGAAAGAGGACGCAAGTCCCTTTTATATAGCACATCAAGTCAAGAAATGCAGCTGATGAGCGGACTATGACGCTAAAAGTTTTAGTTAGTTTAGCTTAAGCTATAAGCAACCAAATTAAGACAAGAGGGAACTATTTCTATACAAGCTAATTAAATGCGGGCCCTTTTTTATTCTTTTGGTATTTATTATTAAGGTATTCTTTTACCCACTTTAAAATTAATATCTTTCTGAATAATTTTAAAAATACATCATGACATCTCAATATTTAAAAAAATTAATTTCTTTAAGTGTTAATTTCAAATTTTAGATCTTAAATTTAATCTATAAAATAATACTTACTTAATAGAACTCTATCCTTTCAAGTTTGTGAACCATATTATAAAATAGAGACATAAAAAAACTGTTTTGAAGTAAGATAATAAGAACAACGTATTGCTTGTGGTACTAAATTTTTCAAACTTGTGAAGTGGAAATTCATGGCATTACTAACACCAATTAGCTACCATGTTACCTTTCTCGGGTACGTGGCATGCCAGGAGTGGCTGGAAATATGTCTGAGTTGAATTTCAATTTGCATGTGCATTAAATGGCATTCCAAAATCCAAACCAATTCTTCTGTATTAGAAACAATTACAAGTTCTGAAACTGATTGAAGGGGCATTGAATTATCAATCATGAATAGTCTACTTTGGTGTTCCCCTTCTTTTGCATACCGTTTTCCCTTGTCCAATGAAGAAATAACCCTTATGCCACGCCTCTTTCTAATTCTGACAAAGGTAACAGAGTTTCAAAACCATAATACTCGTGCAAATTGAATGAAGGCAGAATATCATTCTCCAGGATCAAAGGATTAATTAATTACAGTAGTCTGCACTCTGCAGCCGGAAAAAATTTTGTCCATGTTTTACTCCCCCCATTTCTCCTATTGGTTGTCCTCCTTTGCTTGGACCTTCCAATTAGTGGTTGTTAAGCGTCAACAGGTCAAGTACTTGTACTCTTACAAATGTTGACAATGAACTCGATAAGCAGCACACTCCACTTTGTTCTCAGACCATGCACTGTCTGACTCTCGGGAAATGGCAGCAGGAAATCGACCACAAAGCCTTTGGATAACTTAGCAGCTAAGCAGCCGTGTCACATGCGAAAAGAACAGGGAACTGATTACAAGTCCTCCTCAATTAAGGCTTGATGGGAACTAGGTCTAGACGTTGATAGTATGTGAGATAGGCAGGTATGTGTATTAATTAAAAATATTAAAATAGGACAAGAAATGCTACATTTTTTTATTCAACACACTTCATTATATATTTTTTAAGAAATTATCATTTTCAAACTTGAATGAAAAGTGAAAAACCTTAAAACTATAAAATTTAATGACTAAATTACTACATGTCGACAAGTGTGTCGAATTAAGTGTACCAATAATTTTTCATTAAAATAAGATTTAGTATATAAATTTAGCCTTTTTTCTGCCTTTGCTTTCTGGTGATATGATGCCATGCCAATAGCCACTACAAACAGTTGTGATTTTGATTGTATAAGCGTATAAGTAACTCTCTCTTTGTAATTGTTTTCACATCTAACCATACTTTGGACTAGTGTTTTGCATTCCAGACTGGAATGCTAAACACTCTTGTAATATTAATGTTGGACTAGATAAGTTTAATCTTTTTGCTTCAGTCAAAGGAAAATTATTAAAGAACTTATCTAAGAGCTGGCAGTAGGTTAGTAAGGTTTAATAATCTAGGTAAGATAAGATTGCTCTTGTATTTCTTCCTTCTGATATAAATATTATCATAGACTAGTTATTCCAAAGTCAAAATGCTAATGAATGTTTGAGAAAATAAATCAGGATATTATTCTCAAATAAATAGAATATTATGACAACAACAAATACCATAAACCAAAAAAAAAAAAAAATTCTTTAGGAAAGAGACTAGTATAGTGATTATTAAAATTTCATTAAAAAATGATCAAAACTCCATAAAAAAAATATTACAATCAAAATAAAGAAACTAAAATTTTGGACCAATTGTCATCCACGTACACACGCAATTTTTTTTTTTTCTTGATTTCATTGGCAGAGAAGATAAGATGTACACATCCAAAGTTAATTTTGTATAATTTGTATAAGAATCCTATTTGCTGCATAACAGCTTTTTAAATTTGCATTGTTAAGGGAAGAGAAATAAAAAAATAAAAAATAAAAAATAAAAAATAAAAAAGAAAGAAAGAAAGAAAGAAAGAAAGAAGGAAAGAGAGAGAGAGAAGAGAAATCCATTGAGTGTGCACTAGTACTGTGGAGGTTGCTTTCAGGGAAAGATGAAAAACCAAAGGTTAATTAGTTCTCAACTAACTTTCAAATCTAATCTTAAATTCATTAGGTAGTGTCAGTAATCTCTAATCACTTTTATTTTTGTCCACTTGATTTATAAATAAACATACAATAACAATGCATGTGAAAGAATAATTCAACAAAAATTAATTGGGTATGGAGGATAAACTAGCCTAAGTGCCTAACGTATTTTATTTTGATGCGGAAAACTTTCACTTAACTACGTAATTAAATCTTGTTTCCATTTGAGCTGGAGTCACGGTAAATCTATAAACATTATGAGCCCAATCTAAAGGAGCTGGTCCAGCTCGTTGTGGTTGGTCTCAATCGGCCGGCATCCTCATCTATGCAAGTTTTATGTTAAGCATTTGTTACAATAATAACTCAATGATAAACTCGTTTTTTTTCATAACATAATTAATTCAAAGTATTTTTTATGGTCAAAATATTTTCTGAGTTAATCTTTATATACATATACTTTTGAGACATCTCTTCATGAGCAATCTTTAAGTGCATTTTTGCATCTTGTTTATTGATCTAACTAGTTTTTTCAAGAAAATTTACCTTAACAATTTACACCTAAGCTTACTTTGTAAATTCGAACTTATTGGTGAATTCAACCTTTAAAATATTTGTAAATCAAAAGTTTTGAATCCAAATTAATATAATGTAGGGTAAAAAGATCGTAGATAAAAAGTTCGTAATATCTTTTCTTCTTCTTCTTCTTCTAAAAAAGAGAAATATATATATAAAAAAATGTTATCATCCATTTATATTACAAAATAAAAATGGAAATCTCATCATTTTTACTAAGAATTTGGAGACCAATGTAAAAGGAGCAACACAAGGCAAACCCCATACATTTTGTATTTGTTTTTGTTTTTGTTTTTTGTTTTTTGTTTTTTTTTTTATAAAAAATAGAAAAATATATTAAATAATAAAAAATTGCAATAGAATCTTCATCTCATGACATTATAGCCTAAAGTAGCATATCCTAAAGACAAAATCAGAAGTATAGCCTACAACATTAGTAACAAATTTAAACTATATCCATGACGAATATAGACAATTAAGCAAAAAGAGCCATCTGCAACTAGATATTGCAATTACAATCGCTGTATGAGCTAAATATGGCTATTAATGTAGAAAGGAGAGTTACTATGAGCATCAGCAGCATCAGCAGCTACTGAATATCCTCACCTATTTAACCAACTTCATAGGGTGAGCAAGGGATTCCGGCAACAATAGTTCCCAACTCACAAGTTGTTGCCCTATCCATTCTTAAAGAATAACCAACATGAAGGGCATGGTCCTCCTCCATGCAAGCACAAGGCACCCCACTCGTTCCCATGTGCTCCCAACCATGAACCCATCTTTTCTAATCCTCTTCAAGCCCTTGTTGTCAAAACTCATTAAGGGCTCCTTTGCCGACTTGAATATCATTCTTCCCTTGCATAACACAATTGGCTTCACCAACATCCTTTTCCTTCTATTTTTGACCATAAAACCCGGTTAACCTCCAATGACAACCATTCAGATCAACAATTTCAACATTTTATAAGGGACTATGAAATAGACGATAGTTGCAATTGAAAATCATCTATCCAAAGCAGAGCCAATTCACCCCATACCAACACAATCAATAGCAAAACAGTGTGCAAACCCTAGATCTATGTGAATCAAATTCATCTTAGTAAATGTTCGCTTTGTTTTAGAGACGAAGATGATACCAGGCTTGTGCAGAAAACAAAGCTTCTTATTTTTGAAATCACAAAGTCCTCCCCGAGATCTCAACAAATCTAGGTCAATATGCGATTCGGAACCATGAAGGGAATAGGGAAACCGAGACAAAAGCAAAATGAGAACTTTGTGTCTCACAATTTCGGTCCATTGCAACACCAACATGAAATGATCTACTATGGAGAAATTTAAAAAGTAATAATCTTATTTTTTATTATATAATTTATTATGAGATATATATAAATAAAATTTCAACCATAGATTACATTTAAGCGAAGCCGGAACTAAGATTGATATAACAACCACTAATTGGTAGTATTAGTTTTTGCCGATATTACTAACAGAATAGTTATGTCTCAATTAATGATCTAACCTGGATGAAGACCATATTGGTGAGCTGAGAGTGGGATCTTGTTTTCAAATCACAAGGCTCAGCTGCGCCTACAAATTTTTTTTTTTCCTAGCATGGCAGATATTAGGTTAAATGTCAGTTTGGGTCCCTTAACTTTGGAATTTTACATAATTTTAGTCTTTCAACTTTTTATATACTTTTTTGGTCCGTTAACTATAAAAAAAATGCAGTTTTTAGTTCTTTTGTCAATTAATCTATTAAGTATGTTCATATATGTTTATTTTTAGTTCTTAAACTTTTAAGTTGAGGGATAAAAATTGTGCAAAATCATAAATTGAAGGGATTAAAAATGTGTATATATAAATAAATTTAACAGATTAATTGACGAAAAAATAAAAAAAAATGCATTTTTTATAGTTGAGAAATTAAATGACGGACCAAAACTATATAAAATTCTAAAGTTGAGAGATTAAAATTAGCATTTAACCTCGATATTATTATGAATCTAGTGTTTAGTAATTCAAATTACAAAATATAAAGGATCATTTCTTAATATTAGGGAATTTTTTAAGGACACTTTCTAATATATTCTTCGGTTTAATATATTACATAATATATTTATTAAAAATTATTATTTTTTAATTTGAAATTAAAGATAAATAAATTTAAAAATGCACCTGTACATATATGATGCAAAACTCAGTTAAATCATCTACACTTATATAATATTTTGATGACGGAGCTAGATAGGATTTACCAATTATTTTTTTTCAATCTAATGACTAATGTTTGTAATTCAATATAATCCGAATTGTAAATTTTTTTTATATTATTATAATTCATGGAATATTAGTGCCTGCAAGTTCCTTAGCAGCAGCCAGCTGTTCATCTCCATTTATGCAGTTAGGTTAGGAGTAGTTTAAGTAGTTGATTCTTGATGACTACTTTAATCCATTTGGAATGTTACAACGAAATTTCTTATTCAAAATGCTCATTGTTATTATTGTTATTTTTCTTAATTGCGAGTCCGTACATTTTCTTAAATTATTATAGTTGGATACGATTCTTGTAAAAATAAATATCATCTTACTAATTAATAAAATATTCTTACTAATTAACAAACAACACAAACACTCAGCAGGTCCGCCAGCATATATATATATATATATATATGGCATCTCCGAATATTCAAATTGGCTTTCTACCTGCTTCTTAATTACTCATATCTTTCGTACAAAATATAACAGAATTGAAGTGACCATATGGTATTTGTGCTTTCGTATCAACCTCTAAAATCTTACATTTTTTTAAACCAGAACATAAATTTAATGAAGAAATTAATGTATGATGAAGGGGATGTGAAGCTGATGCTGATGCAGAACCTACCCCCACGTTACTTGCTCAGATTTTAATTTTATCCATCATTTTTTTTTTGTATTTACGTGGTATTTTTAAGTTAATTTTTATATATTTTAAAGTTATTTTTTTCTCAAATAATCTCAAAAATACATTTTTAATATTAGTATGATACATTTTAAAAAATTAATTTCCTTAAATATTAACTCTAATACTTAAATCTTAAACTTAATTTATAAAAAAATACTTATTAAGAAATTCAACTCATTAAGGTAATTTTACCCATCACGCATCATCTCATCGAAGGCTAAGTAAACTGTTTATAACAATGATACCCATATCTTATCCCTTGTCACTTCAATAAAATTTGAAGTCATAAATTCTATGATGGTATCACATGGTGTCTGGACGTGCAATTTTCAATCAAGTATCTGAATCTCCTAAAGCTATGATTCCTCACAATTTGCACATAACATTATGTAAACTTTATATGTGGAAGGGCAGTAGATTTATTTATTTACTGTAAAATTTGGATGATTTTTTATATGTTTGCTAGCCAACAAAATATCAGATATGGGTCTTAGAGTTGAGATATATAACATAATATATAATTCTCAAACTGATTCTGAGCATGCAATTAATTGGTGGTGATTAATTGTTCAAGCTCAAGTTGCAGTTGAGCATCCTTTCTTTTTATGGTATACAGAATACAGTTGTTATAGATAGCGTTCTTTAATAATGGATCGGATGGGATAATCTTCTTCTGCAACATAGAGTAGGAGGATGGGGGAATAGGACTGAATTAAAAAAAAAAATCAGATCGGAGGCGGAGAGGATATGATTTTCCAATAAAATAAATAATGGGTGTCGTCATCAAGTACAAGTCGTCTTTCCGACAAGGAAAGAGCAACCAACTTTCAAGTTTTCAGACCTTACTGGAGAAAGTTAGTTTGAGAGCGCTGAATGCCACATGGAATGGTAGATGAAATGAAATTAGCAGTGGTTATCGCGGCATATAAATTAATTTGTTAAGGTTATGTAAATGGTTAAATTTTTATTTTAATTTAAATATTAAAAATAATTAATATTAATTTATAAACAAAATTATTAAATATCATAATTAATTAATGTTTTTAAAATTATAAATTAATAAAATATCTGAAAAATTGTGTACCCCGTAACAAACTTACGAGGGGCCATAACCACAGAATGAAATTGCCTGCAAAACGGGAAATATTATTTCATGACAATAATCCTTTCGGCATTCATAGCCACGAAAATTAAGTTTTGCTTCGCTCATCTTTATTCTGTTTTTCTTTCTAGAGGATAAACACTGGGTGTCCAAAGTCCATGTTTTTTCCTTTGTTTGTGGTTTAGGCATGTGGCCGGCTTGGGATAGAGAGACACAACTATGAGCGTAGGTCGTGGATGGGTTTGGTGAAACTTGAGGCTTGGTCTGGTCAAAAGATTAGTCAAATTTTTTATTTAATTTACTCCCCCCCCCCCCCAAAAAAAAAAAAAGAGAGAGAAAGACAAAGCATATCGATTTAAAATCTGGAGCAAATTGAGATCAAATTGAACATCATATATTTGATAATTGATATGGTTACGAGTCTTGATACCGAGAATCGAGGCCCACCGGTTCGGACAAAGAACCGGTCTAGCCTGAAGAAAAATAGTGTAAGGAATGGATGTTTGAAAACAATATTGAATTGTATTTCTGTTAAGTTATATTCTGTACATTGAGTAGCTGTTATATACAATCATAAGAACAAATCTAGATCCTATAGTTATGTATACAAATAAGGAATATAAATATTATTTTCCTAATACTGCAAAGACGTTGCCTTTCAACCATTGTATTGGTCTTCCCTTAATCTGTGCTCACGGGATTGATTAACTGCTTTCTTTATTCCTTGATTAGCTATATTAGCTGAGTCTCCTGTCAACTGTTTCCTTACATGCATTGATCCTGCCTTTCTGCCTTCATACTCCCCCTCAAACTGGAGGTAGGTGATTCAACCAACCCTAGTTTGAATTTCAATAGTTGAAATTGTGCTCGTGGAAGAGGTTTTGTGAGTAAATCTACAACGTGATCTAAACTAGGAGTGTACTTGGTGATTAAAGTACCAAGAGCCACTTTTTCTTGAACAAAGTGATAATCCAACTCAATATGCTTTGCACGGGCATGAAACACAGGATTCACAGACATATGTAATGAGCTAATGTTATCCAAGAAGAGTTGAGGTGGATGAGGAAAGGAAACTCCAATGTCCCATAGAAGATAGGTGATCCAAGTGACCTTAGCTGTGGTAGATGCCAACGCTCTATACTCTACTTCAACAGTTGAACGAGCAATGGTAGATTGCTTCTTCAAAGACCAAGAAATATAGTTAGCTCCAAGAAAGACACAAAATCCCGTGGTGCTTCTTCTAATAATTGGACATCCAGCCCTATTTGAATCACAAAAGCCAGTTAAGGATAATGTACTATAAGAAGAAAATCAAAGAGCATGATGCATAGTCCCCTTAATATATCTTAAAATATGCTTAACTTGTTAGAGATGAGCAATAGTGGGCTATTGCATGAATTGGAAAACTCTATTAATAGCATGACATGTCAATTCTAGTAATTGTCAGATATTGTAGGGCCCCAACAATTTTCCTACACTCTTATGTATCCATGGGATCATTGACTCGTGGAGTAATTGTGTCTTTAGCTGCCAATGGGGTAGCAATAGTTGCAACTTCAACCATGGAAGCTCGAATAAGAACATCTCTAGCATATTTAGCTTGTCATAGAAAAATTCCCCCTAAGAATTTGCTAACTTCAATACTTAGAAAGCAATTAAGAGATCCGAGGTCCTTAAGGGCAAACTTGCTACTAAAATTGTTGATAACTTCTTGTAGTAATGTCAATGAGCTGGTTGTGAGGACAATGTCATCCACATATAATAAAAGTAATATAGTGTCCTGACCATTACGAAGAATGAATAAAGAGGAATCTGCTCTACTGTAAGAGAACCCTATTTTTAAGAGTTGGAAAGTGAATTTGTCAAACCATGCTCTTGGAGCTTGCTTGAGACCATAGATAGATTTGGTAAGCTTACACACATAGTCAAGATGAATCAGATCTTCAAAGCCAGGTGGTTGGCGCATGTACACTTCTTCCTTGAGGTTGCCATGGAGAAAAGCACTCTTTACATCTAGTTGCGTGGCTAAGACAAAGTTGTAGCAAGAGTAATGACTAGCTGCAAGGTTGTTGGTTTTAGAACATGACTAAAAGCCTCCTCAAAGTCCACTCCTGGTACCTGAGAGTATCCTCGTGCTACCAATCGGGCCTTAAATCTATCAACACTACCATCAGGATTCAGCATTGTTTTAAACACCCACTTTGATCCAACAATATTAGTTTGTGGTGAAGGTGTAGGAACCAATGTCCATGTGTTGCTTTTATGAAGTGCCTCTAGTTTTTCCTTCATTACAACGACCTAATGTGGAAGTTGCAATGCTTTCTTTACTGTTCTGGGTTCTCGAATGTCAAAATTTGCATCAATTAGAAAAGAGATATTAGTGGTCATAACATGAGTAGATTTTGGAAACACAGTTTGCACATGTCCTATGTGCTTCCCTGATTTTGTTCTAGTCACCATAGGATGAACAGATGCTGAAGTAGTATTTTGAGGAGGTGGTGGTGCTCCTTAATGTTCTAAGCTAGATGTCTCTAGTGTGGATGAAGGATGTAAATTGTTTTGTCCTCCTTGACCAATACTTGATGTAGATGGACTGGCTCTCCCAGCTTCCTGCGTATTAATCATGGCTAGAGAAGATCCAAGATCTTCTAGAATCCATGCTGTTGTTGATAAATCTTGCTAGAAGTCTGTGTCATTATGGTTTGAGCACAGACTTTCCTCATCTATTGTAATTATTGGAGTTGTGCTAGGTGCTGTGTTATTGTCTTTCTCTTTGTCAGTACCAATAGCTATAGAGATTGGTGTAAAACTAGGCTCATCTAACTTTCTTGAGGGCTGTAAGTGTGGGGAAGCATGTGTCCACTCATCATAATTTGGGTATTTTCAAAGCTCTCCACCTGTACTAACGTTACTTGAAAGCTGTGACATATTAGTATATGGAAGAAAGTTTTCATCAAAAACAACATGCCTTGGTATATATACTTGTTGAGTAGGAAGGTGCAAACATTTGTACCCTTTGTGAATTGGACTATATCCGATAAAGACACAAGGTAAAGACCTTGGTTGAAGCTTATTTGCAGCATAGTCTCTAAGATAAGGAAAACAACGGCATCCAAACACTTTTATCATAGAATGGTTAGGAACCTTACCATAGAAAAGATAATAAGGACTGTTATTTTTCAATACAGGTGTAGGCATCCTGTTGATAAGAAAGACAACAGTAGAAAAGCTATCTACCCAATGGCGTGGTGATATGTTAGCATGAATTAGCATTGTCAAAACCATATGCCGGTGTTTTCTCTTTGCGATTCCATTTTGCTCTAGCGTGCTAGGACAAGACATTTGCTGTTTGATGCCACACTCAACTAGGTAATTGGTAAATACCTTACTGGAAAATTCACCATCACCATCACTTTGAAATATCTATATATTTTTGTTAAACTGAATTGCTACCATTTTTTGGAATTTCTAAAACACATCAAAGAAATTAGATTTCTTATGAGGAGGATCAAACCATGTATATCTACTGTGGTCATCTACAAAAATAATATAGTAAATAAAATGTTTTGTAGATTGAGTTGGAGAAGGTCCCTATAAGTCAGAATGAACTTTTTGAAATAAAGATGTAGCTCTTTCATTGCTCCTATTAAAACAAAGCTTACAACTCTTCCCCATTTGGCATGCAGTGCACAAATATGGGGTTTTATTCCATTTCAAGACTACAATATTGTTTTTGGAAGCTAAAGTTTTTAAGACATTAGAATTTAGGTGTCCTAATCTCTGGTGCCAAATAGAGTCTGTGGCTTTGTTTGAAATGGCTGTAAGAGCAAACTTCTCTCCTTCTTCAAGAGCATACAACTGTCATTTCCTAGTTCCTTTTGTGAACACCGTCTGTGTTACTTGGTCTTTAATCACAAAACCATCAGATGAGAATTCAAATATGCAAGGATTATCATCAGTAAACTTACTAACTGAAATAAGATTCTTTTTAAGATTAGGAACAACAAGAACATTATTCAATTTTAAAGGGCCAATATATGTTGTACCAATATGTGATATATGTAATGGGGTGCCATCACCAATGAAAACCTTTTGGTTTCCATGATAAGGTCTCTTGAAATGAAGTTTACTTGAATCTGTAATCATATGATCAATAGCACCTGAGTAAATGTAGGTATTTTGGTCTTTGTCATCCATCATTGTGAGTGCTGCAAGTGCTTGTGGTAGCTCCTCACTTTGATATGAATGATCAAACCTGTACCAGCACTTTACTGCTGTATGACCTGTAATTCCACATATTTGACAGGGATTCTCACCTTTTTGTTTATTTTTTGGTTGCAAACTTTGAAGCATGGTTTGCTGAGGCATGGTTTGCTGTGGTGATGGGTTGTTGTTCATCCTATTGTTTCTGTTATGATAGTTAGACCAGCTATGATTGTAATTTGCAGCTTGGACAAATCCTCTTCCATGAGAATTAAAGTGTCTGTTATTGTATCCTCTGCCTCAATTGCTTCTCCCGCTTTGTGCCACAAACACTCGAGAGTATGCTGGTTCCTTGTCCTTGCTTTCTTGTTCTGCTGCTTGTAAGTCCCTTTCATTATTTTGCAATCCTGTAGTGTACAGGTTGAAGGTGGGATATGGTGCCTTTGATAAAATTGCAAGGTTGTACGGTTGATATCTGGTTGCAACAACTCTAGATAATTGAAACACCTTGTCTAAGTCATTGAGAGGCTTGCAGATTGCAACAAGCCTATCACAGATCCCTTTGAATTTCCTAATGAAGCTTTCAATTGGTTCATTGTCTCCCTTTTTTATTGCTAACTGCCCTATGAGATGCAACTCGTGTTCTTTGGTTAAACCTAGATAGTGCTCTTCAAGACATTTCCAGATTTGAGATGCTGTATCACATCCAACGACCAGACTCAATGCCTCCTCATTCATTGTCCCAAGTAACCAACTAGTCAATAATCCATCATTATTTAGCCATATATCAAAGTTTGGATTTGGCTCTTCCTTGCTCTCCTTTGTGATGTATTTTTTTGTTGCTCCTCCTTCAAGGTGATGCATTAGTTGGGCACTCCTAATTAATGGAAGCATCTGTGATTTCCAAAGCAAAAAATTAGAGCTAGACAACTTCATTAAGACCAAGCTTGCCATTTGCTAGAAGCCTTGAATGGTAAGCACACTCTTGTTTTTAGCCATGAATATAATCTGATGGATTTGATGAGAAACTCCATTTTGACTATTTCAAAAGAATGATTTTGTTCTAGAATAAAGAAAAGACAAAGTATTCAGATGCAAGTAGTAACCTGCTTTGATACCATGAACAAAAACAGTGCAAGGGAAAGATGTCTGAATACAATACTGAATTGTATTTATGTTAAGTTATATTTTGTACATTTAGTAGCTGTTATATACAATCATAAGAGCAAATCTAGATCCTATAATTATGTATACAAATAAGGAATATAAATATTATTTTCCTAATATTGCAAAAACGTTGCCTTTCAACCGTTGTACTGGTCTTCCCTTAATCTGTGCTCATGGGATTGATTAACTGCTTTCTTTATTCCTTGATTAGCTCTGTTAGCTGAGTCTCTTGTCAACTGTTTCCTTTCATGCGTTGATCCTGCCTTTCTGCCTTCATATAGCCTACATAAGAGTGTATGAGCAGTTCACTAAGTATAAAATTTCTTTTAAGCTTTGTAAACAATGTCCACCTTTCACCAGAGAAATAATAATAATAATAATAATAATATCACTGCTTAATGTTTATTTTTTTTTTTTTGAGAAGTTTATAAGAAGATAATTATTTATAGTTTTTTAATCTCAACATAAATAAATTGTTTTTTATCAGATTAAAAAATAATAATCTTAAAATACACATAGATTTAAATACACCCTCATTATTAAACTAAAAAATAAATAATATTTCATCAAAATCTAGCTGATCATATAGTTGAATTTTTATGAGCTCTTAAAAAAAAAAACTTTTGAGTATATATACAAGAATGTAGCTGATTTTCGTTTTTTTTTTTTCTCTCTCTCTCTCTCTTTTGGGTCTAAATTTTCGTTTCTATTTGTCACCCTTTAAAATGGAAAACAGAAATATGGGAAACCATGTAATGCGTTTCACACACGACACACAAAAGTGCCATTCATTTTTAGGTTGAAGAAGACGACAATACACAGGGTAATCTATGAATAATTATCAATTCATCATATCAAAGAAAAAAATAATGAAGATGAACTGCCGAAGGCACATGCACATTATCACGTTGCAAACTAAAACTATGAACAATTATTAAGTTATTTATTTTATTTTATTCTTCAAAATAAAATATAAATAGTTTGAAGCTAATACCTTCTCAATTTGATCAAAAGCTGATATAAGGCTGGCATTAAAGAATTATAAACAATATCAAAAACAAATTCCATTACCAACTAACCTCACTCCTTAAGTCATGGATACATAAGAATTTTATTCATATTACAGAGTGAAAAGTCAATAAATCTACTGTTTTATGTCATGTTATCAACAAATAATGTTAATAAATTATTTTTTATTAACAAACATACACTTATTTAAATACAAACTTTTACTGCTTAAGTTATTTATTTAAAGTCTTATATTTAGCAGTCGAGATTATATGAATCTGTCAAACAAGAATTAGTAAATAAAACGACAAAACATTCAATGTTAAATGACTTATCTTATTTAATAATTTAAATAATATTAGATTTAACTGTATATTTTTTACTGATGTATTTTTATCTTACCATTTGATTAGATTCTTATATGTCAGAAATTCATAAACGTTGAATTTTATGGCTGATCTTCAACATAATAATTGTCCCATTATCTATACATCACACATAAAATAGATTTTTTAAAAAATAATTTAAAATTTTAACAAAGTTACAAAGGTCATCTATAAGAGAGTTCCATCCCTCGTGATTACGGGTGACTAAACTTTTGTGCAACAGTGAAAGAACAGAGGAAGAGAGAGAAGCAAAATCTCAATTCTGTGAGAGAGAGCAGCAAAAATGGGTAGGAGCCCTTGCTGTTCTAATAAAGGAAAGAAGAGAGGAGCCTGGACTGCAACTGAAGATCAAATCCTTGCTGATTACATCAAGGTTCATGGCCAAGGAAAATGGAGAAAAATTACCAAGGAAACAGGTCAGACTCAGAATATATGAATTATGTATTTAGATCTTCCTAATCTTCCCTAGAAAATCCTTCAACTAATTAAGTAAATTTCCAACTTGTTCCCCCTGCAGGGCTCAAGAGATGTGGGAAAAGCTGCAGGCTTCGGTGGTTGAACTACCTAAGACCTGATATCAAGAGAGGCAACATCACTCAAGACGAAGAAGATCTTATCATCAGACTTCACAAGCTCTTAGGCAACAGGTCTTTTCATTTCTTATTGTAAATTTCTGTAATACCTTTATGGAATCAGTCTATATGGATTTTTGACACCATATATATTTCATGATTTTCAGGTGGTCTCTGATAGCAGGGAGACTTCCAGGGCGAACAGACAACGAGATCAAGAACTATTGGAACTCCTATCTGTCCAAGAAGGCATATGGAAACCAACCAAACTCTTCTAAACTCGAAAAGAAACCAATTCCGACAGGAGTACCTGGTCGTTGTTCGGGCAAAGCCATTACTGTTACTCCTCAGAAACCATCACTTGATACTAGAATTGAGCCTAATGATAATATAGCTGCAGAATCTGAGTCCAGTGACGGGTCACCGGGGTTAATGCGGTCTAAAGATGATAGCTTTTCAGAGCTTATGGCCGGTTTCTATTCAAGGGAAATGGGGTCACCGGAATTTCTTGCTCCTAATGATTTTTTAAATTTTAGTGATGAATTTGGAATATATGATCTGGATAACGTGACGAAAGATGATCAGCAGCCACATATGCACGGCGAAGCATTTGTGAATGCAGGGAAGGAAGTAGTAGAGAAGAACTGTGTTGAGGGGAGTATGGAGGATTCGGACTTTGGATCCCTGGCTGCTGCTTTTCTTGGAGTGGAAGACGATTGGATGATTTGATTACTGTTTCAGTACTGTTGATTGAAATGGGTGGGTTTTGGGTGTTTGTCGTAAGCCAATACTGTTAGGAATTGTTGTTTTCCTAATTATTGGACTTCCGTATTGAAGTTTTACACTCTTGTAAGGGAAAAATAAAAATGAATAATGCTATTGTGGCCGAGCCTGTCAAGCCGACAGACGGCCGAGCGTACGCGGCAATGCCACGTCCGTTTGATTCCTGATTGATTCCTGATTTTGAGAAAGGGTGTAACTAATTCAAAAGCCTTCAAGTTTATAGGACTATAACTTTCAAGTCCTTATATTTAAAAGACAAAATTTAAGCCTTTAAAACCAAACAAGATTACTTTAATTTAGGGCATTGGGGTTTATTGATTGTAATGATAGGGATTAGGTTATATTTTTAGGGTTGGAGGTTTAAAATATTAGAATTTAAATTTTTTAGAGTTTAAATTTTTTAAAATTAAATGTTTATTATGTTAAATAGAGTTTAAATTTTTGGGTTTAAATATTTAGGATGTTAGGGTTTAGATTTTTTTTTT
>BPVZ01000020.1:2686152-2697485 GCA_020521535.1 Rubroshorea leprosula
TTTTTTTTTTTTTACTTTGTGAAAGTCTCTTGGGCCAAAAAAATCTGTTGGGCCTAAATTCGGTTGGTTTGGAGGCCCTAATTGGTTTTTGGTTAATAAACCTTCAATCCGAAACCAAACCAAAAAATTTATTGGTTAATACTAAAACTAGGGTAAAAATATCAAAAACAGATTACACCTACCCGAATTTATTTATTTAATTTTTTTTTTTGGGTTATCGGTTACCCATTCGGGTAACCACCCGAATGCCCAGCCCTACTGGTCTCCCCCTCTAGTGTATATTGTTAAGAGTCCGCGTAACAGTTGGGGGTTGTGCAGCAACTGTACGTACAACGGCAGCAACTGTCCGTACAACATCAGCAATCCTCGTCTAGTCATTTGTCTAGTTAGCTTTCTGTATAATTAGCTATTATTTTCCGACCATGAATCTTGAGGCAATTATTCCACAAAATCTTTGTCTATGTCTGTATGTTCTTTTTCTTTCCACCGTTTTTACACCGTAAATTTTATCTTTTAATCTTTTTTTTTTAATATAAAATTGTTTATGTATTTTTATATATTATTATATTTTTTAAAAATAATTATTATTTTTTAATCTTTTTTAAATTAAAAATATGAAAAAAATTTATTATTTTACTTATATTACTCTTTAGAAAAAAATAAAAAGATAAAATTAAATTTTTTGTGATAAAATAATTATTTAAAATAAATAAATAGTGATAGAATTAAATTAAGGAAAAAATTTTATTTAATTTTAAAAAATAATAATGAATTTTAGACAAATTCAAAGTAAAAAAACCAATTATTTTGGGACAAAAAGAGAAATGCTAGAACAAAAAGATGATAAAAATAATATTTTAAGTATTTATTTTCTCTAACATAATTCTAAACATATAAAGTTTTTTTTTCATCTATTAAAAAAAAGGTTTCTCTATAACTTTCTTTGTAATAAACTTAGTTAACAACCTTTTACTACTAATTTTTTCAATATTAATTTTTAATCAAACACAACAAAATAAATAACTTAATAAAATTCTAACAAAATTTCATTACAAAACCTAAAAACTTTTTATATAACTCTTTTTAATTGTTTTATATAATATTTTTTAATTACTTTTTAATAAAATAATTCTCTCAAGCAAAGTGTCTTGAGATTTTAATTTAAATTTAAGCCCCACCTGTGTTCCCTTTACACCTTTTTCATATTTTTTTTCCCTTAAAAATAGGGAAACTCAAGTGGCCTAGTCACTTTTCTGATCTCTTTTTCTAATTGACGTTGACTGGTCATTTCATAATCAAGTCTAATAAACATGGCATGAATCTCTATCTCTCCCACCATATTATTGCAAGGAATAATTGTTATCTATGAGTAGAGGTATAATTTTCACATGATTTTTTTTAAGGCCAAACAATGAAGCCTACGAGCTAAAACAGACAATTTTGTATGGTGGGAGATGCAATGCAAATCTTGACTTCTAAATTATGGAGCAAGAGAGGTGAGAAAAGGTTAGGAAATGTAGGAGGATTAAAAATCAAAAACACATTGATTATCAGTTGTTAATCCAAGGAAAAACCCCGTCTACTTTGCATAGCATGATGATGAGAAGCTATGGAATTCCTCGGGTGGAATTTTTCCTTGGATTAGCAAAAGCTTTCTGGGAAACCCCAACACCCAAGACATATGAAAACATGATTACATCACAAGCAAATTTCAAAATTCAAACTACTATTACAAAATACTAAACAAACTGTCATCCATTTGAAGGAATTGATTCATCCACCCCAAATCAAGAGGCTCCTCATTACAAAAACTAAACAAGGCATCCCCAATGAAGTTAGGCGTGGACTCTGTATCTCTATTGGAGCAACCTTCTTCTGGTTTCTCTGCTATACCATCAATTTGCTTGTTTAGTTTCGAATTTTGGATCGACTCTAATGCTGCTGATCCTTCATTTTTCTTCTCATTTTGCTTTATTTTTTTGCTCAAATGAGAATTCCAGTAGTTCTTGATTTCATTATCTGTTCTTCCTGGTAATCTACCAGCAATCAAGGACCACCTGAATCGCATGTATCAAGTTATTGTCTTAATCCCATATGTGGAAAATAAAGTCAAAAATAGAAGAGAAAAACTTATATATGTTACCTGTTTCCAAGCAGTTTATGAAGCCTGAGTATCAAGTCCTCTTCTTGGTCTGAAATGTTGCCTCTTTTTATATTGGGTCTAAGATAATTCATCCATCTAAGTCTGCAACTCTTCCCACATCTATTCAACCCTGAAAAGAACTAAGATTTGTGGAGATAAATATGGGTTTATTTAACCATAGTCTGTAATAGCAGGGTTGGTACTCACTAAATTCAGAATCTCGTTTCTATATTGAAGGTTATTTGCAGATCAAAGATGGAAAATTCAAACCTGCTTTGGCTGCTATCATCTTCCATCTCTTTGGGCCATGGATTTCAATGACTTTGGCAAGTTTCTCATCTTCTTCAGCTGTCCATGTTCCTCTGTTCACTTCTTTCTTGGTGCATTTACTGATTATTGGAGCCATCGGCATCTTTCTTCCTTCCTTTCCTTCTATATAGGCTAGCAAATTAGACACTCACCACAGAGTAACAGAGAGAGTTGAAGAGGTTGTTGAAGTGATAGCTATACGGGTGAGACATATATAAATGGGTTAAGGGTCAGCTTTTCTAGCTACCTTTCTTTGGGAAGATAATGAACCTCAACTACCTACTTATAAATGAGAATCACAGAAATACAGATACCTCTCTCTGATTTGACCATTAAAGAATGAGACAATCTATATCATATTAAACAATTTATTTATACCCAATATGAAATCCATTAGGTATTAATTTTTCTAACACAGGACAGGTTAGGGAATGTGGTAGTTTCAGGTGGCAGAGGACAAATTTAGGCTAAATTGGGCTGTGAATTGTTCCTTCAGTAAAATATGATACTCCCATTTATTTATGGTTTAACTCCTAATTTGGGTGTAAATGAATGATAATACATGAATGATCATAATACTACTCTTAACCCAGTTTTGGCACGCCTTTTGCAAACCTTTTGAGGTTATTGCCAGCTTGCCTCATCATTTTCCTTTCCAGTAATTGAAAACCCTAAAGATCAATCATAATGGGTCAGTGTCAGTCCCCACTGGGTCATAAAATAAACACAAATTCAATACAGAATTGAGCTGTTTTGCATGTGATGTTTTGATGATACTTGTTGAGATTTGGAATGGATCCAAAGAATGATGATAAAGAGAACCAGGATGAACAGGTGTAGGACAAGAAGACCATCAAAAGGAAGAAAAATAACAGTCGAATTCATCATTATTTTAGGAGACTTACTTACAGGGAATATTCATGTATATGAAGGAATGTAGTGGTTGAAATTTAATAGAAATGTTATGAGCACATGATGCGCCGAATGCCTCCAATATGCATATGTCACAAATTCTGTGCCAAATGATGCTATTTTATTCTATGCCTTTGTCTGGAGGCACAAGTTGTTTGATAAGGTCAGGAAGTCCATGCCCTCTCCTTTTGGCTTTGGCGGAGGACAGATTTACAGATAATCACCCCAGACTTTTCATTTTATGTCCTATGTCCTTGTCAGATAGAGTTCATTGATTGATTCCAAGAGAATTTTTTCTATGAAAATTATTGTAAAATTCTATCAATTTTGGCTCGAGTTTTAAAAAGATATCTCTATTGTAAAACAAGTTAACCCGATTAATCAAACAAACCCTAAATCTATATACCTACTCCAAACTAGAAGTAAAAATTCTCAAAAAATTATCTTCATAAACAAAAAAGAAGCAAACTCTATAAGTTCTTTCCCATAGGCTAATCCATTTGTTTAACAACTAATTGAGGGGGCAGGTTAAAAGTTAAAAACATATGAGGGATCAATATTGTGATGCCTGATGCCCTGATGTATGAGACTACAAGATGATAAGAACAATGCAAGGGACAAAACTGATAGAAAGAGCACTAATAATTCGATATATATTTAAAAAAGGAAGAGTGAGTTAGAGAAGGAAAAAGAATTGAAGGTTAAGACACTAATCATTATGTTTTGAATTATGATAAGTACGAGAAATCTGATCATAAACATGTGAAGCAATGAGAGCTCGGTGTTAGTAGCAGTAATAATAGTACTTAATTTCTCCGTTTCAAGAATTAAAAACATAAGAAATCCCATTCTGCACCATCATTATTTGGAGTTCGTTTGCCAGAAACTGACAGTTCCTATGTCAATTTATGGTCTATGAGATCTTAGAAGCATCATAACAATCATCAACTTTGTATTTTTAATAGAGAATTATATTATTATTATTATTATTAGCGGGTACCTTTTTATTTGGTAAAATTGGTAAAAAAACAAAAAAAAAGAGTTGGCTCCTCTTTTCACAGCTCCTTTATTAGTGACCAAATTTATTCGGCCAATCAATTTGGAGAGGCTTTTTTCGGTGTTATGATTTTCAAATCCTATTGAAAAAAGTGGTTCACTTAAGAATTGTAATAGAATTTCACATTAAAATATTATTATGAGAATAAATAGAATATATATTTAAAGACCCACAAATGAAGTAAAATTAATTTAATATGATTTTCAAATTCATATGTATTGAACTTATTTAAACTCTTGTAAACCAGTTTATTATTAAAATCTCTTTCTTTGTACATATTGGGCTATTACACGTATTCCCTGTTCAATAAATTTGAGTAACACCCAGGGCCTTGCCCCGTCTCAAGGAGGTGTAAGTGTATCCCCTCAGGATTGGCATGAATTTTGATCCTGAACTATAGCACTCTGCTCTCCTGCAACCTCAAGGCCTTACAATGCCTGTCCAGTGGCCGTACTGAGCTCATCCATGTGATGGCTATTTAAGATCTTATCTCAAAGCACTATTTCATCCTGACATAGCTTTGATTCGGATAAAATTTCTGGTGCCTGAGCTTCATCCCCTGTTTTGACCACAAAGTAGGGTCCCCTTCATGCCGGTTCAATGGCATTAAGTAGTTCCGTTTCATGCCCCTCCACTACCTCAAAATTCTGTGAAGACAATTGCTCTTCAAAAAGCCCAACCCATGAAGTATGGGAACAAAGCCTAGGCCTAGGCCCAGAATCTGGTGAAGACAAAGGCCCAAGAGCAGTCCAAGAGCCTTTTGACCAACATCCCAATTCACATTTCTGCTTAATTCAGATCATGATTAAGCTTACAATTAGGATGCAAAGATGCAGATACAGAGCGTTTACCAAAGAATTGTTTTGAGTAATTTAAATTTAATACTTTCGAATAGGACATATCTTCATAGAATGGAATTTGATTATCAAGATAAGTTCATACTTGGTACTTATATTCCCAAATATATATATATATTTAGAAACAACCTTTTCATCTTTTTTTTTTTTTTACAACTTTATATTATTTAAATTATTATCTCTTTTTATGTATTTAGAACTTATAATATTAAGTATATTCTTTATGTTAAAAAGAATATATTAAGTGTATTCTTTTAATGATATAAAAAAAATTATATAAAAAAATTTATTTATGTATCATCAATATTCTATTTCGAATGAATTTGATTGATTACCAATAAGAATATTCCCATCTATTAAGTATTTCCAGGTTCTGCAAACGTGGAACGTTGCAAAAAGTTGAAGAGGTAGCAATGGGGATGAGCGTCATCCTGAGACTAAAACGCTTGTTCAAACTTCAAGGACATTTTTCTCGACGTTTTAGTTAAGACCAAGTGTAGTCTTTGTTTTTATTAGTTTTTACCAGTAAATTTTTGGTTGTCGAAAGAGTTTATATTCCAAACAAGTTCTGAACATATGATACAGCCATGATAAAAAATTAAAAAGAGAACCAGATTTTCACTGACAGTACAATAGATTCCAATCCAAAATTATATCATATCTGTAGACCATATTTTTGTAGGATCAAATGGGAATATGATGACAAAAAGTAATTATAAAACCCAATATCTTGCATATTGAAAGTTTCATTCAGGGGAACAAAGCACCCAAAGATTGATGTCAAAAAGGCTATCAGCAACACAATGTGTCCTAAAAATTGGACAAGAGAATTTCAGGTAAGATAATGAGATAAAAAGCCCCATAGAAAGTCAAGACATACTACGGAATCAATAGTAGTATGTGTTTCTGTGATCACATAGCCTTCAATTTTATCCATTACAATCATATCAAATAAACATTGCCATGGAAATTGCACCTTGTTCACATTTTTTGTCGGATTCAAACCTATCCACTAGCGAAGGCAAAAAGAAAGGAAGTAAAAAAAAAAAAAACTATCCACTAGCCAATCAATGCTGTAAACATCATTTCTTCTGTGGATAAATAGATTCACTCCTTTAATTTCCTCGGAAAATTATTCACACACAACGTTTTCTTAAAATCAAATCTTACAATCTTAGGTTTCTAAGGTTTTATGGTAAAAATCAAAGAATTTATGATAAAAACCTAAGCCTTTATGGTAAAAAAACATTGTGTGTGCAAAATCAACTTCAATTTTCATACTCATGCTAGCTAATAGATGAAGATAGGCATTGGGGATAAGAACCAGATATGAAAACTACTGTATATGTTTTGTTCACAGCATCAATCAAAAGAAAGTAAACCCTTATTTGTATGGGCAGAAAATTGCATTATGCTTTCTTGAATTTTCTGTGTTTCTTCCACGCAAGAAAGACAAAGAAATCGATATTGCAAGATTCGTGGCGGCTATTCAACTTTCACCATGATGTCTAAATTTGAAGGCGCATGAAGCATCATGTCTTAACAACCCTATGAAATCCCGAGTAAGATGGTCAAAAAGAATCAATCCGTCTTACAATTGGCTAAGGCATGTGCTAAGTCCAAATTTAATTGCTTCACACAATTATCTGAGGCAGTCCAACTTGATATTTCCTATTGAGAAACTAATCATAATGTCAATAATCTCGTTTTCAAAGGGATTTACATTGCCTAATCTTAATTTGCATTACGGTATCAGATTGCATACAACACAAGATCTATTAAACTAAGTGAAATAAAATCCATACACTTGAATAATCAAAGATTTACATACATGTATAATCTATGAATTACGTCTTGAAAACTATAGATTTCTTGTTAGTCGTCTTCAAACAATATTATATAAGTAATCGAAAACATCGTCAATATCCTCAAATATTTTTTATGTGAGTTCTAGAATATGTTTTGTAAGACTGACAAAACATAGTTAGATGTGGAAATCAGATGGCTTGTGCAATATATAGTTAATTAAGTTTAAGTCTATATAAAGTAATAATTAAAACAGATTATGTGATCAAAGTCTACATCAGATGAAGAAAAAAACAAAAGGAAGAACAAATAAAATTAAAGTGCCGCCTTTGAACAAGTTTGATCCAATCATGAAAGGGCAACCCGGGTGTTGGAATGCAAAGGGACATTTTCAAAGCACACAATTAATTCAAATATTAGAAAATTTTGGGATATCCTTGGAATGACTACTAAAACGAAATCAAGTTTCACGATTACGCTTGAATTTAATAATACTATAATAGACAGTTGAGATTCTAATTAGTCTGTGTTTGGATGGTTTCTTTGAACTAATTAAAAGGGCAAAAGTGCATGCTTTTGGACGATAGGTCTAGTAAGAGCTAAAAAGCTTCACAGCCAAGTCCTCCTGCAATAGCGTTTTATTCACCTAACTAGTAGAAATTAGTCTTGAGACTAATTTAGAGATATCTTGACCTTCCAAACAAAACAAACCAGCATAATTGAATACTTTCATCCTTTGACATTAGTGTTACACTCTTTTTCCAAATCAGAGAAAACAAACACTAATTGCTGAGAAACTAAAAGAAAATAAATAATATATAGGGGCAAAATTTTTCCCTTTTCTCATATCTCTTCTAATTGACTTAGGATTGATTTACACATGTCAGCTATAGAAAATTTTGTATTAATGTATATAAAAATTGTGTATAAATTAATCTTATTTCTTTTCCATTTGCCTATTATCTAAAATGCTAAAAAAGAAAAAAAAAATGGTACCTAACTTATTTTGAATTGACAAAATAGTCACATATATACTTCTTGGGTCTTAATTTTTTTTATAGGAAATAAAAAAATATATTAAATAATAAAAAATTATAGCAGAATCTCTATCTCATCGCATTATTACCTAAAGCAACATATCCTAAAAACAAAATCAAAAGCATAACTTACAGCGTTTATAACGAATTTGAACTATGCCCATGATGGATATATAAACAATTAAGCAAAGAGAGTCATCCACAACTAGGAATTGCAATTACAATTGTTGTACCGGTAAATAAGGCTATTAATGTAGAAAAGAGAGTCATTATGAGCATCAAAAGCTACTGGACATCCTCACCTATTCAACCAACTTCATGGGGAGAGCAAGGGATTTCGACAATAAACAGTCCTTAACCTACAAGTTGCTGCCCTATCTATTCTTAAAGAATAACCAATATGAGGGGCACGGTCCTCCTCCATACAAGCACAAGGCACCCCACTCGTCTCCATGTGCTCCTAACCATGATCCCATCATTTCCAATCCTCTTCAAGCCCTTGTTGTCGAAACTCATTAAGGAAACTAGAGCCCCTTTATGACTTGAATATCATTCTTCCCTTACAGAACACAACCGAATTCACCAACAGCATCCCTTTCCTTCTGTTTTTGACTGTAAAACCCGATTAACCTCCAATGACAACCACTCAGATCAAGAATTTCAACATCTATAAGGGACTATGAAACAGAGGATAGTTGCAACTGAAAATCATCTGTCCAAAGCAGAGCCAATTCACCCCCTACCAACACAATCAATAGCAAAACAATGTTCAAACCCTAGATCTATGCAAATCAAATTCATCTTAGTCGTTATTCGCTTTGTTTCAGAGAGGAAGATGATACTAGGCTTGTGCAAGAAACAAAGCTTCTTTAATTCTGAAATCGCAGAGTCCTCCCTGAGGCCTCAACAATTCCAAGCCAATAGGCAATTTAGAACCATGAAGGGAATAGGGAACTAAGACAAAAGTAGGAAATAGAGAGGGGGCCCTTAAAATAGGGAGAAACACCTAGGTGAGATGCTCATTTGTCAAAGAGGAAAAACCCTAGTAGTGACAACAAGAGAGAAGAATTATTGCCTGCAATTCTTGGGTCTTAATTAAATTCCCATTATCAACAAACAAAGATGAATCTATAGCATTATGGTCTCTATAACTTTATCCACGGAGAGTAAAATAATTTGAACCCTTTTCTCTAAATTGTCAAGTGGAGTAAATGAATTACTTCGCACCATATTAAGTTCACTTCCAGTTAAAAACAGGTTATTTTTGCTAAAATTAGAAAATTGATAATGAGACATTATATATAATTTTTTTTATTAACTTCTCAAGGAATATCATATGCCCAGATATCAAATTTGGGGCGCAGGGAGTATTAAAAAAGTTCTAGAAATAGAATATGAAGAATTGGTTGAAGTGGAATTAACATATATTCTCATTTAGTTAAACTATACCCTAAACCTAAAAATCACAACATAATTTGTCTCAACTTATTTTTCATCAATTTAACAAAAAAAAAACAATATATATCAAAAATGCAATAAAGAGAAACAAAAAAAAAATTTTAAATAACAATGACAACAAATAATAAAAGAGGTACTCAAAATTTCAAGTTTTCAAATTGAAATCTGTAAACTTTGTGTAAAATTACTCAAATTCTAAAATTCTAAAATATAAAAGAATGAAAGAATAAAAAAATAAATATATCAATGAATTAAAACTAACAAAATTGTAAAAATACTTCATGAATGTATAGTAACCTAATTTAAAGAAATTATGAGAGTTGAAGACTTGAAGGGGAACTCAAAATTTGACATGAGAATATAAAATGATTTTCTTCCATGTACATACAAGAATAGTATAGATTAAGAAGTATACGGCCTTAATAAATTTCTAAATTGTTGGCAGGAAAAAGAAAAGAGTTTTAATTGAACAAGGAATACCTAAACGATATGGGCATAAAAATAGGAAAAAAAATTGATCGAAAAATCTTCTCCTCCCCTCCATTGCCCTTAACGGCTCAACCCAAACATATCATAAAGTATAGCAAATCCTTTATTAGGAGAGAAAAATAAAAATTAGGATATCTTGATATTTAAATGTTAGATTGTTTGTGAAATTATTTAAATAACTTTTAAGAAAATTTTGCGTGTGTTGATTCATTAAGCGTATTTAACTTTTTTATTATCAATTTTAAAATTTTAATTACTGAGATATCTTGATTTTTCTTCTTTTTTTTGATACGTACACTCCAATACATAGAAATCATATTGAACTCTGGTTAATTTGAAGTTGAATTGGCTCAAATTATATAAAGAAAAAACTTTCTCAGTATCTATCTTTTTATTTATAAAATTCAAATTCAAAATCTTATTTAAAAAAAATTAAACTCCTAATATTTATAAGATATCTCAATTTTTCTTGATCTCTTATTAAAATAATTCTTCTATTAAATTTTTTAAATTAATTTTTGGTATCTCCGCCGCTGGCTCAGTGCCTTGATATTTTATCTCATGACACCATACAAAGCCCAACACAAGTTGGGACTTGTTTCCATCGCAAATGTGCGAAACAACATTACATGCGCGTACATACATATATTACTTACGTCTCAAACGCAAAAAAGAAAAGAAAGAAGAAATAGAAAGAAGAAAGTTTCGAAGAGTGATTCAGAAGATACGTGTTTGCAACGTAAGAAGATCTTTGAGAGATTTGAGTTCATGCATTATGCCGTTCAAAAGATTCTATCTATATGATCATTCAATATTTACATATAAAAACATTGATAAAATATTCAATGGGGTGATTTTGAAGAAAAATTCCGTGCTGAAAATGAGCAATGCATAATCCCATAAGATGTAGAGACAACAAAAAAAAATCATATATTTTTTGTCCAACGACGTAGTTAAATAATTCAATGTAATTTTTTTTAGTTAGTTCAAGTTACCATATAAACGGGTAGATGAAGGGGTGAAAAATGATTATTTTTTATTGTATAATTGAAAATAAAAATATTTTTTAATTAAAAAAATACATATTAGTCAAAGTTTTTAAAATAAATTAGAGTTTTCATATTAAATTATGTCATTTTATTTAATTAAAACTTAATTCAAAATTTAAATATTTATCTTATTAGATGTTGATATTTAAATTTAGAAATTGATTAAATTAAAATATATAATCGGTTTCCAAATATAAGTATAAATATTAAAAAAAG
>BPVZ01000020.1:2697585-2708551 GCA_020521535.1 Rubroshorea leprosula
ATATTAAAAAATATAATTTCTTAATTAATTGAATAATTGTAAATGATAAATCTACTTATAAATTAACATGTATAATCTATATCAATAGATCATTAAATTCAAATGTTAGTTTTTCAAAATATTTATTGAAATGTCATGTTTTTAAGTTGGAAAATAATTGATATACCCTCTGATTTAACACAATTAGCAACACCTTTCGATTTAGTTATTAAAATCTGTCTTTGAAAACTTTTCCGCCTTAAATTCAAATTTGAAAATATTATGTTCTTAATGAATGAACCGGAGTGTGTTGGTAATATGTTGAACCGAAAAGTATACCAATTATTGTCCTTTTAAATTATGACTTTAATTTTTTTATAAAAATTAATACTAATATGCACTATACCTTTTTCAACATATATTTACTAACATAAAGTTTTATATAATTTAATTGTATTCAACCAATACAAAATTGTAAAAATTATAATCCAACAATTTTTCTAGTGATATTAATTGTATAATAAAAAATAATATTCTTTCACTCTTTAATTCAATACATTTATATTTGCATATCATGTTATTTAAATTGAAAACCTCTTTTATTATAAAAAATTATTATTAAATTATTTAAATTATTGACATTTTTAATCCAACAATTAATTTTGCAAAATATTAACTATATTCTAAATCGTAAACAGCCATACTTTTACTCGTGTAAATTTATCTATAGCTCAGACTAATACTATACTCAACAGTTTGTCCAAGTGAAATGTAAAACGTGTACGTTACATTTAAAGTAGAATTAAATTAATAGATGCACCCGGCACTAGATAAAATACATATATATTAAAGTTAAGATCTTAGTTCTAATCTTTGTCAACCTCATTTCTCCCATATTCCAAAAAAATAAAAAATAAAAACTAACAGCGTTATCGTGTCTCCATCATGTGAGCCGGAATTGATCCCACAGTCTAATTGTTTTGATTTTAAATTGGTGTGAATTATCTTCAAAAAATCTCATATTCAAACTTTATGATTCTCTTTCTCCTATTCCCATTTACTTAATATATAATAATTTTCTTTCGATTCAAAAAAAAAAAAAATGTGAGCCGGAATTTCGTACGGGTTCATCTAACATTGGCACCCAGTCATCTAACCTACCCATCTTTTGTTTTTTAATCTTTCACGTTTCGCCAGGTCTAATCGAACCGGGAACGGTCATGCCCACCCAAAAAAACTATTGGGAATATCATTTTTTTCATTCAGGACGTAATTAGTTATGATATTTAAAAATAAAAATAAATTTACTTATATAAATTTTATATATTATATTTATATAGAAGAAAAAAATATATATCAATCCCGACTCTTAAAGAAAATTAAAGTTTTAATTTTAAATTATATTATTTATTTAATTAAAATTTAATTTAAAATTTAAAAATTTATTTTATTAAACATTGATATTTAAATTTAAAAACCAATTAGATTTTTGAATGGTAGAACCCCAAAATCCACCCCCTCAAATAGGAGGTAGGGACAGATCTACCCCTAAAAAAAATATAGAGACAAATTACCCTTCAAATTATAAATAAAGACAAATTACTTATTTTTTTAACGTGTGACGTCAATTTTTCGTTAAAAAATACTTATGTAGTAAATAGAATTCTAACATCACATATTAAAAAATATGTGATTTGTCTCCATTTATAATTTAAAAAGATAATTTATCCCTACATTTTTTTAAAGGATGGATTTTGAGATTTTGTCTTTTTGAATTTTGAATTAGAATTTCAACTTCTAAATATATATTAGGACTCTAATTTTTGTTAATCAGAACTGATATATACTAATTTCTATATAAAATATTAATTATATATATTTTATTTTTAATAATTAATATTTATCACGATTTATTGAATAAAAATAATTATTTTTGATAAATATAAATAAATTTTAACTATTAAAAGTAAAAAAAATAAATAATTGAAATTGTATGTAAATATAACATATAAAATTTATGTGTAAGTAAATTTTTATTTTTTAGAAATATGAGTATGTAAATTCATTTTAATTTATTAAATAATAAATATCAAATATCTTATTATTTATTAACAAAAAATTATAATAATTGTTAACTATTTTAAACAATTAAATTAAAAAATTAATATTTTAAAAGAATTTTCTAACCTATGCCCTTAGGGTAGTATAAGTTAAACCTTATTTATTGCAATATCATTAATTAATTTTGTACAAATTTTTGTAAAAGATTTAAACATAATATAATATAATATTCATACTCAAATTTTGTAAAAAATTATGAACTTGATATAAAAATTGATATAAAATTAATTAAAGATATCTAATTAATTAGTTTTAACCTATGCTTTTAAGATTAATGTTAGACAAATTCTATTTAAAAAAAGAAAAACAAAATTTAAAAATTTAAGTACCTAACAATTTATTGGATTACCATTAGAGTTCCCAATCAACCCACCTCAATTAATGTCCTAAACTAATAGTAGTAAATATTGTTTGACATTTTAGTGTGCACGGAAATCCAATACTATTAATTTACTATAGTTTACTTATTATATGGTTTGTTTAATATGTGCCCGTAGGATATAAGTTAAAAGTACAGTAAATATATTATTTTATAATTAATTCATATAAAAAATCATAAAAATTAACATATATTTTAATACCACTAACGTGTGAATAACTTTAATTGGTTAATTGATTAAATTGAAATTCATATTTACACTTTTAGTAAAAATTAATTACAAAAAATGCATTTATTACATTATTAACTCATAGCATAAAGATATAGGCATCTTAGGATACGAGTTAAATTTCATTAATTATATTATTTGTATTTAAATTTATACAACATTTTATTTAAAATTTAAATATAATATAATATATATTAATATAATATAATATTGATATTCAAAATTTATAAATATATATATGAATCTAATATGAAAATTTATGTAAAATTAATTAAAAATATCATAATTAATGAGTCTTAACATGTACTCTTTGGGTATAAATTATATAAACCCTATTATTTTTATCAAAATCTTAGTCATTTTAGTGCCTCTTTATAAATCATCTTCATGATTTAAGTTTTAAGATAAGTTATTAAGAAAACCAATTTTTTTAAATATATTAGACTGATTTGAGAGATATGTTCTTAAAATTTTTTTAAAAATAATTAGTTTCAAAATACATAAAATCTAGCTAAAAAATACACCAACTGTAATTATATAAAAAAAGACTAGCAATTAATTTATTTTGATTAATTCCACCGTCCAGTCACCACCGGCAGCTTACTTAAAAATAAAAAATTATTACTAGATTACAGATCTTACACTTTGTTTATGGGAAGTGTAGGTTGCAGCTCATCAGGTTCATAAAAAAACCAATAATTCAACATGGCATTTTTCATAGCCATATATATGTCTGACCTAGAACTAATTAAGCTAAGGAGTACATAGCATCATTGTTTTTATTTTTTGATGGGACCATCAAATATTAACTATTCGGTCATCTGTTACCACCCATCCAAATACCCCTTACCTAGCTGATCCAATCTAGAGTTAAAATAAACAACCAAGCATTTGGTGCATTTCCATTTGACAGAAATTATAATTTCATCCAATTAGTGTAATTTTTACATTTTCCTTAAGAATTTGTCTATCATGTGTTCTAAGATTAATGGTATATTAATTATGAGATTAGTGTGTATGAGTCTCAATTTTTAGAAAAATTAAAGTCTTAATTTATATTTAAAAACTGAAATCTCAATTTAAAATTTAAAAATTCAATCAATTTATAAATCTAAATATTAATATTTAATAAGATAAATTTTTAAATTTTAAATTAAGTTTTAATTAAATAAAATGATATAATTTAAAATTATAATTCTATTTATTTTTTTAGAGCTGGGATTGATATATATTTTTTCATTAATTATTTTTTTATAAATAATTTATATAAAAAAATAAAAAGTTAATTTAAAATTTATTAATTATCTAATTAAAATTATTTATATAATATTAATATTAAAAATAATATTTATATTTTTTATCATAATTTACTATATATTATAAAAAAAAGTTAATTAATATATTCTTAACTTATAGTTACGGTAGTTACGATAGATATTAAAACTAATTAGAAGGAAGTGGCTGGCGGGCATAAGATGAGATGGAATCTGAATGTCAACTAAAGGCCATAGTTATGGCCACTGACACTTTTCAACGCCACATTGTATGCATAGTAAATTTATTTGATTTGATGGATGTTGTTAATAGTATATTTGAATTGGGAGTAAGAGAGGAAATGGGTGAGTTTTTAAATTAATTAAATTATAATTTTTTAAATATTATAAATTAATTAATTAAAATTTTCATCTCTTTTCTTTAATTTATTTTTTTAAGATTAAATATATTATAATTTATAATTGATTAAAATATTTTAAAATATTATTATATAATTTTAATTGTAAATCGTTAAATAATAAATTTTAATTATTTTATAAACTATTAATTTGCAGGAAAAAATACATATAAGTTTTTATTCTTAAAATAAATTAGAATTTTAATATTAAATTACATCATTTTATTTAGGGTTAAAGTAAATTATAGTCCCTCTACTTTCAATTTCCATTCATTGTCCTCCATATACTTATGAGTCATTCAAAGTCCTCCCTCTACTCCTCCAAACCGTACTATTGTCCTCCCTCTACTTTAACTTTTCATTACATTTACCTCCCTCCTCCTCTAACACCACCCTAACACCATTATAATTCCCATTTAATGGACCATTAAGTGCACTATATTTTTTTTTGTTGAATTGTGTTTATGCATGGGCCCTACAAAAATCCATGTCAACAACCCAAAGTTTGTCAAGGTGTTAGGTGCAATAACAATCTAATTTATTCAAATATCAATTAAGATTAATACCATTTCTTAATGGAGTATATAGAGATTTGTTTACCATTTTATATATATATATATGGTTTTGCTTGATTTGTTTAAAGAAAATATAATTTGGTTGTATTGTCATAAATTCATGGTTTATGACTTTGTTATTAAATCGTTATAATATATATATAAGTGTTTGTTAGTTGGATCTCTAAAAAAATTAAGAGAAAAAATAATCCAAAACTACATTATTTCTATAAACTCAAATTGAAAAAGACTAAAATAACTTATTTTCAAACCAAGAATGAGTTTGTTTTGATTTTTTTCTATAGCACTTTTATGAAATGATGTAGTTTTGATTTTTTTTTTCTCCTAATTTTTTTGAGATCTAGTTGATAATTAAACATTGATTTTAACTCTAAGGGTTAGATTCACAGGTAAATTAATACCATCTTGTAGGTCAAATTCAAGATTCAAGTCTTGAGACTAACACCTAAGGAAATTAATTTTCTTGAATGCACAAGACCGATGTGGGGGGTGTGTTCCTAAAATTGTCCAGGAGAAATTAGCCTTAAGGTGCATAAAAATGATCTTAGGACACTTTAACCGTAAATACTAAAAAAAAGGACAAACACTAATATCATATTTGTTAATGCTTTATTTAATATATTGAATGAAGTTCTTTATTATGTGTTTCTTGTTTCAAGAACATGGGGTAGTTAAAATCTTGCTTTTTGAGTACATAATATATTTAATCAATTCACATAATTTGAGTTTCTAAATTTGAGCATTGATATTGAATGTTTGTATTATCGTTTTTTGTTTATGAAAGGGTATCATTGAAATCTTTAGTTTTGATATCATTGCTAATATCATTCTCTTTTTTCCTTTGTCTAAAAATAAGGGGGGTATGTAGATTAATTGCATGGTGCAAGTACATAGATTAATAACATAAAATAATTTCAAGAGACAGTCAACCTAACTAGCTGCTTCCATGTCCATTCTAAAGGTTAAAAAATGAAAAGAAAATAAGTGTTGAGTTCTAGTTCAAATAATTCATTCATAAAGAACAAGTAGAAAAAATATCATTTTCTATATATGTTGTAATTATTTCATAAAAATTTAGCAAATACTTTTTAAAACTAAATACATATATATAATCGTTTTTATAAATTTTCAATATTTTTAGTAAATACCCTTGACATAAAGTTTTATGGGGTTCATAAACACAATTTGACAAAAAAAATAATAAACTATTGCACTTAATGGTTTGTCAAATGAGAGTTATAAACGGTGTTAATTAAGGTGTTGTTAGGGGAGGGAGGTAAAGGTATGGAAAGTTGTAGTAGAGAGAAGACAATAGTGTGGTTTGGAAGAGTAGGGGGAGGACTTTCACCGATTTGTAAGTATAGGGAGGACAATGAATGAAAATTGAAAATAGAGGAACTATAGTTGGATTTAACCATTTTATTTAATTAAAACTCAATTTAAAATTTAAAATTTTATTTTATTAAATACTAATATTTAGATTTGAAAATTGATTATATTAAAATATATAATTGATTCTAAATTTATGTATCTATATTTAATAAAGTGAATTTTTAAATTTTGAATTAAAATTTTAATTTCTAAATGTAAGTTAAGATAGATTTTAATTTTTTTAAAAGTTGAAATAGATACGGATTAATCTTTAATTCTAATTATTAATATTTTTTAATATATTAAATCATAAATTATATAATAAAAATAATTATTTCTTCTAAAATCCCACTTTACCCATATTAAAGACTGAATTTAACATCTCCAACGTAAAAATTTAAATTCTAGCACAACTCTCAACCGTTACTTACTGTTAAACTAAACAACCCTACAATTTTAGTATGCTCTAACAAAACGTGTGTGGCCATAAGCATTCCAACTGGAGCATTGAACCAACGCTACGTCGTCTTCTAAATTAGACCATTTTTCCCCTAAATTATCCGTCCGTCACTATTTAAAGCCCAAATCCCCAGCCTCGAAAAACACAGTTTCTTCTGCTCAACTCCCAGGGAAGGAAAGGACAGAGAAAACAGAGCGACGGCAAACGTTACCGATTACAAGCGAATTCGGAATCTGGTGAGAGAGAATCAACGAAGATGGTTGAGTGCTTGGAGTTGGAGAGATTCGTGCAGGATAACGATGTCGAATCGAAACCGGTTGATGACATCTCGAGTATTTGCAAATCCCTTGACCTCAAGGGGAGCATCGATTGTGTTTGCGACGGTTCAGGAATTGCTGCCAAGGATTTTGGCGGAATGCAGTCCGTCCGGGCGTTGGCGTTAATTAGACCGGCCGGAGCGGAGGACGTGGCCCTTATCGTCAAGGCGGCGGCGCTGTCACCCAACCTGACGGTGGCGGCCCGAGGAAACGGCCACTCGATCAACGGCCAGGCGATGGCTGATGGCGGCCTCGTAATCGACATGCGGTCCACTAAGGAAAATCATTTTAAGCTTCTGACAATCAATGGCTCTCCCTATATTGATGTTTCTGGAGGGGCATTATGGGAGGACGTCCTCAAACGGTGCGTTTCTGAATTCGGCTTGGCTCCGAGATCGTGGACCGATTACCTCAACTTAACGGTGGGCGGAACGCTATCCAACGCCGGCATCAGTGGTCAAACCTTCCGTTACGGACCTCAAACGTCCAACGTGACGGAGTTAGAGGTGGTAACCGGAAAAGGAGATATAATAACTTGTTCAGAGACTGAAAATTCGGAACTCTTCTTCGGAGTCCTCGGCGGTCTCGGTCAGTTCGGAATCATCACCAGAGCGAGAATTTTGCTCCAGCCAGCACCAGATATGGTCGGTATTTTCAAAAGAGTTTTTTTTGTTTTGCACTAAAACTGCAGAACATGGAACGGACAGATGGGAATAGCCCTACTGTTGGGAAGCCCTCGCTTAATAATTTATTATGTAATTTAACACAATTTAGATTATTCAATAACTTTTTTATTTTATCATTACCAAAAAGAATATTTTAAACCCTTTTTATTGGCGATTAATTTCTACTTTTTTTTTCTTCTTTGGACACTCATTTCGTGTTTAATAATATTGATTAGGCGAGGTGGGTAAGAGTGGTATACGCCGATTTTGAGGACTTCAGTCGGGACGTAGAGTTTCTCGTGAGTCTGCCGGCCGGCGAGTCGTTCGACTACGTGGAAGGTTTCGTGTTGGTGAACAGTGATGACTTGGTAAACGGGTGGCCGCAGGTGCCAATGGATCCGACCCACAAATTCGATCCGACTTTAATCCCTCCGAACACCGGCTCCGTCCTGTACTGCATCGAAGTGGTTCTTAATTACCGCAAAACCGACCCCCCCTCAACTGTTGACGAGGTAAATTTTTTTAAGTACTACTATTTATTCATTCTTCTCATCATAGTCCCATACATTACGCATTACCATAACATCATATATCCATCGGCTTAGTGCATGTAAAGATCAACGTGAAAATGGATTTGGCGTCTCGACGGAATTAGAAAGTGTGGGGGAGGAGGATAGGGGTGCACAAAATGCCTAAGTTTGACCTTTCTTAGTGGGCCCCTTGTTGAGTTGTTGACCATGAACCTTTGTGGGTCCGGCCTCAAACTCTATATATAACCCTAAAGGGGAAAGAAGGTCAAAAAAATAACTTGCATGTATATGGTGCATCTTTTTCCTCCCTAAAACCTAAATTAAATTTAAGAAATTGGCTCTCTGTTTGGTTCATTTTGGTACGGATATGTATATACTGATAGAATCCTACAGCATACGGTATACAGTGCATCTTCCATTTGGATTTTCTGTCGGGGAAGTTTTGGGAAATGCACATCCTCTTGGTACTAAATTACGAGAATGGCTTTTTATTAAGGTCTCTGCCTTGCATGTGTTTTTTTTTATAAAAATATTATTTTAGCATTTAAACTATAAAATAAAAGGTAATTAAATCAAAAAAATACCTTAAACATTAAAAAATTTATTTTTATTTAATAATTTAAATTTTACCATTTAATGCAATATAAATTGCATAACATATTTTTTGTTTTTAAATTTGCTTTTGAAATATTAGGATTTTCCTTTTAAATATAGGGAAATTGGGGGAACTGAAAATTTTATTAAATTATTGATGGAAGAAAAACTCTCAACTAATAAAACTTAAACACTTAGATTTAAAGACGAACTATTAACTTAATAAATTGGAATCTCGAAATATTAGGAGTTTGTTAAGGTTAAAATGGTGGGAATGTACAAGCAGAACTTGCAGAAGCCTTAGCGTTTATGTTTGAGATTTTGCTGACGTTTTGGTCCACCCCAGTCCCACAAATGGCCCAAAATGCAATCATCTTCTGGAATCTGTAATTCACAAAATAGCATGTTTCTCTGTTTGACGACCCAAATGACGCAATTACTCATGATGATGTTCCTAGTACTTTTTCCATAGGCCGTGAGTCGATTGCTTGGACAGCTAGCATTCGTCAAGGGATTGAAGTTCGAGGTGGACGTGAGCTATGCGGAGTTTCTGTTGCGTGTGAAGGCTCAAGAGGAAGTCGCAAAGGCCAACGGAATATGGGACAATCCTCACCCTTGGCTGAACCTCTTCATCTCAAAGTCCCACATTGCTGATTTTGACCAAGCGGTGTTTAAGAAATTGGTGAAGGATGGAGTCGGTGGACCCATGCTGGTGTACCCTATGCTGCGAAACAAGTAAGTATACCTCTCCTTGTCCCACTACTTCAAGAGTCTCGCTAGTAAGCTCTATATATTTATTGAATAGCATTCAGTAACAACACTTCAGTACTATTAGAATTCATCATATTACACTTTTTGTTTGTGTAGATCAAACTAAAAAAATATTATTATCATGAAAAACAAAACTATGATAACATTTATAATCAGTTATGTGAGCTATCTTTAGAGTAAAGGTGTAAAAAAAGATATAAATTTTATAATTATTTTATTTAAAGATATTAACTTAATTAATTTTTCTATAAGGATGTCAATTTTTAATATTTTTTAGTTAAAAATGTATTTTTTTAATTTTTTTTATTTAAATATATTAATTTTTAATATTTCGTTTAAGAAATTTATTTGTCACATTAGCATCTATATCCAATTAATCATTAAATAAAAAAAATTTTAAATTAGTATTCATAAATAAAAAAAAAGTTGAAAGTTGACATTTTTAAATGAAAAATTTTGGTAAATGATATATTTATTTAAAAATTGATAAAATTAACATTCTTAAATAAAAAAATTATAAAGTTGACATCTTTTTTTGCATCTTTACTATCTTTATGGTGATTATTAAATTAGTTATTGTGACATTTCAAATTTTATGTAAGTTTAATATATAAATAATTAACCATTATTAACAATTTAAATAAAAAAAGTTATTAGGTTATATGTTCAAAAAAAAAGTTATTAGGTTATTAACAAATTTGGATTTGAGTCTTTTTGGTTAAGGTCACTAAAATTATCAAATTTTTATTTTAGTTTTATTGATAAAAACAATCAATAACAAATAAAATAGTTAATATTTATTATTTCATATATTAAAATTAATATATAAAATAATTTTTTTTAAATATCTTAATTAATTATTTAAAATTATAATTAAATTAATAATTTTAAGAAAAAAATTTTGTTACAACAACCTCAGTTAGTTACGTAATTTAACAGTAAACTTATTTGTGTTGTCGGTGATATGTATGGTTCAATCACAATTCTTATGTAGTACCCCAAAAAAAAAAAAAAGTGTAATAACATTTTAAAATGTCGCTTATCACCTTTATGGGGATGGTGAGAGGCGAGCCAATAACTCCACTCCCACTCAAAATCATTTTAATTTGCACGTCCTTCACGTGCGAGCGGTTCGGGGGTTTTCACTAAGATTGGTTATAATCTTGACACGTGTTAATAGTGGGTCCTCAATCAATTTTAAACCGTTCAATCAACTTGTCTTTTCAATCTGATTTGCTGGGCGGACCAAATTTTACGGATCCAATATTTGATTAAAGGGAAATGCTTTTTTTTATAATTTTTT
>BPVZ01000020.1:2726108-2738617 GCA_020521535.1 Rubroshorea leprosula
TAGCATGTTCATTGTTAGCCTCCATCATACATTCACACGTCAGTACCATACTGCCAATAATTTTAACTTGTGGGTCTTATTTGTTGACTTCCAATAATAACATTGAAAAAAATAATGATATGATAAAAAATAAAAAATTCTTTTTTATTTTTTTCCTTCTCTTTCCTTTCTCTCCCCTTGGAACCCAAACACTGGGTTGGATGGAACTAACACATGGGTTTCGAAGAACCCAAGCACTAGGTTCCTTTGAACCCAGTACACCTGGGTTCGTTAGAACCCAGACATAGGTTCTATGGAACCTAGTGGCAAAAAATTTTTAAAAAAAAATCATTTTTTAGTTGGTTTTGTTGTTTGATGATGATGAAGAAACCAACAAGGATAAAGATTGGTTTAGATGAATAGATTGATTGAGATGCTACGGTTTGCAAAAGTTGAAGAAAAGGAAGAGGGAGAAACGAAAAAGGGAAAAAAATAAAAAAGGGAATTTTTGCTTTTTTGGGTGGGATGAGTTGGAATGCCATGTCATTTACTTTTGCTAACTTGTCATTTATTTTTGCCAACTTGTCAATTTTTATGTTTTTTCCGTCAATTAACATGAAAATATTAATGGAAGGACCAAATTGAAGTAAAAATGGTAAACAATAGGGACCAAATCAGGGATTTTTTGAGTTTAAGGACTTAATTGGGGTCCGTAAAATAGTTGAGGGACCAAAAAGGGGATTTAACCCAAAAATTATTCCAAAATCATTTTCTTTATTAACTTGTACAAAACTAGTTAAAAATTAATGTATCAATTTTAAAATAAAAAATAATTGAAGGATAATTTTTTTTAATTATGTAGAACTTTACATATTATTAATTATTTTTATTTTATTAAATTTATAATATTATATATATTTGTTTATTTAATAACATATAAAAATTATTAATAAAAATTAAAAATATAAAAAATTAAGGCAAAATACCTAAATCTACCCCCCAAATATAAAAGCAGAGATGGATTCACTTTCAAATTTAACGCGTGAAATCATCTGATGATCAACAATCTATCAATTTGTTATGTTACTAATAATGGATTGCCGACATCAGATGATATCAAATTAATAGATTGCTGATATTAGATGGCGTCACACATTAAATTTGAGGTATTTATCCAAGTATAAAATTTTATCAATGGATTTGTCCTCAATTTTTATTCGGGAGTGAATCCGTCCCTACCACTATTCTTTTAAGATGAATTTAAGTATTTATCCTTTTAATAATTCGCATATCATTAGTTTCTTTTAAGTTGATCTCTATTTGGATAAAAATCAACTTTTTTCATGTTTTATTGATCGTGGACAATTTATTCTACTTAAAATATGACTAATGTTACAATTCAATTAATAGTAAATGTATTACTTTCATCATCTTCTCATTTCTTTACTTTTTATAACATTTACACATCCAATAATGATACAACTTTCACCACTTTCATACAATTATAATAATAATTAACACTTTACAATGTCATACTTTTAGACAATAATAATAAGATTTCTTGTAACCTTTCTGTTTATAAAAGATTAATCACTATAGTTTGTAACCTCTCACTTAATGAATGTTTATTCCTCGTTAACTTTTATAACCCATTTATATATATATATATATAGGGTTTACAATCTTACAAATGTGTGGGGAAAAAAAAAAGATAAAAATAAAAAATATATATTTTATATTTTTTCACTTTACCTCTCTATATTTTTTCTTCTATTTTTTTCTTCTAATTGATTTTTTTTTTCATTTTACAGAATTTTATTAATTAATTATTAGTAATTGCACAACTACAGTGATCTGTCAGGTCAGAACCCGAAAACCCGGATGGTGGCATGTTGGCAATTAATAAAAAAACCAAATTCGAGCTGGACATGTTCCCGACCAGCGCGCTGTTCTCCTGTCCTGTTCCATCTCCGATCTCTGAAATCTCTCTGAGGTCGCCCGCAAACGGCGGCAATGGCGATCCTTCCACGCTTCCTCTTGGCGGCATTTTTCTTCCTCTCTGCTTCTGCTGATGTTCAAAGTAAGTCTTCTCCATTTTCTTCACATCTTTATGCATTGAGCAAGCTATTAACTGCTGCAAAATCAAATGATTCTGTACGATGCATCTATGTCGCCGACTTGAAAAGTTATTTACAGTCTATTTGACTGATTGACCTGCTTCGAAACTTCAGAAATTTTGTTTTTTTGTTTGTTGAGTGTAGCTTTAGTAATTCCTGATGCAACTTTTTATTTTTTATTTTTTATTTTTTTTGGGTAAGTACCTTATGCGTGTTTTTCTTGATTTGAGTCTTAGCATTTCAGTTTAATTGATTGCTTATTTAGATTTGCGTATAGTATTGTTTAAAATGTGTGATTTTCTCGAGTTTTGATGCCGGATCTTGTGTTTAAGACTGGAGTCTTTATGATAGTTGACTTCTCTCTCTAGGTTTATATGCTTTGAGTGCTTAGGAGCTGAGACACCTGATGAGAAGGAAAGAACCTTTATTTTTGTGATCTTAAATTGCCTATTTTGGACTGTCCATTTTCAGACATCAAAAGTGATGGATTGTTTCATAGTCATTTCACTTGCAAATGATTGGTGAGTCTGTCCAGGCATTTTTAGTACCTTTCATCATTTCTCAAAATTAGTTGAAACCTTAGTCTATTCCTGGTATGGAGGATGAAAGTTTCGAGGGGAAATACATAAATTAAAGTTTAAGTTCAATTGAATTGCCTAGTAAAATACACCTTGTTTTGGCACTATAGAAAAAATTTCCTTTCATGCAAGCCTATGAATTCTGGAATTGAATGCTTATTGGTAAACATGAAAAATGTTTTGTGCTTAATGAGGGACATGTTGTGTGTGCATGTCATATTCATATAAGAAGATGAAGTTCTTGAGTAAGCCAAAAAGGAAATATATTGCCAAAGAGGGTAGGCGATGTGTGCTGTTGAGTGGAAAAATCTCATATCGAGTATACAACGAAGAAGTATGTTGGTTAAATCTAAGGAGGGCTACTCCACCTATTGTCAATTGGTTTTAGGTTGGATGCAAAGTTGCAAACCTTGTGTTGAAGCACACATGTACAATTGTTCCATCCTAGAAAGCCCCGTTGAGTATATAACGAAGAAGTATGTGTGGGTTAAATATAAGAAGGGTTACTCCACCTATTGGTAATTGGTTTGCACAATTTTCATGTGTGAAAAGTGAGCTACATTGAAAGAGCAGAAGAACTGTTGTATCCATCACTTTTTTGGCCTCCCTCACAAATTCTAAGCATCAGAAAATAAAAAAAAAAAAAATAATAATAACCTTAAACTTTGAACTCAAGTTGACATCTTCAGAGACCTATTCCTTTTAAGTCTTCCCTTTCAGGCTTTAGTCCTTTCTCCTTTGATAGCATCCTTGGAACTTGGAAGCATTCTCTTTGGGAACATTTGTCTCTTAATCCTAAAATTATAGTTGGGAATCATAAAATTTAGGATAGAGCTATAACTGACAATATGAAACAGATTACACTGAGTCTTGCAAACATGTAAAAAGAGATATCACTTAAAAGAATGCAAAGCACATGCTTTGTAGATCCAATATACAAGTGTTCTCTTGTAAGGTACAGAGTCCATGTTTTATACATTATACATTATCTCCAAGTTGTGATCCTTGCTATATGTTTTGTTTGAGTACTTTAAATATTTATCTTTACCTAATATGTAACATGAAAAAATTTGGCAGCAAATGTAACTAACAACCCTGCGGATAAGTTGGTTGCTGTGATCAACACCAATAGAACTGCACAAAAGTTATCATCTCTCTATGATAACCCAGGTTTGGCCTGCATTGCTTTGCAGTATATAAGAGCATACCAAGGTGACTGCAGTGCCGTTGGAGGGCCAAATGCCAAGAAGCCAGCAGATTCAGAATTTGCTGAAACTTTTGCCCCCAGCTGTGGTGTTCAGGTTGCAAGTCTTTCTCCAATCACTGGTCGTTTTCTTGGATGTCAATCTAAATATGTCCATGCTGCTGAAGCATTCTCAATATTGGTCAATAATAATAAAAGCTTGGACATTCTCTACGATAAGAACCACACTGAAGTTGGTGCTGCTGTGACTGGCACTGATGGTGGGTCTCCCTATTTCTGGTGTGTGTTGTTCAGCAATGGCAAGTCTAATAGCAGCTTTGTTTTTGAGGATGGTGTGGCTAAGATAACAAGACCTGGGTGCTTCAGTGGTGCTAATGATGAATGCAGCCATGCCAACTATTTGTCTCAACCTGGCCATCTATGGCTGTATGCCGTTACATCTTTCATTGCCGTGGGATACATTTTTGGTATTTGATTCTGAACTCAAGGATACACACTGTTTTTTCCTCAATTTGGTAGTCATTTCATTTCAGCAGCTTACTCATTGCCAACAGCGCATTTGGTTTATCGTCACTATCATTATCCTTATGGAGTGTAAGTCTGTAGCCAACTCCATTCATTTTTCTACTCATTTCTTATTCATGTGTAAAATCCTGCTTTAAAAATGTCCCCTTGGAGGAACATTATTTTTTTCTCTTTCATGTACAATTTGCTCTTTTACTCCATGTGATTGAGGGAAGAGAATAAAAAAAAGAAAGGAAAAGAAAATGTATCTGCATTCTTCTTTGGCTAACTGCATTAAAGGGAAGGTAAGGCAGGGAAAAGGATGGGTCTATGCAGTATGCACCCTTCATCTGTACTTTGCTTTTCTTTATTAGGTCTTTCCAAACAAAATAAGATTGAATCTCCTATTTACCAATTTACAAACCCTTCATTCCCTTTTTCTTTCTTTCCTTTAGGACTCGTTCGGTAACTGTCCATCAAATGCTTATTTGGTTACCGCTCAGAAATGGTTGAGAATGAAGTTGCTCCTCTTTGGTATGATTATCTGCAAACTAGAGAATTTGCTTGTGTTTTTACTTACTTGACACAAAAACCGTAACTTTTTCTCCTGTTCGACACGAGAACCTTAAGTTGGTGCAAGAAATTTCCAATTCAAAACCCTCATTTGATCAGTTTTCTTTCCTATCGCTATCAACTTCAGCTCATTTCTATGCAAAAGCTTCTGATTTTCTTTCAGCCTTCCTTTTCAATGTGAAAGGGGGGGCATGAAAAGTGCCGCCAAGGGCATATTGTTTTCGTCTTTTGACTCGCACCCAAGATGACCAACCCACCCACCCACCACATCCACCAGCGGCATAAAAAAAATGTCAGCCGTCAGATCAATGAAAATACCACGCGTCATCCATCTGGACCACCATGTCGGAGGGAATTACTTTTTAAAATTAAATTGCGGAATTATTATGTTCTTGACTGCGTGTTTTTTCACTATTCATAAAACACGAATTGCATTGCAATATCGCAGAGGTAGTGAAGCAAACAGGCACAAAACCCAATACTTTCCGTTAAATTTCGCGGGCACTATTTAAAGCTCGAGGCTTTGCTATCTGGGTTTTTCGTATCGAAGCTGAAGACCTCGAGGATGCCGGCGATGGCTGGTATGGGGTTTAACCAGAAGAATGATTCGCGAGAAAGTGATGGGATTTTGGGAAAACGCAACGAAAAGGGTGAGTTTTCTGCTTCTGTTTTGAATTCTTTAGGGATCCAACGTGGTGAAGAGGGTGCTGCTTCGATTTCGGATAATGGGTATCGGGGATTCGATTTTGATCTCAATGAAGCACCGGCTGTTGAGGAGGATGGAATTGGGATAGGGTTTGTCGGCGATGTCGATTCTCTTTCTAGATTTTGTGAGCAAGAAACAGAGAATCGTCAATCAAGTTCTTTGCTTTTTGGTGTTAACTTGAAAAGAATCGCAGATGATGAGGAAGCTCGTTCTCCGCGTAAAAGGAAGAGGTTTTCGTATGAAGAGAAGGGAAAAGCAAAAGCAGTTGATGATGATCAATTTCTGCTGGGTATTGATGATGGGGACTTGAATCTTAACCTTGGGTTGGGAAGTAAGGCTTATACATGGCCTTCTTTATTTGATACTCCAAGCATTCCTGAAAATAATCTAGGTCCTGAGGAGGGATTGGTGGATAATACAAGGGAATCTGAACTGAGAAGAAGGAGCAGTACTGAAAATAATCTTGGTCCTGAGGAGGAATTGCTGAATAGTTTGGGGGTATCTGAACCAAGAAGAGGGAGCATTGCTGAAAATAATCGAGGTCCTGAGGACGAATTGGTGAGTAGTTTGAGGGAATCTGAACTAAGGAGGAGGCAGGAGGAAGCAATCAGGCAACATGACAATGCTAAAGACTATGCCCAGAGATATCATGAAAGCCAGCGCTTAGAATCTGCTAAACAAAATGAGACAGGAGTTATGCAGGATCAGCTAGCAGAAGATTTTGAAAGTCCGTTTGGAATGGCAATGGAGATGATAAAAAGGCGAAATTCAAGAAGTGGTAACAAAAGGAACTTAGGTGATGCATTGGAGCCAGGGTTTAAGTGGGTGCCTACTGGAAGTAAATGCCATGGTACTGCAGTTCGCTGCGCTCCTTCACTCCTTGACCTCAGTTTGAGTGTTCTTGCAAAGAATTCTGAGGCAATTGAATCACTTGAGCATGTTCCTGAAGCACTGAGGCATAAGCTCAGTGAGATGGTCTGTGATAGTAGGAAAATGGATGCTAAGTTCTTGGAACTTCTTGCCAGGGGATCCCCATCTGAGATACGTGCAAAGAGCTGTTCACAGATAACAGATGAAGAATTCTCCAAGATATTCGGTAGTTTTGACACTAAGAACTTGATTGTAAGTGATTTTGCGCATTTCATTCTCTATGCTATATTTAAAATTTGCTCTTTCCTTCTTATGTTGTTATTGATTTCAGTATTCTAATTTTCTTTGTCATTTTTTTAATAAAATTAAAATATCACAAAGTGTTTTTAGTTAATTATTCACTTTTACCTTCTGAAGTCTTTGAGGTTCAACTCTATGATTATGCATGCAAGCAATATATATTGTCTGCACACTGCAGTGTGGTTTGCTTGTAAATATTTTACCTATGTGATTACTATAAAAGAGAGTGACAGGGACTAAGAAAATAAAGGAATTAAAGTTTGGATTTTACTTTAAAATATATTAATACTCAGCTTTTGGCTTTTTATTTGTTCAGAACCATGTAATTCTGAGAGCTATGCCAAATTCCAAGAAAAATATGAACTGCATAATCAATCATTTTTATTTTCGCAAGAGATATGTGTATTTCATAGTTTCTTTGCTTGGTATAAAGATTTCAATAAAGTACTTAACTTGTTTGAGTTAATCTTGTTAGGACTTTGGCTTTATGTTAATTGTGTTGTTTTTTGGCTCTGGATTTAGGTACTACAACTTGACAATTGTGGACCTTTTATGCATGACTATGTGTTACTTGACACCTTAGCTCAGTCATCAAGAAAGCTTCCTGCCTTAGCTACCTTCTCGTTAAGTGGTGCATATCGTTTATCAGATGACGGACTAAAAGCACTTGCAGAGTCTGCACCTGCACTGAAGTCCATTAATCTCAGCCAATGCTCTCTTCTCACATCTGCTGGTATAAACACTCTGGCTGGATGTTTTGAGTCTACTTTAAGAGAGCTTTATCTAGACGAGTGTCAGAATATAGATGCCATGGCTATATTGCCTGCACTGAAGAAGCTTAAATGTTTGGAAGTGTTGTCAGTGGCTGATATTCCAAGTGTTTGTGATGATTTTGTCATTGGAATTGTTGAAGCATGTGGCAAAAATATGAGAGAGCTTGTTTTTGCTTCTTGTGTGTAAGTTACTCCGACATATTATTCTAAATTTCTAATAGAATAAAGAAGTGTTAATAGGAGCTTTAAGTTGGAAAATCAGTTTCTCTGATCTAGATATGGTTTTGCTGATTGATTGTTTTTGACTGATGCAGAAAATTGACTGACATGTCTCTCAAAAGTGTGGGAGAAACATGTTTGAAGCTATCTGCCATTGATCTTTCCAACTTGTATTGCTTGACTGATTCAACAATGAGATATCTTGCCAATGGCTGTCAATCAATTCATAAGCTTAAACTTTGTCGCAACAGTTTCAGGTTCCTCCATATGCTATCCTATATTCACTGCTCTATATTTAGGTTCTCTAGACCTTAAACTGTCAGCGGTGATGTTATGTTTTATTTATGCCTCATGTTTCAACCTGTCAAATAACAGAACTTTTTATTTATGGTTTATTTGGTCAGTTGATCTATTCCATTTACTTAATGTTATGGTTTGTGTTTATTCACTGGTATGCTATCCTTTCCACTTGATTATTGTCCCAGAGGGTGATGTACAGGAAATCTTATAGGACTTTCTTAAAAAACTTTTTAATTCTTAATAGAACTATTTAAAAACAATGTATATAGATGAAGAGTATGGAAAGAAATTGAAATGTGGATAAGGTGTTAAACTAAGAAAATAAGTGTCAGCAATTGTCTGAAAGAAAATTCCAATTCAAGTATTCAGTATTGCTTTTCTTTTTAACATAAAATCAATGTCTTTATCCAAGCTTCTCTAACAGCCTTTTTAATTTTTTTTTCCCTATTTTAAATTTCTCAATACAGCAAAGATCTTTAGTACCCTAATTGAGTTAAGGAACCCTATATTTTTCTTTTTATCACAGTGATGAAGCTATTGCTGCCTTCTTGGAAGTCTCTGGGGGTGCTCTATGTGAACTTTCACTGAATAATGTTAAAAGGGTGAGATTTCAATGTGCCTCTGCTGATTACATTGTTGTCTTTTTATTTTGTCTGCACTCTGCACTCCACTTGGTGGTGATTATTGACCAAATATCACATAATCTAAATAAGTTCAAATAGTTTTTATTCTACAGCCATGGTGTGCATTTAGGATCATCTCAGGTTCTCATGTCCTGTATTGCAAACATGTGGTAAACTAATGAAGTAAATTGTACAGGTTGGACTCAACACTGCATCGTCACTAGCCAAATGTTCAAGAAAGTTGTGCAGTTTGGACCTGTCATTTTGCCGCAAAATAACAGATGAGGCACTTGGACTGATTGTTGATAGCTGCCTGTCGTTGAGGCTGCTCAAAATCTTTGGATGTACAGAGGTACATATGCCATGCCAAGCTAGTTCTGTTTTAATTTTGGACTGCCACAAAACTGCTGTTTACACATATTGAAATACTCAAATTTCTTGAGTTCATCACACTGAATTTATTTAGAATGCACTAAAATGAGGTCTCAACCTTCTTTGTGTTTTCTAAATGTCTTAGATGCCTCAGTTTACATGATTAGCAGTTTGACACAAAATCTTTATATATGCCCATGATTTCTGGACAGCGTAATATGCTTCGTCAACTGATGCCTGTCTAGTTTGGGTTTTTTTCTTCTTTTTTTTTTTTTTTTGGGGGGGGGGGGGTGTCACTGTTCAGCTACACAAAAATTATGGTGTTGCTTTATGACTTAATGAGGTGTGAGTGGGGGTTGCCCTAATTATAGTAGAATGACTAGAGTCAAACACACTGATTCATCTCAAGCCATCTCAATTTGGTAGAATTTATTCTTTAACTTCAGCCCTGGTGCTAAATCTAAAGAATCTTGTATGTGATGTAGTCTTTTGAATGTCCCGGATTTTTGTATAGTAAATGCATCATGCTTTCAGTAACGCTAACTGAAGACCCCATAGTTCATGTCAATTTATGCATAGACTGAGTGCTTATTTCTCCTCATGAGGAATTGACTGGCCCTAATTGAGGTTAATGCAAGTTCAAAGTCAGATAGTAACCCATCAAATGGTTTAATTCACGTTTCTTTCTCTTGCAGGTTACAAATTTTTTTCTGAATGTACATTCAAATCACCCGGTGCAGATTATTGGATTGAAAAACACACCACTGTTAACACATTCCAATGAGGAACCCCAAGAAACTCCACTTCGCTATTCCCCCCTGACAGTTTCTGCTGATAGGTAAAATCCAGATAGAAAACTTGTCATCTTTTGTACAGGAAGAGCTCCTTGTTTCCATTTCCTTAACCAGCTTCATTCTTCCAAATATTTGACACTGATATGATAGCTGAAAGTTGCAATCATTCGATAATAATCCATTTATAGGCTTCATTTTTTGGAAGATTTACCTGCTCCTTTTTTCCTGGTATAGAAATCAGGTCCTTGACTTCTTTGGATTCAAAAATAATGTATATGACAGAATATGCAATAGTTTCTATGATCAAATTTCAAGTGATTGAATCTGCTGCACTATAGTCAAATTTTCAATTTTGTTCCATGGTTTATATCATTTTGTTCCTTTCAGTATGATCAAAAAACAGGATGATCTATGGTTTATAGTCGAATTTTGAATCTGAAACCAAGAAACATTGGATTTACATCTCTAAAACACAGCCAAAAGACACAGCTTTCTCTTTTTAAATATCATTGAAGCTTCTTAGTTGCCCATAGAAGCTTTGTACTTCAAAACAAGAGCAAGAACCAGAAGAATCAGAATGATTCCCCCAGAAGCACCAGAAGCTTTAAACTTCAAAACAAACGCTAGAACAAGAAGAATGAGGATGATTCCACTGGAAGAGCCTCCAACCCTGTGAATCGAGTAAGGATCAAACCTGCTAAAGCTCTGATCGAAGTAGAGCGACAGGAAGATGGCCAAGATCAATACAAGAAGCAGCAGAGGCAACCAGGAGGACAGGTCGCCTGGTTGCTCATCCTCATCAAGTTCATCTGCAGGTGATTGCCTGTTGACATAGAGAGGTGAAACAACTGCCAGTATCGTCAAGCCTATGGCTACCAGTCTCTCTACAGAGGAACACCTGTTCCTCTGGTCTGTCTCCGTCGGTTCCATTCCCAGAAGAAACTAGACACAACTTCAGACCACCATGTTCTTGTTGAATTTCTATGTCCAATGCCAAGAATCTCTTATTTCATACATCGGTTTTCTTCTACGGTAGAAAATTTTGATCAATCCCATCATTCTGGATAATCAATGATGAATTATCAGAATAAAGGGATTGTCGGCCCTTTTTTCCATGGAATCTTTCCAGAAAATTTTAGATATGCCTAGTGCAAAATTGTGGGGTGGTGGCTTCTGTGCGAAGCTTCCCCAGCATAATTGATTGGAATCTGATGCTTATTGCTCTTGAATTTGGGAAAAGATAAAAAGATATGAATTTGATAGCCATTTAATTTTGCATTGTATGAGACAATACAAAGGTATCAAATTACCGGGAAACCAATACCGATCACTCAGGAGACGAAAATTTACATGAAATGGTGATCTATTTGATGCCATTGGAGCTCTTCGACCGGCTTCCTTGGAGTCTTCTCATCCACTTCTTGTTGGACGTTGTCGGAGATTGTCCTGGCTCGGGAAGTTCAGCAGGAAGCGCAGCAGCAGTGCTGCTGATCGCGTTGAGAACCAGGAACGCCAGAATGGGAGAGAGGTCCAATGTCCCTGCTAACGGTGGAATGATTCCGCGGAATATGTTCAAGTACGGATCACACAAAGTACTGAGTCAAGAGAAGAATTACATCACAAATTAGGAAAATCACAAACAAAGGATTCGGATTCTGCAAAAACAATGGATGAGATTTGGTAGTACCTGAGTGGGTTGACGATGACGGACGGAGAGTTAGGGAACCAGGTCAAAACCAGCCTAACAATCAACAGGGAGTTGTATATGTTTAAGAAATTCAGGATTCCGTTCGCCACCACCATACCGGCCACCGAATCTCCGGGTAGAACCGCCGCAAAATTATGTTTCGAAAACGAGAGATTCACTTTCTTCCTGTACTCGTTCCTGCGTGTAACAAACTGTAGCAGAAATTGATTTAGTGACACTCAAAATTCTTACTAAACACATCGAAACTACATGATAAGAAGAGATACCTCATGGCAGAAGCTTTGAAACTCAGAGGATAAGGAGAGGATTTTCTTGAAAACTGGATTCTGAGAAGCGAACGAGTTAAGGCCTTTCAGGAACTCATCGGCGGCGGAGACAGTCGAGATATGCAGGTTGCGAATGACAGCCTGACGAGAAACTTGCGCCGGAATGGGCTTCCACAGCCTCGAAAACGGCGGACCAAATTGCGCTTGAGAAAATGCTGAAGAGAGTAAAACACAGTTCCGCAACAAATTGACTGTTTTACATTTTGTGTTCTCCGTCACCGGCTCGTAATCCACCATCTTTGAAGCCGAGAAATTCAGAGGCAGCACCGGCACCGCGCTTCAGCAGCAACCGAAGAAGAAGATAACGTTACTCGTGAATTCAGAATTTGGGAAGAAATATTCTTTTCGCTCACACGTGGCAGGATTTCATTTGTACATGCTGGCATACGAGCTATTTTGACCACAGGATAAAATTAAACTGTGAACCTCAAATAATGGACGCAGCCAAACAACGAAAGGATATATCAGTATGACGCGGCAAATTCTAATCGCCTCCGCCTCCTCCATTGCTGGTCATTGTCAACCTCTCTGCGTATGTTTTCTACCGCAGAAGCTCTCTTCTG
>BPVZ01000020.1:2747897-2759970 GCA_020521535.1 Rubroshorea leprosula
AAAAAATATAATCTTTTAATTAAATGAGATGTAAGGTGGTGTTGTGAATAAAAGTTTGTGAGTAAAAAATTGTGAATAAATCATTATCTTACAAAGAAAGCGGAAAAAAATCATTTTCTTAAAAAAAATTGTCCACCGTGGCATGAATCCACCACGTTGCAGCGCTCCCTCGTCCTCGCCTGATCAACACGTGGTGGACCTCACTTCTTTTCAATGACGTGGCGCTATATCCTTTTCGGATTCCAGCAGCATCTTGGGTTGGGGTTTGGACGTTTGCTTTAGTTAAATTAAACTGAATAAAAACTCTTTTTTTTTTTGGATCTTAACTGAATAAAAAATTTTGGTTAATCAATCTAAACTTGAAATTAAAAAAAAAAAAAGGTCCAGTGGATTATTTTGATTAATAAAAAAAATTAACTGAAATTAAATATTGTTCAATTATTTTCTTAAGATTTGTAAACATTAGACCTATAACTAGAGATATTTTAAAAATATTTTTTTAAAATTTATGCTCTAAAATATAGATTAAGAGTGCTTTTTTATCATAAATATGTATAGAATAATGTAAAAATTGATATTAATTTTAAAATTGTTTTCATTTAGATAAATTAAATATTAATATATTTTTTAAGACTATTAACTTCCCTAAAAAAACCCTTTTAAAAAATACAATAAAAAATTAAAGATAAACTTAAAATGAATCACACATAATTTAACACTTTTTACAAAATATAAGTTACTATGACCAAATGTTATTTATTTATTTATTTTTATGTAAATGGAAAAGTCGAGTACAACAAATTAATAAAATACTGATTTGATCACATGAGTACAGTACTGATTTTAATTTATTTTAAATAAATCGTAATTCAACGCTTGTGAAAAATGTTCTACTCAAACAATATTGGCAAAAAAAAAAAAAAAAGCTCCTGTACTTTTTAAGGTGTGGCAAAAAGGCTCCTAAATCCAAGTTTGAGGCAAACAAGTCTATGTGGTCTTCAGGTTGTGGTTCTAGCCCTTTTTTAAAGGTTTTCATAAGTTTTAAACCCTTAAACTCAAGTGAATTTTTAATTAATTTTTTTGCTAAAATTGACGAATTACTTAAATAAGAAATACAAACCCAAGTTCTAAGAGATAAAACAATTTTGCATGACAATGATTTATATCTTTTATCTTCATATTTATTAAGAGAAAGATTAAATAGATATAAAAATTTCTATTGAAATTAGAAATGAATGCTTTACTTCCAATCCGTCCTACTATTTGGTAATAGATCTCTTCTCTACCATACTATGTATTTTTTATGGATCTCTTCAGCTCTTCTTTACTTATTTATATATATATATATACACACATTTTTCTATATTTATTAAAATAATCTTATAAGATATAATGCCATTTCTTTTACTATCTTTATTTTTTTGTTTTTTCAATTTAGATTGTCTGAATATATATGAATAAAAATTTGTTTGCACCTCCTATATTGGTATAGAACATTACGTTTTATCCATAAAATTTAGACTTTAATCTTATCAACCTCATATTCAAAATTAATACTTTTATAAATAACAATATTTAAAAATATACTCTCATATGAATTAGGTGCACTTAATGAAATTAAATAACTTAAACCTTGGACTTATCATTCGTTTTGTCAACCGATCTAAACATTAAGGTTGTGTTTTTCTCTCTCTTTTTTTTTGTTTTTGTAAAAATTAAGATAAACAGTAAGAAACTAAAAATTGTGAAGCAAAAAAGAAAAAGAAAATAAAAGAAAAACAGGATCCAAAAAAGGCAAATGCGGGTGTTGAGTGGGGCGGTGGGCCAAGGGGAGAGAGACATGTTTCCATTAATGGAACATTTCCTAATCCAGGAAACTTTACGCAAATAAAATAAGTTTAACCAAGTTAGTTACATACCAAAAACAAAAGGGTCCCCACATCAAACAATAAATAAATCAATAATAAAGTAAATAAAAATCTGACTTTCGTACACATATAAAAATAAAATAAAATAAAATCTGACTTCTCCTTTTTTTTTTTCTGTTATCTGCAGAGTGCAGAGTGAAAAGGACTTTTGACAGCAACGTTAACGGCGTTTAAGTGTTTCTCCGTTAAGGTGTCAGGAACTGGGCTGGCAGAGTGGGCCCACTTGCATCGCTGGGGACGTGTCAGAGATAATGAAGGGACGAGACAAATGGCCTTCCCGAGGTGAATTGGGAAAAGATGGGGATGAGTAAACTTTTTCTTTCTTTGACGGAATATTAGCTTACTCTTGTACTGTTATTGGGGCTTTCATGGTCATACTCTTAGGCCCACTGCTCCTGATCCCCTTTGCCTTTTTTTTCACCTTCTAACCTTTTTTTTTAACCATCCATTTTTTATTTTTTAATATTAATTTTTGATATTCAATAATTATATTAAATTTTAATTAATTTAAAATCAGTATCAAATTTTATTAAAAAAATTTTTTAACATATATTTTTTTATTTATAAAACTTAAAATCAAAATTTTACTTTAAAAAAATCAAATTTTTTTATTTAAATCAACAAATTATTAGTATCATTTTTTTTACTTGCCCATGTCGTTTTCTTATACCTGTCACCTCATTTTTTCTGCCCCTCCTCGTCATTTCATTAGGATCACTAACCCCTATTTGTTTTTCTTTTTCCCTTTTAAAAATAGAGGACTGATATTTGATTTAGAGCAGTATTATGGAGATAATTTTTTAATATAATTTTTATATATTATTAAATAAATATATATTTAATATTATAAATTTTATATAAATAAAAAAATTAATTATTTAAATGATACATTAAATTATATTCAAATGTGATAAAAAAAATTATCCAAAAATTATTTTTATTTGATTTATAACTTCATAAGTAAGGTGTATATATTTCTCATGGATATAGGTTGAACCCTATTTCAATATCAAAAGGATATAAAAATTGAAATCAATTGAATCCTGAATATTAGTAGATTGTATTTTTGTTTCTTTGAGTTTTTTATATTTCAACTTGGTCCAGTTTTGAAATTTGGATTGAAGACTATGTTACTGTTGATATAAGGCCTATATGAGTAATCAAACATCCTTGCTCATTTTCTTAAGCTAAATTTAGTAACAATTGCATCCAGTTGTTACGTGTACATGTTAAAAATAGATACAAAAATTTAGTTTAAATTGGCTAATGATGATCTTTTCTCTGGAGGGACTGTTATGGTATTCTTGAACAATCTTTACACTCGCATTGAAACTAATTACTTTTTAAACAATCTTAACAATATTAATAACATACTTTCATATTGATTTTATATATTTAAAGAAACTAATTTCATAAGTTATTTACTCAAAAACTTGAAATAGAAATTTAATTTACAATGTAACACTCATTTACTAGTAAATCATATCATTTAAAGTCATCTAATGATGTTGTTGTCTAATAACTTGATAATAATCTTATTATTTCTTTTGAAAACAAAGATAATTTGAGTAAATTAAAACATTAAAAACTTTTTTTGAACAATTTGTAATTATTTACAGGGTTAATTGGAGGAAAGGGGAAAGATATTTCATGAGATTCGAATATGCAACCCACTGAATGTGAACAACCCTAACCCAGAGTTCAATACCACTGGATTGGAGCGGACAGTTCTAAAACATTAAAAACTTAATGAAATTGAAAACATGAAAAATCAAGGATCAAATTATAGGCATAAAAGTCAAGGATAAAAATAAACAAGTTCTTTATTTTATAATTTATACTTATTAAATTATAAGATAACAATTATTAAATGGAGATGAAAGCAACTAATATTAAAAAATTTACATTTAATTTTTTTTTTACCAGTAAAAAATTTAAAAATGGAGGAATAGTTACAAAACTGCCAAAAACGATTGGTGCACTTCCATCGCGACTAAGGTCGCAAGTGTAAAAAATTTATATTTATTTAATAATTATAATTATATAATTTAAATTACACAACATTTTATTTAAACTAAATATCCTATAAAAAGAAAAAGAATATTTGTTGCATTTTGTTATGCAAAGATGGTTTCCCGCGGGAAATAACAGTTTAAAACCGAAAATAATCCCATAACTGCCAAACAGGGAACAGGGTAAAAAAACAATAAATACGAAAAGATGGGGACAGGTAATCCTTTTTTACACAGTAATAATAGGAATAACATTAACCCCATTCTCAAACCCTCAATCAAACAAACAACAAGTATTCGGGTCTAGTTCTAAGGGGGAGTCATTGTCGACCCGAAAAGGGATATTTTCCTCTCCGTTCCCAAACACTCCAGAAAGCGACCCATTATTATTCACTACGGACCTGCATCCATGTCCGTATAAAACGTAGAGAGAGAAAGAGAAATGACATTTAAAGGAGAGAGAACGACAGTGGGTCTCTGTTTTAGTGTTGCAGGCTCCCATGGCAGACTCTGTGCAGACAAGTTTTTAACTTTATATTGATGTATAGGAAATAATAATAATTCTGTATCTCTCTCTCTTTCTTCTTTCTTTCTGAATTTTCTCTGAATGAATGGTTCTTACAGTTGTATTCTGGGGTAGTTTCTTTCTCTTTCTAATTCTCTCTGTGTGGGTACTGAACGAGGCACTGTATTTAGAGCAGGGGGATGTGATTGAACGGACAGGCAGCTCTGCTCTTCTTCTTATCCTTTCCCGGCAAAAGAAATCACTGCAAATATTGACAAAGAAAAAAACTCTTTTTTTTTTCATGATTTGTATGATATTAATAATGCAATAATTCTCGTTTGTATGGGGTGGAAGTGGAACTCTCTCCTTCTGTCTCCAACATTTGAATGTCGGTGAGTTAAACAGGGGAAGGAGGGTTCTTCTGCTTCTTTCTGGGTGTTTTCATGGGTGTTTGAGTGTAAAAATGAGGGGTACTTGGATGGTACTGATGGCATTTCGTGTAGAGTTGATCCTCCTGGTTTCTCTTCTCTTTCTGGGTGTTGGTTCCGTGGAGTCTGATGAGGGTAAGTGATTGATTCTTCAAAGGGGCCTGCTTTTCTGTTTGGAAGCTGAGAAAATTCAAGAAATAGCAGCTAAGATTCGGGCAGTGCTTGTTTTTCTTAAACAAACTTCTACCTTTAGTTCACCTTTTTTTTTTTTTCTTCGATAGAGAAAGTTTAGTTAACTGTTTATCTCAACGTTCTTGTGATTGTGCTATGTTTTCCTTGTCTGAAATTAGAATTTTGAGTTGAGTTTTGAAATGGGTCTTAAAGCAACAAGCTTGATTTTGACATTTGAACCTCCTACTTTGGTTTTAGGGAAAACATTGCTGGAGATAAAGAAGTCTTTTAGGGATGTGGACAATGTTCTCTATGACTGGACAGACTCACCATCTTCAGACTATTGCGTTTGGAGAGGCATTACTTGTGATAATGTCACATTTAATGTTGTTGCCCTGTAAGTCTTTCACTTAAAACAGTTTTATGTGCTCTATGCTACTGTGTAATTATATTTCAACGTAGTTGGCATCACTCTATATGCTAAAATGTTCGTGGTTGCCTTTTTTTAAATTTTTAAATTTTTTTTATCCTAACCTTTCGTTGTTTCCTGCGATTGTAGTAATCTATCAGGTTTAAATCTTGATGGGGAAATCTCACCAGCAATCGGAAACCTCAAAGACCTGGTCACCATGTACTGTTACTCTTTTCCATGCCTTTGATATGAAGCGTTTTCCTTTCTTCAATTTTTATGCACTGTTATCCTTTTTTTTTTTTTTTTGGTTGCAAATAGAGCTGAAATGGGTTTACATTGATTGTTCTTGCGATTTTTCTTGAGCAGTGATCTCAGGGGGAATCGCCTCTCCGGACAAATCCCAGATGAAATTGGTGACTGTGCTTCTTTGAAAAGCTTGTAAGTCCTCTGTAACTCCATTACCTTAAAAGTTGCTTCTGGTTGCTGTCTCTATAATACTTAGTTAAGTTGAATGCTGATTGCTTTGTGTTAGGGACCTGTCTTTTAACGAGTTATATGGAGACATACCCTTTTCAATTTCAAAGCTGAAACAACTCGAGTTTTTGTAAGTTCTCTTGCAAGTATTCTTGGGTTGGATTTCCTTGTTTAAGTAGTTTGTATCCTTTCTTAGCTTTCTGTAATAGTAACTTGAATTGCAATGTGTTTTCAGAGTTTTGAAGAACAATCAATTAATCGGGCCAATTCCTTCAACTCTGTCACAGATTCCAAACCTGAAAGTTCTGTAAGTTCTTTTTCCTTACTCTTATCATTTCCCTGTAATTCAATGATCAATGTCAAGTCCTAAGTTCTTAGATATTGGGTTCAGGGACCTTGCACAGAATAGACTCAGTGGGGAAATACCAAGGCTTATCTACTGGAATGAAGTGTTGCAGTATCTGTGAGTGTATTAATATTGGATAATGTTGAAGTCTCCTTTCATTCTCTCAGAATGTATTTCATTCTGATTATTTTTTCCAATCTATTGATGTCTTCTATTTGATCCTGGACCTTGTTGTTCTTGTTCCTTCTTCAACACCTAGTGGATTGCGAGGTAACAATTTGGTGGGTACACTTTCTCCAGATATTTGCCAGCTGACAGGTTTATGGTACTTGTAAGTTTTCTCAATATCTGAACCTATAAATCCAACTACCCCTTTCCATTCATTCCAGTATTTCATGAGGTTCTTTTCCAGCCTAACTCAGGCTCTATTTCATTTGCAGTGATGTAAGAAACAATAGTCTGACTGGCAATATCCCTCAGAATATAGGCAACTGCACTGCCTTCCAGGTCTTGTATGTACTCAACTACCTTAATGAGGGAAAATGCTTTCAATGTGCCTAAATTTGTTAATTTGAAAATTTCTCTTCTTTTGATTGGTAGGGACTTGTCCTATAACCAGTTCACCGGAGAGATTCCATTCAATATTGGATTCTTACAAGTAGCTACGTTGTAGGTGCTCGGTATTTTAGGCCCTTTCAAATCAGTGTGACTGTTGAGGCTTTAGTTTTGTAATTTCTCATTTTCATTTCTTTCTAGATCCTTGCAAAGCAATCAGCTTTCAGGAGAGATTCCATCGGTCATTGGTTTGATGCAGGCACTTGCTGTATTGTAAGCACCTATTGAATACATAATAAGTGTCATGAAGTGTGTAATTGTATAATTTATATTTCTTTCTCTTCCTCCTTTTCCATCATTGTATTGAATACAGGGATCTAAGTTGCAACATGTTAAGTGGACCCATCCCTCCAATTTTGGGAAATCTGACATATACAGAGAAATTGTAAGGATGTCCCTCCCATTCACAGTTATTTCTACTAATTATACAGAACTTTTAGCATGCATTTTGTGCAATGTTTTGATGGGATATACCATTTGCTGTAGATATTTGCACAGCAACAAACTGACTGGGCCAATTCCCCCAGAGCTTGGAAATATGACAAAGCTTCACTACTTGTATGACGAATTCACCCTTTTTATTTTGCCTATATTCATTGTTAATGTGCTTCACCACCTTTCTACATCTTATCACATGATATTTGGATGAATATGAGATACATGAACATGCTAAGTTGATTGGATTTTCATGTTTCTTATATGAGTGTCAAGAATATTCATGGGCATCTGAAGCACTATTTTGTAACTTGCAGGGAATTGAATGATAATCATCTCGATGGGTGTATCCCACCAGAGCTTGGAAGACTAACTGAATTGTTTGATTTGTATGTTCACATTGGTGAATGTTCTATGTCTACTAGTTTCCATATATGTTGCCAGGCTAATGGAACTTCCTTTTTTACAGGAATGTTGCAAAGAATGACCTTGAAGGACCAGTACCTGATAACCTAAGCTCATGTACAAATCTCAACAGCCTGTAAGCATCTAATCATGAGTCTGTAGCTTATCATTTAAAATCTGAATAATTTTAAGGTGGTTATTAACAAGTTGATTTGATGCTAGAAACGTCTACGGGAACAAGTTGAATGGAACCATTCCACCTGCATTTCAAAGGCTAGAGAGTATGACATATCTGTAAGTTTCACTCATATATTGTCTGGTTTGAATATCTTCCTCAATTTGCTTCATAGATCGCTTAACTAAATGAGTGTGCACACATTGTTAAAATCTTACTTATCTTATTAGTTTTATGTTTTCTCACTTACATGCTCAGGAATCTCTCCTCCAATGATATTAGAGGTCCCATACCAATCGAGCTATCTCGTATTGGTAATTTAGATACGTTGTAAGTATTGAAGCCCAAGAAGTTAATTTTTTCCCTATGTATACATGAGTCTAACTCATTTCGGTTTGCCCAGGGACATCTCCAATAACAAAATCAGTGGCACCATCCCTTCGTCCATTGGTGATTTGGAACACCTTCTGAAGCTGTTAGTTCTTTCTGTGAAGTGGTATCTGCTTAAGTGCTTATTAAATATTTTCTGCCTGTTGATGCATGATTTTTCATGACATAGGAACTTAAGTAGAAACCATATAACGGGACCTATTCCAGCTGACTTTGGCAATCTAAGGAGTGTGATGGAGATGTAAGAATTAATACTCTTGCTATCATGAATGTGCATAACCTTTCTGTTCTCCTTTCTAACTACTTGTTCTGTGCTTTTGACTTGTAGAGACCTGTCAAATAATCAGCTCTCAGGCTTGATTCCTCAGGAGCTCACTCAGCTTCAGGATATGGCCTTATTGTAAGTAATTATATGTCAACCTCATTATTTTGGTGCATGAGAGGTATTGATTGGGTACCAAACCAGTAGATTTCCCTAAGTATATATATGAACATGTATGTAACATATATCCTTTTCTTCTTCTATATTGCAGGAGGCTGGAAAAGAACAATTTGTCAGGGGATGTCATGTCACTGGTCAACTGTCTTAGTCTTACTGTCCTGTGGGTTTGCCATCCACAACAATTTCTTCATTTTCTTTTAAATAAAGCTTTAAATATAGAAGGTACTATTGGAGTCTCATCTTTTAACACCACAAATCTTGCTGAAATCATGCAGAAATGTATCTTACAACAACCTGGCTGGTGATATTCCCACAAGCAATAACTTCTCAAGATTCTCACCTGACAGGTTTGAAATTTTCATTTTGTTGATTTATGAATTCTTAGGTGATATTTTTTGAATCAATGACTTCAATTTTGCTGCTACTATATTTTTCCAAATCTGAGTACCAGATAACATTTTTTGCGCAGTTTCATAGGAAATCCTGGTCTCTGTGGCTATTGGCTTACTTCATGCCATGGGTCTCATCCCACTGAGCGAGGTAATCATGGCCCCCTTTGAGTAAGACTATGTTTTCTGTCTAATAACCCTTGTATTCGAAGCAGATATCTACTCTGAAATAGCAAGATAAAGAAAGTATTTGTTTTATCATAATATTGCATCTATTAGGACCTGTTCTGACTATATTCTTGCTTGTTAGGAAAAAAGATAAAATGGTGGTCAAAGAATAACCATTTTCTTCCTAGAGTTGAGGTTTTTCAGTTGTAATCTGTGTTTGATGAGCTGAATTGTTCATTTACTGCCTTTTCTTGTCTATGCAGCTGTAATTTCTAAAGCAGCCATCCTTGGAATTGCTATTGGTGCCCTTGTAATTCTTCTCATGATCCTCATTGCTGCATTTCGCCCACACAATCCTACAACCTTTCCCGATGGATCACTTGACAAACCAGGTGCTTTATCATCTTTCTATAAAAACATATGGATATCATTTTACCATGAGTATATAATGTAGGCAAGTAAAGGATAGCTTACATCAGACTGAGGTTACCTTAGTTGCTGACTGTTGAGCAATTATACTGTATTATCTAAAACTGTCCAACTGATCCTACCTCATAGGTAATTGTGACAGGATGGGAAAATTTTTATGAGATTGGGTAACAGGACAAGTAATGAATAGGGCTAACTTGTGGCATATAAAAAATGTGGCTGATTATTGACCCACTTACTTTTTAAATAACAGTTATTCACTCGCCACCAAAGTTAGTGATCCTTCACATGAATATGGCACTTCATGTCTACGAGGACATCATGAGGATGACCGAGAATCTGAGTGAGAAGTATATAATTGGTTATGGTGCTTCAAGCACAGTCTACAAGTGTGTTCTTAAGAATTGCAAGCCTGTTGCCATCAAGAGACTGTACTCTCAACACCCTCAGTGCTTGAAGGAATTTGAAACCGAGCTTGAGACAGTTGGGAGCATCAAGCATCGAAATCTTGTCAGCCTTCAAGGGTACTCCTTCTCCCCCTCTGGAAACCTTCTCTTCTATGACTACATGGAGAATGGCAGTCTTTGGGATCTCCTTCATGGTAAATTTGCCTTTCCTAAAATGCATGTCTGCAGAGCAAACTTTCTTAGTTTTTAATTCTGTTCTTCTTTGTCTTAGGACCAACCAAGAAGAAGAAGCTTGATTGGGACACTCGTCTTAAGATAGCACTTGGAGCAGCACAAGGGTTGGCATACTTGCACCATGATTGTAGCCCACGGATCATCCATAGGGATGTGAAATCCTCCAACATTTTGTTAGACAAGGATTTTGAGGCTCACCTCACTGATTTTGGAATTGCTAAAAGCTTACCCATGTCAAAGTCTCATACTTCCACTTACTTAATGGGCACAATTGGTTACATAGACCCTGAGTATGCTCGCACTTCCCGCCTAACTGAGAAGTCTGATGTCTACAGCTATGGGATTGTTCTACTCGAATTACTAACTGGAAGGAAGGCAGTGGACAACGAATCGAATCTTCATCATCTGGTTTGTCTTCTTATCATTATTAGTTATTTGTTTTCAGTGTTAGAAAAAAGATGAACTTATTTTTATTTTAGAAACTTGAATTAACTTTATGTAGATAGTTTCCTAAGTAGCAACTTGCTCTCATTGTATCAGATTTTATCCAAGACAGAAAACAATGCAGTCATGGATACCATTGATCTAGAGATCAAGGCAACCTGTAAGGACCTAGCAGTGGTAAAGAAGGTTTTTCAGCTTGCCCTACTATGCTCCAAGAGGCAGCCATCAGACCGGCCAACAATGCATGAAGTGACACGTGTCCTCAGAAGCCTCATCCCACCGGACGCACCACCAAAACAACCCCAACCAGCGCCACTCCCCTCAACCAAGGCGCAATGCTACATGGATGAGTATGCAAATCTCAAGACTCCACACTTGGTCAACTGCCCATCTATGAGCACTTCAGACGCCCAACTCTTCCTTAAGTTTGGAGAGGTAATATCTCAAAACAGTGAATGAAACCTCATTGAAACTATCTTGAGCAGTGGGAGAAAGCGGAATTGATTATGTGTAAAGATTTGGTGTCAAGTATTGTAGCCTAGAGAAAAGGAGAAAAGATGGACCTTTTTAGGAACAGAATTGAAAGCTGCTAGTACCTAGAAAAATCATGTAAGTAAATTGTACTATATGTGATGCTATCATGGTGGTTATTTAAAGATTTTGGCTCGTCTTTAAGTTGGACCACTTGGGCAAAAGCTGTACCACGGTGGGGTAACTGTTGCTGGCCCTGGCTCTGAGAAGTAGGGTGTAGCTCTGCAGAAGCTCATTAATTGGGTGAGCAGCAATAATGCTTGGCTGGGCCTTATCACTCATTAATTGTTGGGACATTGAAAGTTCCTCTTTTTTTGGTTGCGTAGCTTTCTGCATGTTGCCCTTGTTTTGGGTTATTATAGTACTTAGTAGTAACTGTGAACGAATCATGTAGAAACTTGTGGTGTTGAATGGTTTACACGGTATTAGAGCTCAAATTTGTTTTATGTGAGCTCAACGCAGCTCAGATCACGTTGGATTAGACATGTTAACGTTGGATTAGACATGTTAAGTGAGAAAATCTCGAATCACAATAAATTTATGAATTTAATAGAAGTTTCTCTCATAATCCATTTAATTTTTGAATTTCTCTAACATTTAATTATATGTTTAATATTTTTTTAATAAATTTATATTAAAAAAATAAAAATTAATTTTTAATTTATTAATTATTTAATTAAATTTATTTTGATATTAAAATTAATATTAATTTTTTAAATTTATTTATATAAAA
>BPVZ01000020.1:2760070-2780038 GCA_020521535.1 Rubroshorea leprosula
CTACTCAAACAATATTGGCAAAAAAAAAAAAAAAAAAAAAAGATCCGTGAAATTTGATTACATCATTTATCGTGAAGTCACCGTTTTAATGTATATATCATTGGGTTGGGCCGAGTCAGAGCGGGCTGTCCAAAAATATCTTTAATTGTGTTAGGTAATGTTCTTAGGCTTGCATCTGCATGTCCCAATCCCAAAGTGGGAATTGATTACGGAAGAATCGTTTCGACACTCACATCACTCATTAAACACATGTTGTACGATTCAATAATCCAAGCATCAATTAGGAAAAGGGTCGGCTCCTTATTTTGCAATTATGTACAACAACAATACTCATGCCAGACATTTATTTCGGAAATACTTAAATATCTATATTAACAAGGTTCGAGAGAGGTTAACAAACTCGAACTTGCCAAGGCGACTTCAAGATACTGCAAATGGCATTCAGCTTGTAAGGGAGTATGTTCAATTTCCATTTGCCTGCACGATTGAAATGCTTGTTAGCTGCTTGACATTAAAGAAATTTTTCTCTTGTTAGCAATTATGTACCATAACCCATCAAATAGCATTATCTTGTGTTGATTGTTAAAGAACAAGCACAAAGAACATACCCCATTGGACCCATTTTCATTTTCCTCCGATAATTCACCCTGCAAAAAACACAAGAAATGGGTGGCAATAAATGTCAGTTGAAATTATTCTTAATTGGAAATTCAATAAACAATTAATTGTTAGAAATAAATCATTGGATAAAAAATTAGATAACAAAAATTTCATATTTTACAGTTTAGAGAATCCAATTTTAATAGTTAAAATTGTACAAATAATGCCGATCAAAAAAAAAAAATGTACAAATAACTTTTAAGTATGTAAAATAGATAATCTTTTTTTTTTTTTCTCAAATTCATTTTTGATTTGTAAAAAAGTCTTTCAAGTATCAAATTTTTATTTATTGAAATATTTATTAGGAGTTGCGAGAAGTAAAATTAAAACGGATGGAAGAAATATATACATCCTTGATGCTGATTTTGTTAAGGGATGCAATGAGATGGTCCTCCATCAGTTTAAGTTGTTCTGGGTCTTCAACAAGAAGTGGGTTCTTCCAAACCCTAACAAATTAAAAATGAAATCTTATTATATATATTTTTTGAATCCAAAACATCAATCAAAGGATTTTACAAACATGTCATGAAAAAATCAAATCAATTTTCAATAGATGAAGATCATAGCTACCTCAGTATTTTGGTCTTCGCTTCAAGCTTTCCATTCAGCTCATTCAATTGTTCTTCTCGCAACTATAAAGCAAGTTTGTGTGTACATTACCCAAGCACCATCAAAGAAAAAAAAAACCATTATTTTATAGTTTAAATTGTATTAGGCAACAAAATAATATAAATCATTGAATTGTAAGGATAGTTTTCAATATTAAAGAATTGTCTAATTTAATAATTTAAATTAAGTATTAAACTGCAAGATAATTTTTTTTTCAAAAAGGAGGAGGGAGGGGGAGGGGGAGAAGTATCATACTTTGAGAACTTCACTTCTGCAAAAATGAAAAAACAAAAAAAAATAATGGTAAGTTGCTGGTCCAAATGCATACAAAGATGGGTGGGATGGATGGTTAAAAGATAATATTACCTGTCAGTTAAGAAGCTTCCTGGATCAGCCTCAGAGTCGGATTTTGAAAACATTTTCTCCACCAACTTTCCCAAACACCAAACAAAGGAAAAGTTCAAAAGAAATGTTAAAGAATATGTATGGGGCAAAAAGGAATGGTACCCGGAAAATGTCTTACCCTGTTTGTGTAGGCCCTTCTGTTACAAATTTAGAAATATAAATCAATCATTAATCCCACATCCAAAAGCCAAAATTTCTTTAATTAACAAGAGATTTGCCAATGTTTGTGCACCTTTCTTCTCGTTGTCCCACGGATAATGATGATAACCTTTCAAGAACAGTGCTTAACTCCCTGTAATAACACAAAACCAAAGATTAAATTACTAACATTCTTTGATTAAGACCATGTTTAAAGTTGTCTTGGAAGAGGAAAAAAAAAAAAACAAATCATCAAAACTGAGTTAGAAAAATAAGTACTTGTCCTGTCCAACCAAAGCTACAGGCTTCTCTGTGGGGGAGAACAAAATAAGAGCAAGGTCTACGTCGCAGAGAATGGCAAGTTCCTTTGCCTTCTTCACAAGACTTCTTTTCCTCTTTGAAAATTTTGCCTGCCTTGCCCTCATATCTTCCAATCTTCTGATTTTTAGCCTTCTCCTCGCCATCCTGCCTCCCTTTTTCTTCTTCTTCTTCTTCTCTATGTGATAAATTATTCTCTTCTTAGCTTGGTTTATAAATGCAAAAAATGAGAAAGAATTAGTTAGCAGAATCTGGTGGTTTTATTGCTAATCTCATTGGATTACAATGTAAAGCACTTATAATTGATTACTTCCTATTTTAGGGACAAATTAAATAAAATTTGCTGTTTTAAGAGTAAAATATATATTTCATCTATATAAAGTTATAATGTATTCTCTATGTAAAGTAATCATAATTGCACAAAATGCTTGCATATTAACTTTACATAGTTTTTTTTAGAGGAGATTCGTTATATTAAATTACGTATGCTGATTTTAAAGATCGATTAACTCAAATTATTCATAAAAAATTTAATAATATTCTTATCGTATCACCACGTGTTTATTATACCAATTTTTAGTATTGTTCTCATAATACCACATGTTTATAACAACTTATATAAGTTCTAATAAAATTTTTGTGATACTTCATGTTTGTAAAATACAGTACTAAATTTTGATAACATTCTTATATTACAGTGTGTTTGTAAGATACGGTATTATTCGATTATGATTGTTCAATTCATAACACTCATTTCTTTCATATTTGTACCATTTTGTTTTTGCCATAAGAACTAAGTTGAGAATAATTTTTTTTTTCTAACATATGTTTTTAATAAATATGTTTTTATTGTAAATTTATATTAAAAAGTAAAAGTTGACATTTAATTTATTAACTATTTAATTAAATTTATTTACTTGATATTAAAACTAAAATCAATGTTAATTTTTATATTTATATATATATGTTAAAAAAAAATATTATGACACAAATTAAAAAAATCCAAAAAATAATACATCTTATTTCATGAAAAAGGCAAATTCTTTTTATGGTAGGAAAGGACAAAATGAAATAGAAAAAGCTGGACTTCCAAATTCGGAGGTTTCCAACTTGGAAATTTCCTAATAAAAATTAATTAAATTAATTGAATAAAAACATTAAAAAAAAGTAAAAAAAAGGAAAAAAAATCCAGCAATGGATTGTGGATACCCAATTTGGCTAACTTTATCACTACTTTATAAATTTCAAAATAAATACACATGGACCAAAATTAAAAGGTAAAGCTGCAACTATGTACATAAAAACTGAGGGTTGGAAGATTCAAAATTTCAAATACAAAATTTTCCCTCAATTTCCCAGGAACCAAACACAGTCACCATCACCGTCGCCTGGTCTTCATGTGCCGTAATAAATATAAAAAATATCAATAATTTTTTTTTTTAAAAGAATCCAAATATATAATAAATTTTTTTACTCCTTACGTATTGGCTGAAATTCGTACTTCATTGTCTTCCTCTGGCATTAGTCAGGGCGGGAATCCAAAATATTTAACAGTTAGCATGTCCCTCACAGTCCCTCCCTAGGGTTTCTCTGAAACTTCCGAAATCTCACGGTCGCACACAGTTCATTAGCCATTGCCTTCCTACGCAACCTTCTAGGGCTTTGATTTTGGTTTCATCTCCATTCCTGCATTCTAGCTCCTGAATTCACCGGAGCCAAACATGAAGTTCCGGAAGGGCACTAAAGTGTGGGTGGAGGACAAGCATTTGGCCTGGTTAGCGGCTGAGGTCGTCGATTCGTCTGGCAAACAAGTCCAACTCGAAACCGCTTCCGGTAAAAAGGTGAGGAGTTGTTTTTATTTTTCATTTTTGAACTCAGCCTGTGTTTGGCTGTTTTAGTTTGGAGTTTTAAATTTTGTTTTGGCTGTTTAGTTGTTTTCTGCTCCGGAGAAGTTGTTTCCGAGAGATGCAGAGGAAGAGCATGGAGGTGTTGATGATATGACAAAGTTAACCTATTTGAATGAGCCTGGCGTTCTTTATAATCTGGAGAGAAGATACGCTCTCAACGATATTTATGTAAGTGAATTCCTGACAGTACATGTAGCTGAAATGCTGTTAATTGCTTGAATAATAGAGATTTTATGGTGTTGGTGCCTGAATTGTGATAAATCTGTTGGAGATATTAGAATAAAATTGAGCCGAATTATGTTATACTGTTCCAGTTTTATCTGTATCTGTCGTGTATTAAGTGATAATGATACGAGCTTAAGTTGAAGTACTGTAGTTAATAGGGAAGGAAAGTCGTAATATAAAGTAGAATATCAGGATTGGGTACTAAAGTTGTAAAACAGCACTTAAATGGTACTAAAATTAAAGGGAGAATGTCGGCACTTAAATATTTGATTAGGTATTGTAGTTACTACTTCATCTGTATCTGTTTTGTACTTTAAAAGTGGAAAAACTTAAGTAGTTGTCAAATTGAGAATACTAGCTCATGTTGGTGTCTGGAATTTCAAAGTATAATATATAGGTATTCTTATAATTTTAATTTTTCAATGAAATTTTCATTACCTCATAGAAAATATATACATATTATGAGTTCAGTGGTGATTTAATGCTCATTTGTCACTTCTATAATAAATGAATGATAATATCAATGAGAACAGGTTGTTTAGAGATTTCATCTGCTTTAAAGCTGATTATTTGAATATTTTACCGTTGGGAGGCTACCCATGTCATATGCTGCCACAATCCATGTGCCATGTGTGGAGTGTGATTTTTCAAATTTGTTAAGATACTTATTTCAAACTTCCTGCTTTCTGAAGTTAACTATACATAGAGTTGCTTTTGGATCCTTTTGTAGACATATACAGGAAGCATCTTGATAGCCGTTAATCCATTCACAAAGCTTCCTCATCTTTACGATATGCATATGATGGAGATGTATAAGGGCGCTCCTTTTGGGGAGCTGAGCCCCCATGTTTTTGCTGTGGCTGATGTATCGTATAGGTCTGTGATCTTTTTGCTGCTTTATACATATTGGTATTAGTGATACAATTTAGTCACAGCTTCTTTTGTGTTTTATGACTCAGAGCAATGATTTATGAGGGTCGAAGTCAGTCTATACTGGTCAGTGGAGAAAGTGGGGCTGGGAAAACTGAGACAACAAAATTGATTATGCAGTATTTTACTTTTGTTGGTGGCCGGGCTGCTGGTGAGGATAGAAATGTTGAGCAGCAAGTTCTTGAAGTAAGAGTTGCACCCATTTTGTCTGCAGTTCTTCTTCTTCTTCTTCCCTTTTTTTTTTTTTTATTTATTTATAATAATTTTTAATTTTTAATTGGCAGCTAGGAAGGCAAGCTTTATCTTGTGCAGATTTTTGTTCTTTATTTTTTATTTGGCTTTTTTGGATTAAGCACCTTGTTTATTTATTTAATTTTTCTTTCAAGTTCATTTGAAGCTTGGTAAATGAGTTATCTGTTTATGTATTCTCTGGATGCTTATTGAATTTGCTTCCATATTTATCAATTTGACTCTGATTTTGCTTTCTGCATGATTCAGTCCAATCCACTATTGGAGGCATTTGGCAATGCTAAGACAGTTAGAAATGACAATTCAAGGTGGGTTCTAGTTTTATTTTCCCTTTTAAAGCAAACAGTATTTGATCAGCTTTCAGCTGTAAAGTTCTAAACTTGTTTGGTAGTTACATCCTTAGTTATTTTGACACTTCCTTATTAAGGGGGTGACTCTTTGATGACTAATCTTATGAAAAGGAGTTTTAGTTCCAAATTTTCATCAGATAGATAAAGTTTGTAATGAAGATCCTTGATGTGATCATTCAAGGGGTCCTAGGATTGGATTTTATTACAAAGACTTATAAACATCTGATGTATACTTGATATTACTGCTTATTAAATCTCTCTGGGAAATATAGGATATATATATTTAAAATGAGAAAAAAAAAAAAACTTTAAATCTAAATAAGCTTTATCTTTAGTTCTCTTTCAGATATGTGAGATAATTCCTTTTGGAGAAACATTACAAGCATTGTTATGTAATAAGTTCTAGGATAATAAAGGGTAGCTGCTGATTGGAAAGAAATTATAAGAATATTCCCAAATAAGCTTCCCCCTCTGCTTATTCCCTTTATCTTTGTTTTTATTGCAGCCGTTTTGGCAAGTTTGTTGAGATCCACTTTGATGCAAATGGGAGAATTTCTGGTGCTGCAATCAGAACTTACCTTCTTGAAAGGTCCCGTGTGGTCCAGATAACTGATCCTGAGAGGAATTATCACTGCTTTTATCAATTGTGTGCATCAGGAAAGGTAATGGATCAATCTGATTGCACCTTTTTTCTTTAAATGCAGCTCTATTTCTATCTGTTTCATGCTTTGTGTCATGTATTTAATATGTATATAAGATTTTTTACTCAGCTTTGGGTTTGTTTGCATCTGTGTTTATACCTTGTGCTATGTCAACTTTGGGGATTCTGTGTTATGAACATTGTTTTCAGTGCTCGTGTTTCTTCTTTGCAGGATGCAGAAAGATATAAATTAGCCCACCCAAGTCAGTTTCACTACTTAAATCAAAGCAAGACATATGAACTGGATGGAGTAAGCAATGAAGAGGAATATATGAAGACAAGAAGGGCAATGGATATTGTTGGCATAAGTCATGAGGATCAGGTTTTAAAATCTTATTCAGTAGCTCAGTGTTTAAAAATTATACATTGGCTATTGCACTTAACTATCTTTTATTTGGATGCTCATGGTAATCTTTTGTTATCAGGAAGCCATATTCCGTGCCTTGGCCGCTATCCTGCATCTTGGAAACATTGAATTTTCTCCTGGAAAAGAGCATGACTCTTCAGTTATAAAGGATCAGAAATCTAGCTTTCATATGCAGATGGCTGCTGATCTCTTCATGTAGGTGATTCTATAAGCCTAGTTCATTCTTAATCAGATTTAAAAACAACTTCAGTTTGCCATAACTAGAAGAATCATTAATTAGATGTTAAAGTTTTTATTTTATTTTATTTTTTTCATGGGGAAAGAAGTTTTGAGTAACATCAGAACTTACAATTGGGAATTTTAAAATTGCTTTTAGTTTGATAAAGAGAAAGTGGGATCAAATTCATTGATGAGCATGTTGACATTGTTGAATTTATTAAATTTTGTTCCATATTTGAGTGATAAGCTTTTTGCATGGACTTAGAAACTTTGGGATTAAGAATGCATCCCTGTGATATGTAATAGTTCTCATTCCATTCAGGATGAGATGTGCTAAATCTGAGATGGTAAATAGCTCATTGAGGACCTATTATGCTTAGCATATCTAATCAGTTTCCATAGTTTTAGTAGATGTTTGTTCTTTTGATGCTTTGAGATGATTGAAGTTGTCTTAAATCAGGTGTGATGTGAATCTCTTGCTGTCAACATTATGTACTCGTACCATTCAAACTCGTGAAGGAAATATTGTCAAAGCTCTTGACTCCAATGCTGCTGTTGCTAGTCGAGATGCACTGGCAAAGACTGTTTATGCTTGCTTGTTTGATTGGTATGCTTATTGTCATGTGATTGAAACCATTTCCTTTTAAAACAATGTAGAATATCTACAAGTACCAAAAATTGTTTTGTTCTGATATATATATTTTTTATTTTTTATTTTATCTTTTTTAAGGCTTGTTGATAAGATTAATAGGTCTGTGGGGCAAGATCCAAATTCCCATGCACAAATTGGAGTTTTGGACATTTATGGATTTGAATGCTTTAAGCATAACAGGTAAACTAACATCTTTTATGCTTTTTACTTAGATGTTTGTAATTGCTTCTTTGGTATTTATATATATATATATATACACTTTTTAATGGTGCCCTCATCTTGTTTTAAGCATAAGATCCTCTGACTTTTCTTGGATGAACAGCTTTCTTTATGAATATTTATACATATACTTTTTCTTCATAACATTGCATGTTACACTTTGGACCTGCAATATATACTTCTGGGATTCTGACCTCCAGAGCTTTCTTGATAGGTTACCCAGCCAAACTGAAACCATAGCCACATATCTAATTATTTATAGAATTTTCACTTTTATATTTTCATCCAGTGGTTTGCTTTTCTATATATTTGTGACCTGCAGTGAAAAAATAATTAGCAATGTCAAATTGATCACTCTAGAGTGAATATAATCATTAACTGGTAAACAATTGTCACAAGGATTGGACTGTTTTAATTCATAAGATGTCTTTCCTTTGACAGTTTTGAGCAGTTTTGCATTAATTTTGCCAACGAAAAGCTCCAGCAGCATTTCAATGAGGTGCCCAATTAATCATCTCTGGCTATTGAGTTCTACCGTGTATTGCAATCATGCTACATTGACTTACATTTTTACTAACTTGTTCAGTTCTTTTCTTTCAGCATGTATTCAAGATGGAGCAAGAGGAGTACCAGAAAGAAGAAATCAATTGGAGCTACATTGATTTTATAGACAACCAAGATGTTTTGGAATTGATCGAGAAGGTCTTTTTTATGATTTTTTTTTTCTGTTATCTTATGAAAAAGTTCAGTTAGCAGCGCTGTTCTAATGTTGTTGTTATTTGTTACCTTAGATAATTATTAATTAGCAGTTACTGTAAGGTGTCACAGAAAATGCTTTAGAAGAGTCAAATATGGTCCCAGCCAAACATAAATAAATTAGAATCAAATATGGTCATTTTATTAGTTTTACCGAAGACTGTACATCAATTTGTATATGGCTTCTTTCTATAATTTCCCTACTTGCTTGTTTGCTCAGATTCTTTTCTTTTATGATCTGTTAGCATGTGACCTTATTGTTAAATACTTTCATTTGCAGAAACCTATTGGAGTAATTGCTCTCTTGGATGAAGCTTGGTACAATTTGAATTCTTCAGTATAAATTGGTGCGTCTTGCTCTATACATTTAGCTTTGTGCAGTTAATCCTTATCCTTATTTTTTTATTCATGCAGCATGTTCCCCAAATCAACACATGAAACATTCTCAACAAAGTTGTTTCAGAATTTCCGTGGTCATCCAAGGTTGGAGAAGGCAAAGTTTTCTGAAACAGATTTTACAATCTCACATTATGCTGGCAAGGCATGTCTTAGGTCACTGAGTCTTAGCATAAAGAAACGTGTTATGACCCATGGAAATATGTTTTGATTCAGTACTCTTATTTTTATAGGTCACTTATCAGGCAGATACCTTTCTTGATAAAAATCGTGATTATGTTGTGGTAGAACATATCAATCTGCTGGCTTCTTCCGGATGCCCTTTTGTTGCTGGCCTTTTCCCTTCACTACCAGAGGAATCTTCGAGATCATCATACAAATTTTCTTCTGTGTCTTCAAGATTTAAGGTTGGTATTTGAATAGCTACTGTTGTATCTTTTCAATATGTATTGGGTAATATCCTCAAGCAAGAAACGTTCAAGGGTTCAATCTGTGGCTCAAGAACTAGTCAACAAGTCTTTTGAGTAGGGCTCTTTTAATGAGGTTTTGAAGAGGTTATTTACTATCTATAAACCTAGGAAGCAAATTTATCATTCCCATATGGATGTAAAAGGCTTATGTTTACATGTGCATGGGGATAACATTGCAAGTCCTGCATGTAAAGTTTTTGATGTGGAAGTGAATAGGATAATTACTACTGGAGAGTGAAGTCAATAAAAATGTAAAGTTTTTGTATTACTTTCCACCTTTCCAGTTTTAATTGAATTATTACTTCTTAATGGATCTGTTGATGGCATGCTTATTATTTATGTGTTGCTGCTGAAGGCTTTCTGTTCTCTATACCTTTTCCTTTTCATAGCAACAACTCCAAGCACTCATGGAAATCCTCAACTCAACAGAACCTCATTACATACGCTGTGTGAAGCCAAACTCTCTGAACCAACCTCAGAAATTTGAGAATCTGAGTGTCTTGCATCAGCTACGCTGTGGGGTCAGTACCTATTCTTCTTTTTTGGCTCTTTCTTAATGTTGTTGTTGATGTCTTGATAAAGGCATTTTTGCTTAATATGGACCAGGGTGTACTAGAGGCTGTTCGAATTAGTCTGGCAGGTTATCCAACTCGAAAGATGTATTCAGAATTTGTGGATCGCTTTGGATTGTTATCTCTTGACTTAGTGGATGGAAGGTTGTATAGAAAATACTTTGGTTGGAACAGTTAGGGTCCATTTGTAACATTTTTGGTTGTTGGTTTTGGCTGCTGTTGAAAATTTAGCTACACTAAATTAAAGTAAAACGTTAAATAAATTTTAATAACTTTAGTTTTGGTTATCAATTTTGAAAATTTGTACTTAATAAGTTGTGGAATTTAGTTTTGAATTTTGGCTTTTAGTTGTCAGATTTCGTGGTTCTTTATTTCTTGATAATAAGAAGTGTTCATGTATTTCCTTGGCTTTGTGCTGATATTTTCTTTTCTCTACACATTTTTATTTTCAGGGATCCTCTTTTTTTTTTTGTCCTTTTTTCTGCTTATTTCTTTGTTTAATATGAAGTTTACATATTTTCAGTTTTGATGAGAAGGCATTGACTGCAAAGATTCTGCAAAAGTTTAAGCTTGAAAATTTTCAGGTATGTTTCATAGAAGTTGTTCGATTGAATTTCTGATTGTCTTTTTCATTCACTTGCTAAACATTTCTGAAACTGCAGTTGGGAAGGACCAAAATTTTTCTTAGAGCCGGTCAGATTGGTATTTTAGATTCTCAGCGAGCTGAGGTTTTAGATACGGCTGCAAAATGCATTCAACGTCGATTTCGAACATTTGTTGCTCACAGAAATTTCATTACAGCTCGGATTGCTGCAATTGCACTCCAAGCATTCTGTAGAGGTAGTTTCTCACATTATATGGATGACCTTTTTTTTCTAATCCTAAGATATACTATTTTTATATTTATTTCAATGCTTGGAAGGTCCTTTCATCTTCCATGTATTTTTAATATTTATGGGCCTCTTGAACATTGTGTTAAGTTTGCAGTCTTGAAATTATAAAAGCTGTTTATCTGACATTCACCAATGCCATTGTCATGATTTTTCTTTTGAGATGTTTTTCATACACTTACTTTGACCAAAATTGTCCTACTTCCTTTAAGTTGTCCATTTATTAGTCTTAATTTTAAGTTCCAGTCTTGATGTCTCTCTCAGCTTCATTAGTAGAGCTACCATAGAACCAACTAGAGCCTAGAGGTGGCAACTACATGCCATACATGTTTGGCTAGTCCTCCATCAACTATAGTCCTTTAAACCAAATTCCTTGTTTTTCAACCCTGCATTGTCTCATCAGTCGTCAGTGAAAATGAGCATTACAATTCTGAAAATATAGTTTCACCTAACAATTTTGATTTTTTGGTAAAAATTTGCATATTGTATGTTGGTAAACTATAATCACATCTTTTTTCTCAATCAGAGTGGTTAAATAAGCATTGCTATGTTCATGTTTTTATTCTTGCTTTAGCTGTTTAGCTCTTAAATCTTCATGAACTTTTCCAGGATGCCTCGCCCAGAGGATGTTTGCTGAAAAAAGAGAGGCCGCCGCTGCTATTTATATACAGAAATGCGTTCGTAGGTGGCAATTAAGGCATGCTTATGTGAGACTAATTTCAGCTGCTATTATCATACAGTCCAGTATCCGTGGCTTCTCAACTTGTAAAAAGTTTTTGTTTGGAAAGGAGAATAGAGCTGCAACTCTAATTCAGGTAACCCAATTTAAGCATATGCACCTTTTCTGCTGTTATTCATTGTTTTAATGTTGTAGGTCAGCTATAATCACCAGCAATTTGTTTATTCATTTATTCTTGGACAAGGATGAGACTGTTACTAGGTTAACTCAATAGTTAAATCACATTTACCCTATCCATTGTGTCCAACATGTGCTAATTCTATGGCTAACATTTTCTTTATGTCTCCCTCCATTTCTTTGTTGGAATGCATTTTCCTTTTTTGGGCTATTTTTCTTGTGAAATTTCTTTTAGGTTTCTGTGAGTGTTAATGGTTTTGATGAAAAGTTGGTATTCATTTTGGAATTGCTTTTAATTTTCTTAATTGTTTTAAATATTCCATAAAGGATGCAATGTGAGTTTGATGCTATTTTGATTGTAGGGTTGGTGGAGGATGTGCAAGTTCCGTGCAGCTTACCGAAGCCATCAAACCTCTATCATAGCTATGCAATGTTGCTGGAGGCAAAAGATGGCAAAAAGAGAACTCCAAAGGCTTAAACAAGTAAGGAATTTGCTTTTGTTTGACAACTCCTTTGACTTATAATTTTATTCCATTTCTATGAGATTAGCTCTTATGCATATATATACTGTTGACAGGAGGCTAATGAAGCTGGTGCTTTACGATTAGCAAAGAGCAAGCTTGAGAGACAGTTAGAAGATCTTACATGGCGGTTGCATTTGGAGAAAAGATTACGGGTATTATTAGTTTTTATTATTCTTGATTTAAAAATAATTATGATATTTTTCTGCTCAAGAATATGCATACATGATTTCTATATTTTACATGATTCAGATAAAAAGACTTTATTTGTTGATTACAAATTGGGCTATCTTTTGGTTGGGGGTAGGGGGTGGTTCTTATCTTTAGAAAATTGCTTTGCTTGCCTTGTGTCTATTATTGTTTTCTTTATTTCTTGCATTCTGGACTGCAGGTTTCCAATGAAGAGGCTAAGTCAGTTGAAATCTCCAAACTTCAGAAAACATTGGAATCTATGGCCCTTGAGTTAGATGCAGCTAAGCTGGCAACAATCAATGAGTGCAACAAGAATGCTGTGCTGCAAAATCAAGTAGAATTATCAATGAAAGAAAAAACTGCTCTAGAGAGAGAGCTTACCGTGATGGTTGAAATGAGAGAGGAAAATTCATTGCTAAAGGTCAGTCTTCTAGAGTTCTAATTTATTTTTCTCTAAATTATTATCATCATAACTCTGCTACATCTCATATTGTCATCAAGACCTATTCTCCGCTTTGGTTGTAAGCTGAGAATGAGGCGCTGTTAAAACTTTACTACCAGTTTATAATATTAATTAACACTGAGATTTAGTTACAAGTACAGTCTGTCAAGTACATGTCAATCAATCAACAAATTGTAGTAGTACAAGCCAACTGTCTTGTTGTACATTTAGATTTGAGTTCTCCCAATATTCATTAACTGCTTTATTCTACAGAGTTCCTTGGATACACTGGAAAAGCAGAACTCCATTCTGGAGCTTAAGCTGAAGAAAGCTCAAACGAATGCTGATGATACCATTAAAAAGTTACGGGAAGTTGAGCAGAAGTGCTCTCAACTCCAGCAAAATGTGCAAAGGTGTTTATTTTAATTTTTTTCACAGCAAAAGTTACAGGATCCTTCTCTTTTAATTTTTAGATTATTTATTCTGCTTCTCCCTTTCAGTGTTTTCATTTGCCGTTCACATGTGTTGCTTCTTGATCCTTTATGCCTCTCTTTTTTTTTTTCTTTGTTGGGGGGGTGGGGTGGTTTAACTCAGTCTCAAGGAGAAGCTTACACATTTTGAAGATGAGAATCATGTTCTGCGACAAAAAGCATTGAGTCCCTCACCAAAAAGCAGCCGTTATAATTTTTCAAAGGCATTTGCGGATGTAAGTTTGCGTGTCTGCTTCCTGTTTTATACAGTTTGTTATGCATGTTTGATAAGTCTTTGGTAGCTTATCTGTCTTCCATTACTTTTTGTATAAAGCTTTCTTTTCACTGGACTTTGTAACAATTGATGAACTTTCTTTCATTTGAATCAGAAATATGCTGGTGCACTTGCTCTCTCCCAGATTGACCAGAAGCATCTATTTGTAAGTTCTGATTTTTATCAGTTTTTATCTGCTTCTATTTATGCTTTTAGTTCATTAACGTTATTGCTTGCTAAATAACTGTTTTTTATTCACTACCCTTGATTACAAACTACTTTTTTTTTTTTTCTTTTCTTTTTTTTTTTTTAACTTTACCGTTAAACACTTATCTACTAACATGGTTTTTGTTTTTTCTTTGATCTGGTTTGTTGCACTCTTTCTTGTTCAGGAATCACCCACACCTTCAAAGCTTATTAAGCCTTTCTCACATGCCATGTCAGAATCACGTCACTCAAAATTGACAGCAGGGAGACAACAGGTTTCTTATTTATCAATTCTGAAGGCTCCAGTTTTAGATTATAAATGCCAATATCATCATGTGATTGACAATGGACATTGTTATATTTTCTTAAAGATCTGCATTGTTTGCTTGGATTTTGCATTTGTGTTACTTGAAATGTAATATTTTTATCTGCAGGAAAACTACGAATTTCTCTCAAGGAGTATCAAAGAAAATTTTGGGTTTAACAATGGAAAACCGCTTGCTGCTTGTATCATATACAAATGTCTTCTTCATTGGCATGCCTTTGAGTCTGAAAGGACAGCTATCTTTGATTATGTCATAGAACACATTAATGACGTTCTCAAGGTCTGGTTCTCTCATCTGGTCAAATTGTTATAGATTTTTTAAGTATGTATATAGATTTTATATTTTTACCATTTTTCTGAATTGTAATTCTACTTTTTCTGTAAATATTTGTTAGCTGTTGAAGCTTAGCCATAACCTGAATTATTTTTTACTGTTGCCGGTATTCATGATTATCAAATTTCTTGCAGGATGGAGATGAAGACATTACTTTACCATATTGGCTGTCCAATGCGTCAGCACTTTTATGGCTCCTGCTCAGGAATTTACGGTCAAATGGCTTTTTGACTGCAACTACTCAGCGGTCTGCAGGTTCCACTGGCTTGTCTGGGAGGTTTGCTTACGTAAGTTCAGTTGTTTAAATTTTGTTAATAGATTTTTCACATTTTCTCTACATTAGATCTTCCTGAACCATATTTTTTGTTTTATTGTATTTCCTTTGCAAAACATTAATTTTCTTTTATCAATGTGATCATGTTATATTTGTTTGCTTCACTTGGATATATTATCTAGAAGAAATCACCTGAGAAAAGGATTGAAAAAATTGTTACATTATTAAGTATGTCTAATAGTTTTCAATAAACATAATAAATTGCTTTCGACTTTGCTTGGTGCATTTTATGGTACATTGGGCATTCTCTTACTTTACCTGGAAATTGAAGGCAGTTGGCTGAATGATATTCCCAATATGGTGATGTTACTTGTCTAATGTTGTGGGGCAGAATGCATCACGAGTGATTGACAATTTGATTATGAAATTTCAATAAAATAAGTTGGCCTATTTCTCACTTGCATTCTGAAGGGTGAATGAAATGCATTTCTTCCTCTTGGTATGGTAATCAATGTTTAGTGGTTGCATTTTTACTTGGTTGAATAATTTTCTAAGGTGTATCTGATCTTATCTGTGTCTGCTTTTAGGGTCTAAAATCTCCTTTTAAACTCCTTGGATTAGAGGATGGTATGTCACACTTAGAAGCAAGATATCCAGCAATACTATTCAAACAACAACTAATTGCCTGCGTTGAGAAGATTTTTGGCTTGATACGTGACAATATTAAGAAAGAATTATCTCCGCTGTTGGGTTTATGCATCCAGGTTGGTGTCCATTAACGGTAGCCAGATCCACAGATAAATGTTTAAAAATCAGATTAACTACTGTAGCTGTTGTCATTTTCAAGCTCAATGTCTCCAGATTTTCTATTATCATAGTTTTGGCTAGAGTTTGAATTCAGTTACTGGAATATGTTGGAAATGGTTCAAATGGTTTGTCCACTGTATGCTCAACTACAAGCAGTATTTGCTCAGGAATTTTTTATTTTATTGCTTTTCTATGCTTTCTTGTTTTAGTTTTAAAATTTATTCTACTTGAGAAACATTGACCACCTACCACTCTTTTGTTAAACGAAGGTGCCAAAGAGTGCACGAGTACTTGCTGGAAAATCATCTCGATCTACTGGAGGTGTTCCACAGCTGTCACACAGTAGCCAGTGGGATAGCATTGTCAAATTTTTGGATTCTCTTATGGTCCGTTTGCGAGAAAATCATGTATGTGCAATCTTTTCTTCCCTTTTTGAACGAGTAAACAATGTCTTCTGTTTTTATTATACCCTTTCAACTTGTAGAACATGCCAATGGGTTACTTTTGGTGTTCATTATGTTTAGTCAATTTTCATGTCAATGTACAAGCATTCAAGAGTGATGACCATAAATCTAGATATTTCATAATCCATAAAAGCATACATATGATGCAATATAAATATGCCGCATATGACAAGTTCAAAGGCAAGTTCCATAATTGATGTAAAGCTATTATTTCATTAATACCATATATAAAACGTTTAGTCAAAATTAACTTTTGCTTTTCTGGATGAAGTAAGGTTTAGTTATTTATTTTAAAGGTAACACGGTCATCTATTTTAAGGTAACAAGTAACAACAGCAATCGTGTTTCACTTTCACTTTGTTGCTACATCTAATGTATCACTGAATGGTGGCTTGTTTTTTTTTTTATTACTTGCAAATAATCTTTATGATTCCTTCCGATAGATATGTCCCTTAATGTTATGTTATACTAGAGAAGTTTTACTGCAATTCTCAGTGTTCATTTGTCCCCTTATATATTTTTTTAACTCAAAGCAACTTGCATGTAGGTGCCTTCTTTCTTCATCCGGAAGCTCTTCACCCAGGTTTTCTCATTCATTAACATCTCACTTTTCAACAGGTAAGTGGTCTTGACATAGGTTTTCTCTTGGCATTAATAATGTGTGACTGATTACTTACTGTTCTAAGCCAAAATAATCTTCAGTCTTTTACTTCGCCGCGAATGTTGCACATTTTCAAATGGAGAGTATGTGAAATCTGGCCTGGAAGAAATAGAAAAATGGATACTCAATGCAAAAGAGGAGGTAGTTTTTTTATTAAACTTGTACCATACATCTTGAAGGGAATGGTTTTAATTCTGGATTATTGGAAAATGCAGTTTGCTGGAACCTCTTGGCACGAGCTAAACTATATTAGACAAGCTGTTGGTTTTCTGGTATAAGCTCCTGCTTACCTCTATTTATTTATTTATTTTTTTTTGAGGAATACCTCTATTTTAACTTGTTAAGATATGAACTTTGATGTCTACATTTCACTGATTATTCATCATATGTAGGTAATACATCAGAAAAGGAAGAAGTCACTAGATGAAATTAGACATGATCTATGTTCGGTAACTTCAACTGTCTCTCTTTTCATTGCCTGGAAAAAAAATTCCATTCCTGTATATTAAATCATGATTTCTAGGTAACTGATTATATTATGGAATTTGGACAGGCATTGACAATAAGGCAAATCTATCGAATAAGTACAATGTACTGGGATGACAAATATGGCACCCAGAGTGTGTCGAATGAGGCAAGTTGCAATCTTTGCATGAGCAATTGATTTTTGTTAACTACCTCCTCTGAAGTTCTAAAATTGCTATTAACAGGTAGTTGCTGAAATGAGGGAAATCTTAAACAAGGACAGCCAGAATCTAACCTCAAATTCTTTCTTGTTGGATGATGATCTTAGGTAAGGTGCTTGACCCTATCATACTACATGGAGATAATGATGGATCTTGGGAATTGTTTCTGAAGTATACAAGATTTCATAGCAAATATGTTTCTGCCACTTACGGTTGATTTAGTTTATCTTTTACATATTCAACTCTTGTCCTGCTATTGGATTGAATATCTGATTTTTAAATTGCAGTATTCCTTTCTCAACTGAGGATATAGATATGGCAATTCCTCCAATAGATCCTTCAGACATCGAACTTCCTGCATTCTTATTAGAGTACTCTTGTGCACAATTCCTTACCCAAAATCAAAGTAGAATGGTCCAGCACACAACTGAAAAGGTTTCTACTGCAGCTTAAGAATGTGATTTTCAAGAACAAGAACCATGATTTTTCCTTCGGAAGACAATTTCATGTTCCCTTCCCGCACTACCCAAAAGCAAAATTTGATCCAGAGCAACTGCAAAAGAGTCACAGATTGACAGTGTCTCGTATGTGAAAAACTGCTTCAATGGATTCTTCACCAGATATTGTAGGCCTGTTTCAAAATCACTGTTTTGAAACAGGATTCTTTCTGCTTCCCTAAATTGTATTCATTTTCTGTATAAACATTTTGTATGCTGTACATAGATTTAGCTGTAAAACTACAGTAAAATTATGCAAATGTCTTGGTTAAACAATCAGCATTAAATTTCTGCTGGGCAGATTGATCTTCAACCAGAAACAAGGATTCTGACGAGCACACAAGGAAGCATTAAACACACTAATATCAATGTATCATGTATACTTCTTAGTCATTTCTGTCACAACCCTTTGAGTTTGATGTCGCCGTGTTGGTACATTGTTGTATATCTGCCACAGAAAAGGATCGCCAGTTGGAGAAATTCTGTTTCGTCGGCGGTGAGGAAGATATGTTACTGTTACTGAAAGGCAACCTGGACCGTGGATGCAGTGGCGGAAGACGAGGACTCGAGGTTGAATTAGACTCCTCACTGGTACTAGAAAGGCTCTCGGAACTGCTCAGGGCAACCGCCAAGGCCAATGTACTCCGGCTGGAGCTGATAGGTCGCTTACTCCGGTTCTTGTCCCAGACATGGTTAATCGCCAGAAGATTTCGCCGGCGCCTGGTGTAGGCGTTTTCGGGTTTAGCAATATCTTCAATGGACGGGGAATCAGCAGCATCGGCTAAAATGGTAAAAGATTTAGATTTGCCGCTGTAGAATTTTGAGATTCCTCTCCTGGAAAATAAAAACAACCAAAAATTATCAGGGAAAAACGAAATAAATTCAGAAAATTTCGGATTAATGGATATTCAATGATTTTTATTATTATTATTTTTAGAAAATTGGAGAAAGAAAGATGGATATATTTACCTGAATGGCAAAACCTCTTCCAGCGAATTCATCATATCGAAGGCACCTTTATACGAACTTTGAACCTCATTCTCCTCGCAATCTCCGCCGTCCAATGACCTCTCCGACGGAGCATCTTCTTCGTCACTATTCCTCCCGATCGAGGAGGAAGAAGTCGTCCCAGACGTACTCCTGCAATCCTCTTCCTCCACTTTCCTCTCCGGCTCCGGCGCCGGCGATTCGAATACCGATGAACACGCCATGACCCGACCGAAGCCCGAAGCCGCTTCCATCCTTTCCAATGCAATCGACATAATTAATTCACACTTCCAAAACAGGAAAGAAAAACCAACAACAACCTCCCAATCTTGATACTCAAATCGGGATCTCGATAAAGAGCATATATATAGAGAAAGTCGCAGAAAATAAAATTTTATGCGTTTGGAGATTTGCTAAGGTTTGTTCGTTGCAGCATAAGAAGAAAAAGGTTGGTGATGTCCACAGGCATTTATAATATGTAGTAATTGCAATATTTGATTTTTGTAATAAAGAAACTCTAGGCCTTATCCTCATCCAGTCATCCTCTCCACGTTGGAATTATCAATTTTATTAAAGAGCTCTTATCCTCTGTGGCTGTGCTCTGAGTAAAAAATACCCTACTTGTCCCCCCGCAAGAGTCTACTTTTTATCTCATTAGTAATATTCCACTGGGGTTATTATCACAATTGATTTTGGTAAGATTATTAATTTTATTACAGTAGTTTATAATTTTTTAAATTATTAGTTACAATATTTAGAATTATTTTTTATTTAAAAAATAATTGTGTTTTATAATTTTTTAAATTAAAAAATTTTAAGATAATTTATATATTTATTTATATTATTTTTAATAAAAAGTTGAAAGATAAAAAAAATATTGTAATAAAATAATTATTGAGATTTTTGACGTACCTAAAAAAAGCATAATTAATTAAAATA
>BPVZ01000020.1:2806355-2826065 GCA_020521535.1 Rubroshorea leprosula
CAGAGCTTCTCGCTCGAACAGCTACACAGCTGTTACGATGGACATCATTGCATCTAAATATATCTCAATCTCTCGGTCCTGAAATAACTACTTGGAGATACACATCAAATCCGAATATCTTGCTTGGCTCAATCTCTCGGTCTTGAAATAACTGCCTGAAGATACACATCGGATCTCGGATATTTTGCTTGGCGTCTTGTTTGGCATGCCGCGTGGATTCTCTATCGAAACATATAAATACCCCTTAAAGGCCACACCAAAAAGTAATTAAAACCAATCCTAAGCTCTTTGTTCCTCCGTTCTAAAGGTAACCTCGATTATTGCTGACTTAAGTATCGAAGTGTTTATCCCGAAAATTCACCTCAGGGCTTTGTAGATCAATCCAAAGTACAAATACGAACTGAAGAAAGACTTCTAATTTGATGCAGTTACAGAAAAATAATGCATTGTGCAGTCGGAGCACAATTGATGAACGAATGGGAAAACATTGACGAGTAATAAAGCACTCGAGTAGAGAGGAGTGGCAATTTGTGTAAATACATAGAAGTGGCAGTGCAATTAACAAGCAGGAAATTAACAGTGGAACGAAAAGTGGAAAATGCAGTACAAAGGCAACCAATTGTAGTACAAAGAAAGGAATCCGACGAACTCCACCAAAGCGGCCTGATGGCCGCGCACCTCATTGAGGCTGGTATGCTGTTCACCAGATCTGGGGATCGAATCTCCAGTTACTAACATCTAACAATACTAACCTACTAACCATTGCCCTTATCAACAAAAAAAAAAGAAAGGAATCCGACTCATGAAGGAAACTGACACGTTTCGTGTAACAGAAACCAAGTCTCAAATAGGGATTAAAAAAATGGTGAAAGCAAGAAGCTGCTGTTCATGCCTTTTTGTTTTCGGTAAATTAAGGAGATGGCAGTAAATAAAGACCAAACCTTACTTTAAAGCTACCGAATTTATTTTAAATTTTTTTATTAAACTGTTAAATTTTTATTGAAATAATATATCTTTACATTTGATAATTTAAATAATTTAACTATTTTTCTTACAAAAAAAACTTAATGTTAGGTTATAACTTACTCGCATCAACAACAGTGGCGGAGCGAGGGGGTGCGAGGGGGCGGCGCTCGTCCTCCCTGAAATTTGAGAATCTTGCAAATTAGCATAAGAAAAATTATTTAGCCCCCCTTGAACTTTGAAAATTTTAGTATTTTACCTCCCCTGAAAAAAATTTCTGCCTCCGCCCTTGATCAACAAGATGGCCAAAACCCCTATTTGCACCCTTCATTTATTTTTTTTCTGTGGTCAACACCTTCTAGAATTTTTCCTCCATATTCACACCCTCCATTTTCAAAACCCGTGAAAAACCCAATATTTTAACGGGCCGTTATAGCACCGTTAAAAAATATATTACGTGGCACTCAAAAATTGACGTGGTATTATGTAACGTTAGTAATCCAAGATGGACGCCACGTATACAGTAAAAATAATAAAAAATTATAATATTACCAAACAGTTACATAAATGACATTTTTTCTTTTTTTTTTTCTTTCCCCCCCTTATCCTCGGCATCATCTTCACCGTCCTCCATCTTCACCATCCTCTTCTTTCTCAATGGGTTCCTCGTGGGGAACCAGTTCAGGTTCCTGCGCAGGAACCCAGTTCCAACCTTTTTTTTTTTAATTTTTTTATTTTAAATGTATTTATCTTAGCTTTCGATTTTATGCAAAATAATTTGGAATAATTTTTTTTTGTTGAAAAACTGAGTTTTTTTGCTGAGAGATTGTTTCTGAATATGTTGTCAATTTGAGTTTTTTTCCTTTTTTGTGGGAAAGGAGTAAAAGATGCTTATCATGTTTTTGTGTAGTATTCATTTACTTATAATTGTGTGGATAAAAATCTTAGCTTGGTAGGCATTCATGTGAAATTAAGTTCTACGAAGAACTCAGAACCTGGGTTTTGCGAGGAACCTAGGGGGATGAGGATGAGGATGGTGAAGATGATGCCGGGAAAGAAGAAAATGAAGAAATTAAAATTAATGATGATTTAATTATAACACATTATAAAAAAAAGTTCTGGGTTCCTGGTTCCATGAGGAACCCAGGAAGATAAAGAGGAAGATGGTAAAGATGATGCGGGAAAGAAGAAAATGAAAAAATTAAAATTAATTATGATTTAATTATGCCATATCATCAAAAAAAAAGTCCACATTGGATTATGTTATTGTTTGATGCCACGTATTACAATTTTTAACGGTTATTAACGGTGCCGTGACGGCCCGTTAAAATATTAGGTTTTTCACGGGTTTTTAAAAGTGGAGGGTGTGAATAGGGAGGAAAAATTCTGGAAGGTGTTGACCGCGGAAAAAAAATAAATGGAGGGTGCAAATAGGGGCTTTGGCCTCAACAAGATTACTATTAACTATGTTGGTAATAACATGACAATAATTTATGAATGCAAGTGAGATATAAATAAACATTAAGTTTGCTATAAAGAAAAATAGTTAAATTACCTAGATTATCAAGTTTATAGGCTTATTTGTTTTAATAAAAATTTAAGGGTTTAATAAAGAATTTAGGGTAAGTTTGGGGGTTTAATATAGGGTTTTGCCTTAAATAAAAAGGTTAAATGCAAATTTTTTCCTTCTTGAATTTTAATTTTGAATATTTTTAGTTCAAAACTATTTTTTTTTTCATTTTTATGTTAATAAATTATGAAAGCTACATTCTTTTTTTTTATTAGTTAATCCATTAAATATATCTAAATATACATATTTTTAGTTTCTAATCTTATAATATATGCATAGATTTATTAAATTAACTAATACTAAAAGAATTAAAATCATATATGTCTTTCATGGTTTAGGAATTAAAAAGTGCAAAAAATAGTTTAGAGACTAAAATTGTTCAAAATTGAAAGCTTGGGGTAAAATTGGTATTTAACCTGAATAAAATAGAGCGGTGATATATAGACAATCTTTTTATACCATTTTTTAATACAATTTTTACATGTCATTAAATGAGTAAATATATTTAATATCATGTGTCTTACATTAATTAAAATAACTAATTATTGAAATGACATATAAGTCGAAAAGTGGTAAAAAAAATTACCCAAAAAACATTTCCCAATAAAACAAAATAGAGAATACATGCATGTGGCTTTTATGATTACCAACTCTTGTTCAGTTTTGCCAGGATTAATAACGTTAATTATTATAAGAACATTCTCGTATTATAATGCAAGTTGTACTAAAATAAGCCACAGTACTACGTAAGAATCATAACGAAATATGGCTACTTTTAACCAATCCAATGTACTTACTTTAAAGAACGAAGAGACCAATGATTTCATTTAATCATATTCTCTCTCAAAGCCAACCTGGTTATAAGCATCCCCTCTTCAATTATTGGTCATATAGCAAATTAACCAAAAAAGGAGAACTCTCACCTTCAGAATAATAGTAGGCCAACTCGCATGGCACCATTCCAATTTCATTCACTTAATAAAAAAACATAAATGACTAACAATTTAATAGTATATTTGGTTTAAGAGAAACCGAGAGAAGGAGAATGATAGATTTTTTTTCATTAATTAAATTATAATATTTTAAAATATTATAATTTAATTAATTAAAAAACTCAATTCTCCCAATTAAACCGAACATATTGTAAATAACTAAGTGATAATTTTTTTTACTGAAATAAAAACTCTTAAATTTGAGTCGAATCATCTATATAATGAGTAAAAGGGGATGAGGAAGAGGGTTGCCTATCTCGTTATGCAACCCCAAAATAAAAGTTAAAAAACTTCAATTTTCATTTCAAATTCTAATTTAGTTAAAAGGGACCTAGAGTTACTTTTATTACCTGTGTCATCAACCTTCTCTTGAAAAAAATAAAGTTTACATTATAGTTGTGATATTATGTTAGTCACAAGTGAGTTGCATGCAATATCATGTGATGGGACCAGCAAATAGTTGTTTATGTTCATTTCACCAGCACAACGTACTGCACGGGTAGAGTTTACCCAGAGAAATCAGAAATGTGGTCACAGACTCACAGCAGCATAAACTGAGATATTTCTGTAGGATCCGTTTCAGGACACTTGATGATAACCAGAGAAGAGAAATAGATTACAGACTCCCTCTTAAAACCGTTACATTTCACTAAAAATATCTCCTAGAAAATGAAAACTACTGGACAAAAAGCTTTGGTTTCTCCAGAATATCTTCAAGCAGCAGGCATATACTTAATGATATATAGTAGTTGCCTCACAAATTTTCTGCACGCGTGGGCTTTGTTTCATGTATGATTAAGTGGATACTAGTTAGTATACCATTTGATTTAATATATTTATTAAAAAATTATTATTTTTTATTAAAAATTAGCAACAGGCAAATTAAAATACCAAAATCCATCCCTAAAGTATAGTGGTAGGATGAATCTATCACGAACAGAAAACAAGAACAAATTCACCTATAAAGTTTTTGATTTTGATAAATCATCCCAAATTTAATGTGTGACATTATCTAATATTAGCAATCCGTTAATTTGTTAACGGATTGCTGACGTCAGATGACGTCAAATTAACATAGTACTGATATTAAATGACGTCACACATTAAATTTTGAGTAATTTGTCAAAGTCAAAAAATTTATAGATGGATTTGTCTCTGTTTTTTGTTTATGAGTGGATCCATCCCAACCACTATATTTTGAAAGTGAATTTGGGTATTATGTACATTTTAATTTTATGATTAAACTAGATAAGTGTTTACAAGTATATGATACATCAATTATTTTTCATATAATTAAGTACTTTTGTGGTCCAATGCCATTATTTTATGAGTAATGATGGGAGGGACGAAAGAGTGGAATGAAATTGGAGGACAACAAGTGATGGAAGAATTCATGTATGTGGTGCAATTACTAATTTGACCCCTACATCATTTGTCGTTCCCAATTTCGTTCCCTCCATCATTACTTTTATTTTATTGCTTCCCCCATTTTCATACTTGACAGGAAACACAATTACACTAATTAAACAGTTCAGCTCGAACCAGTTCTACTCAATACATTTTCTGGCAAAAGAAATGCCTGTTATTCCACTGATTAACTTACAATAGAAAGATTTTTAGACTAATTTGATTGAAAGTCCAGAAAGGAAGTTTAATTCCTTCAACTGTCATTCATTCAATCATTAATTATTAAAATATAAAGAGCTAGCGATAATTAAACAGAGAATTGGAAACTAAGTTATAGACTAATCCAAACTAGTCAATTCTCCGGTGACTTCTGCTTCCGATCTCTTGAAGCATCAACCATTTTCACTTACTTTCATATGGTGGGGAAATAGCTTTTAGATCGGATGAAGGACGATGCTGATGATGGTTGGCATGAAGATCTTTTCTGCTTAGGGGAATCAAGAGATCTCCGGAGGAGATGTTTCATTGCTGAGATCAATTCCTCGGCTGTATTAATCGGAGGGCTTGAAGATCTGAACTGCTCGCAGAACTTCATGTGCCGATCTAATGCTTCATCAGCACTGATATCCTTCTTGGACCTATAGGTCTCGTCTTTCACCGCTTCCGCACAGAGTCCGCATATCCAACGCCCTTCGTACTTCTCCCGCACACGAGCAATGTACGCCGGCGTACACTCCTCCTTGAATCCACAGCAATCGCATTCCGCGAACTCAAATTCGGTTTGGCTTTTCTGCTTCGTAGCCAGCGATTGAGATTCTACAACTGAAGTTTTCTTTCCTTCCTTCATCACAATCGCAGCCATTGCAGCAAAACCAAACAACAAAAAACCTGCATCAAAAAATCAGAAAATCAAAAACCTAACCAGATTCAAACCGTAAACAAAAAATCAAACCAGAAAACAGAACAACACCGTTTCCGTTGAATCTCTCCGACGAACTAATTCCGATCGATAAGATCTTATCTCTCCTTCTCCCACTCTCCTTCTTCAACTCTACCTTCTACAAGCATAAGCAGAAGAACGAATTGCATATACATTTCAGAGCCTTAACTGGCTCTTTATCCCGCTCTTTTCAAAATTGAATTGATTCCAAGATTGAAATCTCTAACGCACGAAAGAACCGAGCCCCGGATCTCGTTTCAATGAATACAGAGCTTTTCTCTCTGCAAACTCCCGATCGCCCTCCGATTCTGTCCTAACATTATAAAAATAAAAAATTAGAACAGAGGAAAGATTTATAAGAGGATTATACTTTATGGTAAAAAAAACGAGACCAATCATTGGCGCGGTTAGAGCACTCCTGGATCACTTCATGTTCTTTTCCACTGCTCTTCCCCCATCGTAGATTCCGTGCTCCTCTTCGATCTCACCCTTCGTTATACCATCATAAAAAGTCATCTTGACACGTGTAAAGATCTTTTTGTTGTAAAAAGTTTGAATTATTCTGATTGTAGCGTATGTGATTTTGGTTGCTGAAAGGTGGGCTCCATTTTGAGGATGGCTTTGCCAGCTGTTACGATAGATACTAATCTGGCGGGTCAAGCCAAACGTTCGTAGTTTACAAAGAATTCTCCTCGTTGCGTATTTTGTTTTACTCAACGCTTGCTCTGATGCGCGTGAGACTCAAGCGCTCTGCTGTTGGTTATTGCTTGCTAAGTGGTTGTAAGAGGTGCGGGTCCCACAGCCGGCAATCCCTGACAGTCGCGTCCTACCCACTGTTTTTGTCTTTCTATTATTCAATTAAGTACAGTCTTTTATTATTTTTTTTTATGTAAATATTATATATAATTTAAATAATTATATTTTTATATAATATATAAGTGTTATATAAAAAAATATTGATATAGGAATAGTTTTTATATTATTTTTAATATAATTTTTATATGTAAATAAATAGATAAATAAATTTAATATTATAAATATAAAATAAAAATTTAATTATTTAAATAATATTTAAAGTTATATATGAAAAAAATAATAAAAAAGATTATTTTTAAATTATTTTTAAAAAATGATTCAATTATCCAAATAGTTTGTCGTTATGTTACTGTTCATCCACCTACCGTGATTGCCACGTCAGCTTGCGGATGGGCTGATGGCCCGTTTCGTGCAGGCTTTAGGGGGAATCTGAAATTCTGAAATTTATGATTTCATTTTATTAATCTGAACTTTTAAGGCGGGATAATTTCGTCGTAATTTGAAATTATATATTTGGATTTCGATCCAGCCTGCGGAAATTGGTGAGCGGCCTCAATTTTTGGGCCGTGAGATTTCATGATTGGGCTGAATTACCTTAGAATTTTAAATTTTACTTAATTAAAAAATACGGGATTGATTAAATAATTTTTCTAATATGTTTTTTATTATATAAATTAAGAATATAATAAATATATTTTTAATTATAAATTATTATTAATTACATTTTTTTTATATCTAAAAGTCACATCTAATTTTTACAAATATGAAATCAAATCAGATCGAATTTTATAGGAAAAATTTATTATAAAATTATATTAAAAAAATAAAAATTAATTTTTAATTTATTTATTATCTAATTAAATTTATTTGTTAAATATAAATATTAAAATTAATATCAAATTTTATATATTATGTATTTATAATAAAAAAATACTCTTTAATCACATAAGTTGAAAAAACCCTTTATCAACAACATCATAAAAAATGCACGCTTTGACAACCCAACATATATCTCCAAGAGTTGACTCTTAAAAAAATGAAATTCGTAAGAGTTATTATTATTATATTTTCAAGTACAATTTACAAATTATTTTACATAGAGAGTTAATTAATTGTTTAATATTGAAAAACAATATTACGCTATAAGTGAGATAAATTACTCATAAACTTAAGCTCGACGTGAATCCACCTCAATTTTAATGAATTTGGTGTTTTGAGGAATGGAGGTGTGTAAACAATAGTTTATGTAGAAGTTTTAAAATGAATTTGGTGTTTTACTTTCCAAATTATATCTGCCTATAAAATATCGAATAGTAAATATAAGTTTTTTTATTTAATATCATGACCTCACTCTTATTTTAATAACCATAATTTTTGCTTTTTTAATTTTTTAGTTATCTTAAGGATTAGTGTGCGTATGTGTCATGCCTAATTTCGTTTTTGTCTCCGAAGTCCTAAACGGCGTTGCTTTGCTCATTTACCCCATTCTTCTTCTTCTTCTTCTTATTGTTTTTTATGCTCACATCACCCTTTTCCTGGATTTAAGGTTGACCATCATGTGCATGACAACTTGATTTGCAAAATAATAATAATAATAATAATAACAATAATATCAAACCTTTAATATTCACTGCATTGAAACGGTTGAATATTAGAATTTGAAATTGATTGTAGGCAAAATCCAATATTAAACTCTCAAATTTATCTTAGATTTTTGATTAAATTACTAAATTTTTATTGAAATAAATAAATCTCTAAATTTGACGATTTGAATAATTTAACCATCTTTTTTACAACAAACTTATTTTCTATCTTACTTGTATGGATAAAATATTAATATTTTATTACCTACATGACAGATATTTAAATTATTCATGTAAGAAAAGGACAAACAAATGTTAAGTTTTCCATAAAAAAGGCTTAATTTGTCTAAATTATCAAATTTAAAGGATTATATGCTTTAATAAAAGTCTAGATATTTAATAAAAAATTTGAGGTAAGTTTGAGGTTTTAACATAAGGTTTTACCTTAATTGTACAACTACTTTCAAGTTAGGTAGAAAAATACAAAAGCATATCACTATCCTAACTTTATTACGAAGATTTCTTTGATTTTATTTTTTAAATTCTATACATTTTATTTTACATAATATAGTCATATAGAAATAATAATATAAATCAAAAAAGAAAACATCCGAGTTCTTTTTCACTGTTTTTCTAACTTTTAATAGAATTATTAAATTTTCATGAAAACCCAAACACTAGAGCAAATGCTCTTTATAAAATACGAAGTCTTGTAGTTGGAGGGCTTTAATCATTAACGAAAATACTTGAGGGTTAAAAGCAATAAAAGAAATAGGTTGAGGGGCAACTTAATGGAGTTAAAAGTTCAAGGATTATCATGATTCTTTTTTGAGTTGAGGGATGACAATGAACTTTTTTACAAAGCTTTTGGATTTTTTTGTTCTTTTAAACCTAAAAATAATAATAAAAAATATTACCCCACTGTTTCATTTCACACATCAGTCTTCACCCTACCCAAATCTTAACTCGAAATTAATAATTATTTAATTTGTAAATTTTTTAATAAATTACTGTACAATTCACACTATTTCTAACAATACAATTTAAATTATTGTATAGTTTAAATTATTTTAGATAATATATCTTAAATAATTGGATTATTACTCCTTTCTAATAATTCTTAATTTGTAGTTTGAAATCAAATTACAAAATAAGATACTTTTATTTTATTAAAGAGTAAGATTAATCTATTTTTCACCCGAACTATATAAATTGCAAAACAAAAATAATTAAATAAAGAAATAACTCTAACATTAGGAAACTTCCCTCTATTTAGGTACTATGTAATTTAAATTAAACTATACAATAAAAAATAATTTGTTCACCTTTTTAACTCATCCATCCTATACAATAATATCATATTATTTTTTAGTTTAGTTATGTAATAAGCAACATCTCTCTCTTCTTCTTCTTCTTTTTTTTAATTCTACACTATTTATATATTATATAAACTATTAAAATCACTAACATGGTATCATACAATTTCAATTTAAAACATCAAACTAGACTTTTACATTTAATGATTCATTTTTAACCCTTAACATTTTAATTTAATTAATCAAAAATTTAATTTCCACTAATAATTAAAAAAAAATTCTCATTTTTCAAAATTTCATTATATTCAAAAAAAAAAAAAATCAATTTAAAACATCTTACTTTTTACTTTAAGAAAATAGGACAACACATTTTTAAAAAAAGAAAAGAAAAAAAAGCTTTTACGATCTGAGGGTGGAGAGAGAGAAAATGGAATCGAGTGGCGATGAGATGGCTGTCTTGTTTTTATTTTTTTGTGGTGGTCGTGGTGGTGGAATTAGCTAAACCCAGTTAAAAAAAAAAAAGAAAGAAAAAAAAAGGAGAAAAAACAGAGAGAGAGAGAGAGAGAGGAGACCTGAAAGCTGAGAGATAATATACTACAGCCAGATTAGCCAGAAGAGAAAGCTACTCGAGCTCAAATCCCAATACGAATCGACAAAATCCAAGTTTATCCCTTTCTTCTTCTACTTCTTCTTCTTCTTCTTCTTCTTCGTTCCAACACCCATCTTTTATATCTTCTCCTTATCGGATCTCTCATTTCGTTTGGTTATGGATCCGTTCGATTTGGTTCGGAAAGGTATGGAATTTCCCCAGATCTCCTGATTTCTCCTTCTTGCTGCGTGTAAGGGTTTGTGGGGATGCTTGTTTTAGAGTTTTGGCCTTGATTTTTTTTTTTTTTGTTTGAAGTTTGATTTTCTTTGGCGTGTTGGATTGACTCTAGATCCTTGGAAATTGGTTGCTCGGATAATGCTTGTTTCTTGTTCTGTTTTGTTCTTCATTTAGGGTTTTCCTGTTTCTTTAATTATTACACGCGATTTTATTAGATTTTAGGAAATATTATTTTTGCTTTTGTGGCTATTTATTTTTTTAATTAAATGAACTTGGTTCTTGAAGTAAATTGAAGATTTTATTTTATTTTTTAATTTTTTTTTTAAATTGAGGATTTTATGCCTTTTTATTTATTGTTCGTTTTAATAATTGTGTAAATTTTTGCCCTTTTTCTTGGGAATTATCACAGAAACGTGTCTATTAGGGTTTTAAGTGTTACTATCCTATAATTATTTTATATTTCAATAAATTTCTTCAAGTATGGTAGTTCTTGTTTGTACCATGTTGCTGATTGATGGAAATATTGCTTGGGTTACTCCTTATTTTGAATAAAGCTCTTGACTTTGAGTTCTATTAAGCTGCTGCTTCTTCTTCTTCTTTGGAAATTATGGAGAAGTTATCTGTTGAAGGGGATTGGCTTTTGTCTGCTCATTTTGTTTAGGGCAATGGATGCATGCATACAAGCTAGATAGAATTAACATATAATTAATCCTTTGTGTTTTTGATTTTCTGGTTGGGCTGTGTGTATCCTGTAAAGAGATTGGCAGTTTCAGGCATGGATGTTAAGTCTATTTCTGGGAAGAGCTGTGACAATGATTCCACCTTCAAATTAAACTTTTCTTTCTCATTTTGTGATATTTTCCTTTTCAGGATTTGGCTAAAACCTGCTGGAACTCAAGAGTGTCATGTGTTGGTCTGCTTTATTTATATAAAATCTTCATCTGTTTCAGTAAATAATGAGCTTATCCAAGAAAGGGACCCAAATCAGTGATACAAAGCCAACTACCTCTAGCAAGGTAACAGCTTTAAACCCAAATGCTGCAGAGTTTGTTCCCTTTGCCCTTAGGTCATCATCTGCATCCGGAAGCACTAGTGTGGCAGATGTGACAGCAAGGTTTGCTACTTCTGGGACTCTTGGAAAAACAGTTCTTGATCGGTCAGAGTCATCAGTTTCAAATAATTCTGATGATGAGGCCCACCAATACTGGCGTAGTCAGCTCCCTGATGACATTACCCCAGATTTTAAGGTCATGAATGAGGATGTTTCCCATGGAATTGGAAGCCTCTCTCTGTCAGGTTTATCATTGCTTGATAATAATGAAACTTCCAGGTTTCCTGCTTCAAGGTTTCTTCGTTCTACTGGGAGTGGATATGTATTCAGTGAGCAGCAGGATTTGTCTCCACAAAATCTCAATGCTAGTGGCTTTGCCGAGAAGATTGGATATTCTGCTTCATCCTATTCAGAGGATCCTACGTTTGCTAGTTATCCACATTTGCCAGCTAAGCCTTGGGACAAGCAACCAAGGAACAATGAACAACTTCTCAGCAATAGTGGGGAGGGAGCTCTTTTTGATGGGACTAGACCTGGTTTCATGAATGATCTGCTGGCTGACCATACGTGCCTGGATAATTCTGGCATGAATCCTCTCAATTTTTTGGCTTCTCAATTTCCTGAATTTTCTGTTGAAAGCCTTGAGGAAGTTTATTTTGCCAATGGTGGTGACATAAACTTAACTATTGAGATGCTCAATCAGCTTGAGGTGTGTATACATAGCCATTTGAAATTAGTCAAACTTTTAAGTGCTTAACTCCCTTGTTGAATGATGAATCCAATGTTGCCTCTTCAGTTTTCAAAATAAAAATGATGCTAAAGATTTGTTTTGACCTTTCTTTATTATTAATTCTTATTGTTTTGAATTACGTCTGTGTTTTGAGTCCTGCCTCTTTGAAAGGGATATGTTGCCTAGTTGGTATAGGTTGGATGCTAACTGTGGAGAGCAATCCCTTTTATGCCTTCTTTTGGCAGGGAAAAGATGGCTCCCATAGAGTGGTGAGGTGACTTCAATGCAATCACCTTACAAGTAGCCTCCTATCCATGATACATTATGGTTTGGTACAAGAGGGTAGTTGTTCTGTGTGAAAATTTTCTTGTTCCCTGCTGTTTTTATTGTATTGTTTAGGAACTAATGTTGTGTAGGTCAGATGCTAACTGTATCGTTCGAGTTTAAATCTGTCTAATTGTATGTTTTGTGCCTTCTGAGTGCAAGTACTTTTTTTGCCTATGTTGAAAAGCCTTCCGACATTTCAATGTTTGTTATGTGGGTCTTAATTTTCTTTTTAAGTTTTTTGGCATTTAGTGGTAGATTTTATGTTCAATTGCAGCTTCAAGTTGATAGTGGTTTCAGCCAGAATCTGAATTCAAAGGCATTATCGTCTCCTAATCTTGGTGCACTGGACTTTCCTGCACTTACGGTGTCAGATTGTCAAAATAGTCCTTCAAAATATGCAGGAGATGATCTTCACCAAAGTGCCAATCCTTATCAGTCTTCTGCGAAGGACAACATACTCATGTTCAAATCTAGTACTTCCCTTCCATCAGGTGGTTCTATAAATTTTGCATCAGCTGTCAAGAAGTTGGCATCTCAAGATTCTGGTATATGGAAGTATGATAGAAATGGTTCTACTGATTCCACTGGTGGCTCAAGTCGAAGTTCTCATCTTTTAGCTAACTCCTATAATACTGGACATGGGAGAGGCATTTATGCTGACAAGTTGCAAACTCGTGGGTCGGCACGTACAGCTCCTGTTTGGCTTGAAACTGGGGATGCAGTGGGTAATATTCTGCATTATAAAGTGTATTGCATTTATACAGCTTTTATTAGAGCAATATTTATTTGCTTTTAACACTGTTGAGCTGGCAGCAAATATGTACTCTGAACTGCGGGAAGAGGCCCGCGACCATGCACGATTGCGTAATGCATACTTAGAACAGGTATCTTTCTGTAACGTATGATATGATAATTTCTTGCATATTGTTTCTGTCTTCCTTGGGCTTTTAATGTCAGAAGAAACTTCAAGATACTGGCCGTGCTTCATAAGTTACCAGAGCATGGTGACTGCTGATGACAAAATTTGTGAGACTCCTAATGCCAAAAGTGGTGTCATCTTTGGTTTACATCTGATATTGATGGAATAGGATCTTTGTTGTTTGACAGGTTTGGTATCAACAGTTGAAATTTGAAACAAAGCTTCCACGCTACCCTAAAAATTCTTTGGTTCTAGTTTCCCTGTGTTCAGACTTTCAGTTTGATGTTTTAATATATTTTCAAATCATGCTTTAATGCAACCAACCTTCCCTTTGCGTATAACATGTTTGGTTTTGCACAAATGCCTGTTGGTGGTATTAAAAATGGTCAGCCAAGCATGATTTAGATCTTCGCTACTCCTGTCTGTTTGTTTCACTTAAACTTTCAACATCACTGGGTGATATCATAATGCTTTTGATATTTTAAAATAGGCACAACAAGCATATGCTGTTGGCAATAAGGCTCTAGCAAAGGAGCTGAGTGTGAAAGGGCATCTACATAATATGCGTATGAAGGCAGCCCATGGAAAAGCTCAGGAATCCATTTACCGCCAGAGGTTGGTAATTTCTTGCTGGTTGCATTATGTCTCGGTCATGAAAAGAAGATTTTCTTGACCTAATGGAATGCTTAATATGTTGCCCCATCACTACTCTTTTGTTTCTGTTAGTATTTATTATTATACAACATCTCTCATTGTTCAATAGGATGAATGAGATGTGTCCTCGTTTGATAATCAAACAGTTGTCTGTTGGTTGTTATTAAACCCTGAGGTTGAACATAATATTGATCCCGTGCCCTTCTTATCTGTTAATTACATAGGTTCTGCTGATACTGATAAATCACAAAAATGTTGACAGTTAAATTTTTGAACAATTGGCAGGATAATGAGATTAAGGCAGTAGAATGCCATAATGCTTGCACTTAGTTTTATTGTCCCTGTTTTTGGTTTTATTTTTGATATAGAGTAAATGCTAGATTGATTTCTTTGCTTGTTTCTATCAACTACCTTTCAGAAACCCTGTTGGGCCTGAAAATGTGAGAGGGCCGGAGAGGATGATAGACTTGCATGGGTTGCATGTCAGTGAAGCCATTGGTGTGTTGAAACATGAGCTGTCTGTGCTTAGGAGCACAGCACGGGCAGCAGATCATCGACTGCAAGTTTACATTTGTGTCGGAACTGGTCATCACACTAGAGGATCCCGCACTCCAGCAAGACTACCAGTTGCTGTACAGAGGTATCTGCTTGAAGAGGAGGGCCTTGACTACACGGAACCCCAGCCAGGGCTGCTCCGAGTTGTGATATATTAAGACAAGGACATGACAGAGGACAGTAGTTTTTGACACGGAAAAAATTCATCAAGTCATAGTCATCGTAATCATTCTTATATCTGTACATGGGAGGAAATGGAAGAGAAAGTAGATGAGGTCTGAGAAAAACCAAAAAAAAAAAAAAAACAAAAACAAAAATGGGAAAACAAAGGTTCCACAGGATAAGGGGAAGGAAAGTGAAATCAAGGTGGGAAGAAAAAAGGAAAGCAGAATTGTATCATTATGATTTAGCCAGTTGACTGCAAGCAGCATTACATTTTGGTAGCATTAGGAGCCAGCCCTACAACACAGCTGATCTTTTTGTATGTTAAATTTGTACCTTAATTTTTACTCTGTTAAATCTTTTTTCCCTGTTAATTAATCCCCAGATGTAACGTGATAGAATTGAATTTACATGATAGTGCCATTCATGAAGCATCTCTTTCTCATCCCTTTAGGCCTTTCAAGGCACTGCACATGTAGGTGAAGATATTGAGGGATATCCATTGAGGAACTGGGTTCTCCCGCAACCATCACAATTCACAAGATATTTTATAAAATCCTCAGCACGAGACTCCATGCAGCAACTAGCAGTTCTCCTGAAACAAAAAAGAGCAGTGTATTAAGGTTATGGGAGGATGAGTAGTAGCTAGAAATTGGAATAGATAAGCGCATGCTGGGGACTGAGGTTTTGGAATTCTGCTCCATCTCTGAATGCATGTTGTTTGACTAAAACTTTTGTAGAAGTGTTATACAGAACAATTATGAATAATTTTTAAAAATTAATAAAATTCATCGAAGTTTGAAGTTTAGGGCCTGTTTAATTGAGCAAAAAAATTTGAAAACCAAGACTAAAAATACATGTGTTAATAAAAACACTATTGCGTTATGTTCCAAAAAAAATATTATGTCAATAAAGTTAGTTAAATTGATAAAATTTGAAACAATAAAATCTTTGGTTTGAATTCTATTGCTAGCAGGTGTATGTGGATATATAACTTGTAAAATCCACAAGGCCTTGGACTCGGAAACCTCCTCTCACCCAAAATCCTTCTCTTTTGGAAAAAAAAAAAAAAAGAAGAAGCAAAAACAATATTGCTGAAAATATAAGTTCAAGGACTTTTTAAGGACTGAAAAAATCTAAGGGACCAAAAAGGGGATAAAACCAACAAGTGGAGGACCAAATTGGACATTAAAAAAAATTATTTAGCGCCAGTTAACCGACTGCTGTGTGTTTTGGTTAAATTCATGGAAGCTGTGGAATCAGTTTGGAGGGAAATTTAACCAAACAATGCTCCCAAGAAATGCACTCATTAGCAAATTTCAGACCCATAATCTTCTCTCCAAAACCTTCAAATCCACAGGCTTTCCTCCTTTTCTCTTCCTTCTCTGCATCTCCGTCCCCACTTCCCTCTTCTTCCTCTTCCTCGCCATGGTTCTCCGTCCTCCGCACCGCGATTTCAGCCTCCTACTTGCTCCTAGGCAAGTGCGTCCATGGCCGTATCGTGACTTCCGGAGGACACCCAGATCGTTTCTTGACCAACAACCTTATTACCATGTATTCAAAATGCGGGTCTCTGTCCTATGCACGCCGCCTGTTTGATAGAACTCTTGATAGAGATCTTATTACTTGGAACTCAATCTTAACCGCCTATGCTCAGTCTGTCGACTCTGTGGTTGACAGTGTGCAGGAGGGTTTTCGCCTTTTTCGGCTTCTTCGTGGGTATTATGTTTCCACAAGTAAAATGACTCTGGCTCCAGTGTTGAAGTTGTGTTTGTATTCTGGGTATGTTTGGGCTTCAGAGAGTATTCACGGGTATGCTGTGAAGATTGGTTTGGAGTTGGATGAGTTTGTTTCAGGTGCTTTGGTAAATATATACACCAAATTTGGGCGAATTGGGGAGGCTCGGGTTTTGTTTGAGGAGATGTCCATAAGAGATGTTGTGCTGTGGAATGTTATGCTGAAGGCATACCTGGAAATGGATCTCAAGGAAGAAACAGTTTCTCTTTTTGGCAATTTACATAGGAGTGGTCTTTGTCCTGATGATGTCAGTATCCATTGTGTTCTTAGTGGGATTTCTAATGTTGCTTCTGATATAGGCAAGAGGCATATGGAGCAGATTCAAGCATATGCAACTAAGTTATTTTTGTATGACAATGATTCGAATGTAGTGTTGTGGAATAAGGCCTTGTCTGAGTATCTCCGAGCTGATAAGAATTTGATTGCTATTGATTGCTTTATCAATATGATCAAATCCAATGTGGAATGTGATAGTGTGACATTTGTAGTTGTTTTGGCTGCAGTTACTGGTTCAACTGATTTATGGTTGGGACAGCAGATTCATGGCAGGGTTTTAAAATTAGGTTTTGATTCAGCTGTTTCTGTAGCAAATAGCCTTATCAATATGTTCTCAAAAATGAATTGCTTCTCATTGGCTCAGAAAGTGTTCTCTGAAATGAAAGATTTGGATTTAATTACTTGGAACTCAATGATATCAAGTTGCACCCAGAATGGTTTAGAAAAAGAGTCTGTGAATCTGTTCATTGATCTATTACGAAATGGGCAAAGGCCAGATCATTTCACTTTAGCAAGTGTTCTCAAGGCTTCCTCCTCACTTTCAGAGGGCTTGTATGTCAGTGAACAGATCCATGTTCATTCAATAAAAACAGATAATGTTGCTGACACCTTTGTTTCAACAGCTCTTATTGATGTTTATTCTAGGGGTGGAAAAATGGCAGAGGCAGAGCTTGTTTTTAGAAACAAAGGTGAATTTGATTTGGCATCTTGGAATGCAATGATGTTTGGTTATATATTAACTAATGATAGTCAGAAGGCATTGAAACTCTTTGCTTTGATGCATGACAATGGATATAAGTTAGATGAGATCAGTTTGGCAACGGTAATCAAAGCTTGTGGTTGCCTCTTTGGGTTGGGACAAGGTAGGCAAATTCATGCTTATGCCATAAAGTCTGGCTTTGATGCAGATTTGGTTGTCACGAGTGGGATTCTAGATATGTACGTCAAGTGTGCTGATATGGTAGATGCACAATTGGTTTTTGATGATATTCCTGCACCAGATGATGTTGCATGGACAACTATGATTTCAGGATGTGTTGAAAATGGAGATGAAGACCGTGCCCTTTCTGTATATCATAGGATGAGGCTGTCTGGGATTCAACCTGATGAATATACTTTTGCTACCCTTGTCAAAGCCACCTCTCTTCTAACTGCATTAGAACAAGGGAGACAACTTCATGCCAATGTCATCAAGTTGGATTGTGGTTCTGATCCTTTTGTTGGGACTTCCCTTATTGACATGTATGCAAAGTGTGGCAGCATAGAAGATGCTTATCGTTTGTTTAAAAAATTCAATACTAGGAACATAGCCTTGTGGAATGCCATGTTGGTGGGTTTAGCTCAACATGGAAATGGTGAAGAAGCCCTCAACCTTTTCAAAGTTATGAAATCTCTCGGTATCCAGCCAGATGGTGTTACTTTCATTGGCGTCATTTCTGCCTGTAGTCATTCCGGTCTAGTTTCTGAAGCTCGTGAGTATTTCGATTTAATGCGCAAGAATTATGGTATTGAGCCTGGAATTGAGCACTACTCCTGTCTAGTTGATGCCCTTGGTCGTGCAGGGTGTGTTAAAGAGGCAGAGAAGCTAATTCTATCAATGCCCTATGAAGCTTCAGCTTCAATGTACGGAGCTCTGCTTGGTGCTTGTAGGTTGCAGGGAGATACAGAAACCGGTCAACGTTTGGCAACAAAGCTCTTAGCCTTGGAGCCATCCGACTCTGCAGCTTATGTTCTTTTGTCAAACATCTATGCTGCTGCAAACCGATGGGATGACATGAGCGATGCTAGGAAAACGATGAGGAGGAAGAATGTAAAGAAGGATCCCGGGTTTAGCTGGATAGACGTAAAGAACAAGGTACACTTGTTTGTGGTGGATGATAGAACCCATCCCCAGTCTGATTCAATATATGCAAAGCTAGAAGATGTTATTAGAAGGATCAAGGAAGAAGGATATGTCCCGGATACAGAATTCACTCTTCTGGACGTGGAATAAGAGGAAAAGGAGCGTGACAGTGAAAAGCTAGCCATAGCCTATGGACTCATAAGCACCCCTCCATCCACCACCATCCGGGTAATAAAAAACCTCCGCGTCTGTGGAGACTGCCACAATGCCATAAAGTATATATCCAATGATTTTGAAAGAGAGATTGTGTTGAGAGATGCAAATCGATTCCATAGATTCAAGGGTGGAATCTGCTCTTGTGGCAATTATTTTTTTTGATCTTGTTAGTATAATTAGAGGTAATTATCTCCCATCCCTTATCTCATCTTACTCATATGTCATATGACTTGAATTTATAATCCCTTACTTTTTAGTGGAAGAAGATCTCTAGATTAAGATCGTTGGTACTCTTGTGGTGATTATTGGTAACAGAAAGAAACTTATTTGGTATGTTCCAAAGCAGGACCTTGATAGTTCTTAATTTTTCTGCAACCAATCGATTGCATTCTTTATTTTAATTTTGTTTTGTTAGTTTTTTTTTTCAAATATAATTTAAATTCCTTATACCTTCATTCTTTAAATTTTTAATAAACATATTTATAGTTGTCAAATTCTATAAACGTGCAACAATTAAACTTACACTTAATTTGGTTGATTTTAACAGTATATAATTTACTAGAGCATTTAAAAATATTAATATATGATCTTATTTTAAATTATTTAATATAAAATATAATTATTTTATTTAGAGATTGTCTAAACTTTACTCTTAGAGTACATGTTAAACCTTATTTATTGTAATATTTATAATTAATTTTATACAAATTTTCATACAAGATTTAAATAAAATAAAATATATAATATAATATTTTAACTTAAAATTT
>BPVZ01000020.1:2826165-2851015 GCA_020521535.1 Rubroshorea leprosula
ATTATTCTAAAATCATTTTTCATCCTATTATATCGAATTTTTTTCTCCCTATAATTCTTTAGGCTAAAAAAACAGTTTGTGGGGTTCCAGAAAATTTTATATGACGCGTGTCCATCGAATATTGGATCGTGGCGGTAACAATGAAGGTACGCGCGTAAAGGAAACAGTTCCGAACACCGATGTCTTGATGTCTTGTGGTTGGACTTGGAGGAGCTGTTGTCTTCTCTATCCCGCCCCCACCCCCCAACCCGAAGTCGGAATTCCTTCAGCTTCGGAAAAAATCAGAAACAAATCCAATTTAAACAAAATTAAACCTTTTTTTAATATCCAATAAAGCCACAAAATCTACTTCAATAATTTTTCTTTTTAATTTTATTTACCCCTAATTTTGATCTGTTCTTTACCACTTTTCACTCCAGGGTTTCGTTAACTGTGCAGCTTTCTGGTCTTAGGAAAGATCACTCACCTCTTTCACCCCTAATAATTGTTGTTTCTTACCCCCCCCTTTTTTTTTTTGGTGTTTAGGGGAAATTCATTCTTCTGTTCTTTTTCAGAGATTCTTGATAAAACCCCCATTGTTTGTTGTTGTTGTTGTTGTTGTTGGTTTTTCTTTTTTTATCATCAACATGCGATCGGAGCACAACAATGGTGTTAATCCACTGAAGCGAAGCTTCAGTCAGATGAGCTCAGACCCACCTGATGCCATGGCAGTGGACAACAATGATCTCTTTGAGAAAGACCCTTCTTCACCTCCTTGTTCAAATCCCAAGGACTTGGTCCCAAGAGGGTTAGTCCTTTTCCTTCTTTATCTTTTACTTTATCCTCTGTTTTCTTTTAAAAATTGAGTCTGGGAATTTAGCGTTGGTTTGGAAATGTGAGGTTGAGAAGCAAGTATGTAAAGGGTTTTGTGTTGAGTTGGAATGCAGGTATCAATTGAGGGTATATGAGGTTGCTAAGAAGAGGAATACAATAGCAGTACTGGATACAGGTGGGGGGAAGACAATGATAGCTGTGATGTTGATCAAGGATGTTGCTCAAGCTGTAAAGTCTAGTGGAAATAAAAAGTTAATTATTTTCTTGGCACCCACCGTTCATCTTGTTCACCAGGCAAGTTCTTTCTATTTATTCTGTGTCTCTCTTTTAATTTATGTTATACTGTGGCATCACTCATAAAGTTGTAATGTTCCATTATATTATTCTGTTACCAATTTGTTTTTTGGTATGGTGTGCAATGTGGATGATTGCATGTCCTGAAAATAAGGGGGATTTGTTTCTTGCAGCAATTTGATTATATAAAGCTTCATACAAATTTGGAAGTTGAGCAGTACTTTGGAGCCAGGGGAATTGATGGATGGAACCTAAGTTGCTGGGAGAAAGAAATAAGGGAGCATGAGGTGAGTATGCTTTTGAAAGAGCTCCCAAAGAACGATATTCTGTGGACTGAAGAAATTAAGGATAATGCTTTCTATTCTGTTTTCGACAATTTCTGTTTGGTTGAAATGTGCTGTAGAAACCTCACCCTGGACTTTTTCCATCAAGATATGATCTTGATGTTGTTCATTTCTGTTAATTTGGATTTTAATCTAAGAACTCATACCCAAAGCATATCTTTTTATTACCGCCCCTTTGGAATGTGCATCTATTTGATAAATATATTGTTCTCTAGAATAAAGATTTTTCTTTGCTCTACATTCTGTAGGTTATGGTCATGACACCCCAGGTTCTACTGGATGCCTTGAGAAAAGCATTTTTGAGTCTAAAGATGGTATGCTTAATCATAATAGATGAGTGCCATCATGCTACAGGAAATCATCCTTATGCAAAAATAATGAAGGTCAATATTAATTTTTTCCAGACCAGTTTGTTTCCTGTTTGTGTCTTCTTTCATACTTCATTTACTTGTTTTATGAGTTAGAAAATATCTTAATGTGCAATTGGTTTGGTGAAGGAATTTTATCATAAATGTATTAACAAGCCAAAGATTTTTGGAATGACAGCATCACCGGTGGTTAGAAAAGGTAAGATTAAGTCTTTTTCTGCGATACTTAATTGGCTGTGCTGCTGTGGTAGGTAGTGCTATGCGCTATATCAACAACATGATTTTCTTTATAATTTTTGATGTACTAGATGCTGAATTTTTCTTCTAAGCTTCCATGCTGTTTTGAACTCATTTCTTATTCTGAAAAGTAAGTCCTGGTTTTTGGTTATTCTTGTTCTTTCTCAACTCATTCTGGATCATTGGTTTAAAAGAAATTTGAAATTTAGACCGTTGCTTGTGCTGGAGTCATAATGTTTCAAGTTTTACCTTTCCTTTTTTACTTATTTCCACATTGTATCAATTTTTTCTTTTGTAACATACCTTTGCACCCAGGTGTCTCATCAGCCATGGATTGTGAGGGTCAAATATCCGAACTTGAAAGCATTTTGGATAGCCTGGTATTGTGTGTGTGTGTTTTTTGGGAAGATTACTCTGGAATGACGTCAGATGAAAATTAATGCAAAAATATCTTGAATCTCTGCTGCTGCAGATTTGTACTATTGAAGATAGAAAAGAGATGGAAGCTCATGTTCCATCTGCAAAAGAATATTGTAGATTTTATAATCCAGTAGTATTTTCAAGTTTGGATTTGAAAGAAAAGATAGAAGCCTCATGGTTCAAGGTATTCATCACCATATGCACTTCTGCAACAGAATATTTTTACGTTTGCCTTTGCATGCTTTACTTGCTGGATATTAATGAATTTTCTTTTTGGTGGACAGTTTGATTCTTTATTGCAAGCATCAGTGCAAGAAATGGATGATAAACTTAAGAAACTGCAACAGCGATTATCCAACGACCATGCTAAGATTTTGCATTGCCTTGACAGTCTGGGCCTCATATGTGCTTCTGAGGTATGGTAATAATCTCATTAAGTTTAAACTTGAGAGGAAAGGGAAATAACTGTTCAATGGAAAAGTGTGATGTATATTTCATGCATTCATGTTCATTCCTTTTTTTGTCTCATAGTCATGTTCATCCCCTACAATACTAGATTTAAGCAGCCATTTTACCTTTGATTTGCAGAGATAGATGCATCACTCTGATGTCCAACGAAGTAACAAGATAAAATAAGTGGTTTTTTTATTAGGTTTCTTGATCTTCCCTATAAACATCAGCTGTCCCATGTTTTTTTACTTGTGATTGTGATTTAAGGTTTCTTGTTCTGTAGGCTATTAAAGTGTGTCTAGAGAATGCCCCCGACACCACAGATGAGTGTGAAACTTACAGAAAAAGTTCATTACTGTGTAAAAATTTCCTTGAGGAAGTGCTACATGTGATTGGTGAATCTCTGCCTCTTGGTATGGTACCTTTAGCTTTTATATCACTCCCTTTGTCTTAAAATAACTACCCTTTTTTAACTTTTGAGTTTATCCCAAATTAAATATCATTTTTTTATTTTTTAAGATAGACAAATATTTTTTTCCTTAGTTTAACCCTATCATTATCCAGATATTTTGATTAATTATCCTATCACAAAAGTCTAACTTTATCTTTTAGCATTTTCCTAAGGGTAATACAAGTAAACACATGAATTGTCTCCAAATCCTTAATTTAGAGAAAAAAGTTTTAAAAAAAAAAAAATTAGTTATTGTGGGACAAAGGGAGTAATCCTCTATCCACTTTCATTCTTTCATATGTTGTTATTATCTTATCACAATTGATTTTAATGAATTTGCTTTTAATAAAACTAAACTCTTTTACCATGTTCTTCGACATTCATTAAATTTAAAAATAATGTTGTGAAGTTTCTTTTTGTGGGACTTTACCTATTAGCGGAAACCAGGAAGTAATGCCTCTTTTCAGTTCTATTCAAATCAAGTACACTTTTGAGTTAGGTAATGCTTATGAAATCCTCGTCACTAATGTTTTCTGCTACTCCTCTTAGCAGGTGATCATAATTTTTTGGATTCTGAGGTCAACTACTTAAATGCAGTTCCTATGGGCTATATATCTCCGAAATTATTTGAACTTATTCAACTTTTTCAGTCATTTGGGTAATAGAAAATTTACTAGTTAGATTTATTTGATATCTTTATTTATGTATCAGCAAATCATTTTCTAATCTCATAACAATTCTAATTTACTCTTTGTGGTTGCAGAGAAGATTGCCAAGTATTATGCCTCATTTTTGTTGAAAGAATTGTTACTGCCAAAGTAATTGAAAGATTTCTGAAGAAAGTACACTGTTTATCGCATTTCACAGTTTCATATTTGACTGGAAGTAGTACATCAGTTGATGCTCTGGCACCAAAAATGCAGAAGGAAACATTGGAGTCATTTCGTTCTGGAAAGGTACTGGTCTTGTATCTCACAGATTAATCTTAAGATGTTTCAAAATTCTTGTAACCATCTGGTAAATTCCTCCTCGATAGGTCAATCTGTTATTTGCAACTGATGTACTTGAGGAGGGTATTGATGTTCCGAGCTGCTCTTATGTTGTACGTTTTGACCTGCCCAAAACAGTCCAGAGTTATATCCAATCTAGAGGACGGGCTCGGCAGAATAATTCCCAGTTTGTGACGATGCTTGAGAGGTGTGACCCAGTCCTTGTCAAACTGGAATATTGTGTACCCCTTTTTACATTAAGATTTCATTTCCTCAATATTTTCCTGGTATGTGATGTAACAACACACTCCAATTCCACATGTTGGCAGGGGAAATGTGGAACAGAGAGATCAGATGTTTAAGATTATCAGGAGTGAGTATTTGATGATTAACACATCTGTAAATAGAGACACCAACACAAGTCTTCCTAAGGCATGTAACATTGAGGAAACAAACTCATATGTTGTAGATGCCACAGGAGCTTCTGTTACTGCAGATTCTAGCGTTGGCCTCATAAAACAATATTGTGAAAAGCTCCCTAATGATGAGTAAGGATATTTTTCATTTTTTGTAAATCTCTAAGTATGGTTCTGCACATTTGATATCAATAGCTTTTGTTGTCAATCACTAATTGATCACTTTGTGATGTAGGTCCTATACACCAAAGCCGAGTTTTCATTTGTCAATTTCAGAAGGGCTACTAGACAATCATCTTCTCCCATTAGTTGAAATGCCTTCCAAAGATGATAATAACATGACAAGCAAAGATTCTGATTCAGGTGCAGGTATTCACAAATGACAATAGCAAGCCTAATTGTTATTAATCTATTTATTCATTTTTGTGACCGTTTGTTTGAAATGTTATTTTGTGTCTTTTGTATCTTTTGTATTTTTCACAAACTAAGTAATTATCTTCCTGCTTTTCATTGTCCTCTTAAATTTTACTTAACAAAGGAACAACAAAAAGGAAGGAACTACATGGGACAACTCAACTTCGTGCATTGTCTGGAAGTTGGGCCGGTAAACTTGACAGTACCATTTTCCACGCCTACAAATTTGACTTTTACTGCAACATTGTTACCGAGGTTTATTCTGGATTTGTTCTTCTGCTTGAGTCGAAGCTTGATGATGATGTGGGAAACCTGGAATTGAATCTTTACTTGGTCTCAAAGATGGTTAAGACATCTGTTTCTTCATGTGGCTATGTGCAATTGGATGCCGAACAGGTATGAACATAAGCTTATAAAAAACCTAAGTTGCTTCTCTATGTAAAGTACTTATTTGATGCCATTATTTTAACTTTCTTCATTTCTCCAGATGATGAAAGCAAGGTGCTTTCAGGAATTTCTCTTTAATGGCTTGTTTGGGAGGTTATTTGTTCGGTCAAAGTCATCTGAACTTCGAGAGTTTCTTCTGCAGAATGACACAAGCTCTTTATGGAGTGCCTCAAACATGTATTTGCTTCTACCACTTGAGAGTTCTCCCACTGATCAATGGAAAATAAATTGGATGGCTATCAATGCTTGTTGTTTTGCAACAGAATTTTTAAAGAGAAATTCATTATTGAATTCTGAAAGGCATGATGGTAATGGGGACAATAAATCACCCAGTAAAACCTTTTTGCACGAGACAGACTGCAAGGTGGAAAATGTGATCCACTTCGCTAATGAATCAGTTGATAGAAATATACTCAAAAACATGGTAGTACTCGCTGTTCACACTGGAAGAATTTACTCTATCCTTGAATTATTGAATGACACATCTGCTGAGAGTCCTTTTGATGGTAATGATGATGCTGCCCAACCTGAGTATGCCAGCTTTGCTGAGTACTTCAACAAAAAGTATGTGATCTGTGATCTTAGTTTATGCTTATGTGCTTCTGGATAACAATTTACAGTTCCAAAGATAACATTATCTTTGTATAGGTACCAGATTGTGTTGAGGTACCCGGGACAACCTTTACTTCTGTTAAAGCAGAGTCATAACCCACACAACCTTCTTGTGAGTTTTTGTGATGAAGGTTTGTTAAATCTTGATCATAGAATCTGATTTAGCAATTTTCTGTACTTGATGGATATGTTAATTTTAATACTCTCTCAAAAATGAGCAGGTGCTTATTCTAAGGCACGCTTTCGTGCTTATATGCCACCTGAGCTTTTGTTGAGGATTGATGTGCCGATTAGTGTTCTAAAATCAATGTACTTACTACCATCCTTGATGCACCGTATTGAGACACTAATGTCAGCCAGCCAACTAAGAGAAGAGATTAATTGTGGTTCAAACAAGTTCAATATATCAAGCTCGTTGGTTTGTCCATTTTTATGAATCATTTTTCTATATTCATCCATTCTTTTATCGGAACATTGTATCTAATAATTAGTTTTTTTCCTTTTTTGGCAATTAGATTCTTGAAGCGCTTACAACACTTAGATGTTGTGAAAGTTTTTCTATGGAGAGACTGGAACTACTTGGGGATTCTGTCCTAAAATATGCTGTGGGCTGCCATCTTTTTCTTAGATATCACGAGAAAAATGAAGGGCAACTCTCTGCACAGCGTTCATTGGCTGTTCGCAATTCAACCCTGTATAAATTGGGAACAGACCGTAAATTACAGGTACCATCAACATTTTAGACATGAAAATTCCTCTTATATTAGCCAATTTCTAGTTTGTCAAATAATATATATTATGCTCATAAAGACAAACGTTAATGGAATTATGCTCATTTGTGTTTCTTGTTTGACAGTTATATATACGAGATGGTGCATTCGATCCCCGTCGTTGGGCTGCTCCAGGGCAGCAATCTTTACGGCCAGTTCCTTGTGAGTGTGGGGTGGACACTTTAGAAGTTCCTCCAGATCCAAAATTTCAAACTGAAGACCCAAAAATTAAGGTAGGGAAATGCTGTGATCGGGGTCACAGATGGATGGGATCAAAAACTATATCAGACTGTCTAGAAGCCCTAGTAGGTGCATACTACGTTGATGGTGGACTGCCAGCTGCACTTCATGTGATGAAGTGGCTGGGTATTGATGCAGAACTTGATCCTGCATTAGTAGTTGAAGCCATTAATCGTGCATCTGTGCAATCTTATGCCCTCCAAACCAATGAAATCAACATTTTAGAGTCAAAGCTTGGGTACAATTTTTCTATTAAGTTTTTCCTACAAGAGGCAATTACACATACATCGCTTCATGAATCCTTCTGTTACCAGGTACAACAGAAGTTCTCTGCTAATTGGACTTGATTTTTTGTGATTAACTTTTAAATGCTTAATTATCTGTAACTTATTTGTTTTGTAGACTAAACTTGCATATGATCTCTCCTTTTTCACTTCTTGGTTTTTCTTTTGACAGAGGCTTGAATTCCTTGGTGATTCTGTATTGGACTTGCTTATCACCCGATATCTCTACCAGAAACACACGGATATAGATCCGGGGGAGCTGACTGACTTGCGCTCAGCATCAGTTAATAATGATAATTTTGCCCAAGTTGCTGTGCGCCATGACCTTTATAAGCATCTTCAACACTCTTCCACCAAACTAGTTAATCAAATAGAAGAATACATAAAGTCCTTCAACTCTTGTAACACCCCCAGCTCTGGTCCCGACCTGAAAAGTCCTAAGGTAAGTTACTAACCTTGGTATTCATGCAGAATTATCCATGACTCATTTGTTCATGGTTATGATATATTTAAATTGTCCATACATTCTCTTCTCCAGGCTCTTGGAGACCTGGTTGAAAGTATTGCCGGAGCAATTTTGGTTGATAGCAAGCTTAATCTTGATGAAGTTTGGAGAATATTTGAACCACTTTTATCTCCAATTGTAACCCCTGATAAACTCGTGCTCCCTCCACATCGGGAGCTTATTGAGTTATGTGATTCTCTTGGATACTTTATCAAAGAAAACTGTATAACTAAGGGGGAAATGGTGCATGCCGAGCTTAGGTTACAGCTTGATGATGTCTCTTTGGTAGGAGAAGGACATGATCAAAACAGAAAGGCTGCAAAAGGAAAAGCAGCTTCATGTCTCCTGAAGAAACTTGAGGTACGTTCCAGAAATGCTTATCTTGAATTATATAATGTTTCATCTCCACATAAGCTAACATTGAAACTTGTAATGCAAACAGGAAAGAGGAATCAAGAGGAGGAAACAGGGTCCCAATAATTGTTCTAACTCAAATCAAACAACTGATGATGACTCAATACAACCAGTGAGCCAGAAAAAGCAAAAGAAAACCGGAATCCAATTGCCTGCACAATCAACTGAAGCTCTTCCCGTTGCAGATGATTCTTCTAACAAAGCATGTAGTCACAATGACATCCCAGGTTTGCACCATCTTGTTATCTCTCTTCTGCATTTCCTCCTAATTGATAACAGACTCAAGTCTGCTGAGACTAGCAAGGAGATAACTTTCTACATATTCTTGCCAAGCATTCAATGATTTCCTACACAGAATTCTCGAACATGAAAACCCCTCCACCTTCTACTATATTTAGGCTTATTTTTTGAAGTTTAGATGAACTATTGTGATTAAGATTGCTCTTGATATTTTTTCCCCTCCATAGTTATCCCAGCAATCAGCACCAAGAAAGGAGGACCTAGAACCTGCCTTTATGAGCTTTGTAGGAGACAGCAGTGGCCGATGCCTACCTTCACAACAGCAGAAAATAAATATCGGTATCTCTCCTTTTTCCTGTTCTAGTGTTTAAGATAATTCTCCTCAACGTCCAATATATTTATCCACAATCCTTACTAAAGTCACAATCTATATAGTTACCTACTGCAATATAGTTCTTTATGTTTGTTTGATTTTTGCTGCTGCAGAGCTCAAATGGAGTTTGGAGCAGGTGCTGAAAAAAGGAAGGGTTTTATTGGTTTTACATCGAAAATTACCTTGCGTGTACCAAACTCCGGCGTTATTGAGTGTGAGGGAGATGAGAATGCTGATAAGAAGAGCTCGTGTGACTCTGCTGCATATGTCATGCTTCATGAACTCCAACAACGAGGTCAGCTCATCATTGGTGAGTGAATACTAGCAAGCCGTCCATTTCCTGGGTAATTTTCTGACAAAAAACTGCTAGGCAAATTTCTAACCTTGCCTTGAGATTGTTTACTAAATGTACATCTCCGTTCAAGCATTGCATTTGTTCTTGCGCTAGTTTGGATTGAGAAACAGATTTGGATCATTGTATATTTTTTCTGTCAATTTTCTATAAATAATAATGCAATTCATAGGGTTACAGAAATGTCTTCTTTCTGAAACTTGATAATATGCAAGTGAAGATTCAACATTCATGCAAGTCTGTTAGCTTCTGACTTGAGGCTTCTCTGGGATGCCAATGAAGTAATTCCTCGTGAATTCCCTAGTTTTGATGTGGATGACCTGCCTTAGAACGGACTTGGAGGAATCCATGGTGCTCACAAACTGGACTAGAGACATTGACTATTAAATCCAAAAAAAGACTAAAAAGACTTCTGGCTTGAGGCACAATGGTGCATTCTAAACATCCTGGCATCACTGCATCCAATTTGCAGATGATGGTACATCATGCTCTAATCAAGAGCTCGTATACGTTACTACTGTTATCTCCACTAATACGCTTCAACATCTCGAAACTCTTACGACTTCCTACGAATTCAACTCGTTTGAAAATCATGTCTGCTGTCTCTTTACTAGCATACGCTGCTCGAAGCCTGTCAGCATGCCTTGAATCGGTGTGTATGGCAGCTTCTATTTCTTGAGCAGACATGTTTTCCTGCAAAATAGCAGCAATGGAAAAGAGATCACTTTCATGTTTGGTGTATTTTTTTATCAAGCCATATTAACAACCTAGTCAAGACCCCGTAGAGAATGCGATTAATTAATAATATTGTGAAGTAACCTCAGCATCATACCTGGTAAAAAGCATAGATGTAATTCAACACCTGCAAACATGTAAACCCATCATCGCTGAAATATGTCCTTGAGGAAGGACCCATCTCAGAGAAACGGTCAACTGGAAATAGTATGGTAAGAAAGTGGTTTTTGAATATCAATTCCTTCTTCTCACTGCAAACAAGTCAAATGCAAAAGAATGATTCAAGGCAACAAAGCAGTTAGGGAGAAAATACAAGGATCACATATGCTGCTTGAAGCTCTCTCCATTCTACAGCAAGAGAACAAATATATTGACAGGTTCTATGCGGAATAGATATTGTGGATTGTAACCAATGGATATTGAGTGTGATTTGCTACCTTTCTGTAAGGGGACGTGTTAAGTTTGTAAATGAGACTACTGAATCCTTGCCATCATCTTTTGCATCAAAGAATATAGATTGATGTTCACTAGCATCTTCACCACTGAGAGAGTCTGTGTAAATGGATGCAGTTGAAGTTGGCTCAGATATTGACCAGCAAATGGAGTCCAGAAGGGTGCTTGGGGTTATTGGACGAATTGGGGTCTGACAAGTCTGAATGGAAAACAGAAGGCACAAAGAAATGTATACTACATATTATTATCATGAAGCATAGAGCAAAAGTAATAGTACAACAGATAACCAACTTGCCTGCATACGACGACCACGGCGATTTCTAATCCTGATTTTAGCATAATGTACAATCTGTTGCCTTTCCTCATGACTTGCATTACTTCTGAAGCCCTGAGAATCCTGAGAAGCATTTCCCTTACTAACTTCCTATAAAAGAAGGAAAAAAAATCATATATATGTATATATAAAGCATAAATCCTATGCATAAAACAGTGCAAGTATCAGATGATTATAATCATCACCCATTTTGCCTTAAAAATCATAGTTTTTCTTCATACATTGTTTCATACAAACAGGTGAAATTAGTACAAAAACAGAAACATAAAAAGGCACCAATCTCATAAATCTGAAAATGAAATATTGGAGAGTACCTTTCCAATGCCGCTGTTCTGAGAATTTTCTAACAGTGTACCGATTTGCCTTGCCAAATCAGCTGACATGTGAAGAAGCTTCTGAACAAACTTCTCCTTCGCTGTTTTTAGTATCCATAGTGGCTGAAAAACACCGAATATCAGATGAAATCCATTTCATAGATGCCATCCAACAGAGTATCAATTATCTTTTTCTGAATGCTGTTCGTGTTGAGGAGATTCCATCATTATGAACTGTCTGAAGTTAGATGTAACAAGGATGTTAGAAGACTCACTGTAACAAGGTTGTTTGAGTGGCCTATATATCGATGGACAGAAGTCCCTTCGCACACCACATGACTCGCATTGCAACCAACAAACAATCGATCTAAAATTGTGGCACCTTCTTTGATAGCCGCTTCAATAACCTGTCAATGTATTAAATGTCTCAGAGAACTCATAAAACAATCAAAGAGAAGCTAACCTAGGATATATAAGGAGTTATACATTGACTCATCAAAATTTGATACATAAATAACACAAGTAGGACTTCCATTGGAATGCAACGTAGTTTAAATCAATATAAAAATGAAAAAACTAACTTTTAGAACAAAAATGAACTCTACCTTATTCCTGAGTTCATTTGAAATGTCTGAATCTATGTACATGGTATGACCAGATAGGGTTAACCCCAGACTTCTATTAGAGTCTCCTCCGACAGAACAAAGATGTGGTTTCTCTATCGTGTCAAATTTTATAGCTTCATGAAAGCCAGCAGGAAGACATGATTTTTCAGCAGAAAAACCAGCAAGCCGTTTCAACTCATCCATGCGTTTGCTATTTTCTCCAACACTCTTTACAGTGTAAAGTGATTCACTCAACCTTACTACAATAGAGGAGAAAAAGAAAGAGAAATTAGATGGAAAGTGCATAAGATACAACATGTTAGAGAAATAATAACGCTCTATTTTCCCTAAACCACCTTAAAAGTCCCACTCTTCAGTAACTGCCACTTAGGCAGACTCGAACATATTAGTTCTCAATTAAACACTCTTCTGACAATTTGGAATGAAAAATAAGTTGGAGGTTCCATGAATAGTTAAGAAGCACATCTACATGCCAATGGCAGCTCTTTTGCAGAATGTATCAGTGGAAAAACATGCTAATTGAAGGCAGCATTCCTGGTTTACTAGTTGGTAGCCTAAGTTATGCCTATCTTACTTGGGGACTCGTGATCACATTCCAGAATTTACTACTTAGTAAACATGTACGAATAATTAATCATTAGAGCAAAGACTGGAAAAAGATTAATCTGTGAGTTTGAAAATTAAACAAGGGGCAACAGCATCAAACCAAAATAAATTAATATAGCAATAACACTTATCACATCTAGGCAGTATGACGTAAAAAGTGGCCTGCTCTTACCATTCCTCTTGACACTATCCACAAACCAGCCAAGTGTGACAACAAAGAGACCACTTCTTGCTCCATGCTTCAAAGCGTGCTCAAACTTGCGTCCACTAAGGCTGTAAATAAAAGTTAAGGCCTTGAGGGTCTAGTTTTTATCCTCAAACTCGGTTTCTTTCTTTAAGCCAACCAATAGGGAAAAATGTGAAATGGAACAGATTAGATAAGTCTTGCCAATCCCATTAGTTTTAATCAAAATTTGATTAACTGACTAAGCAGGGTAATATGATTTAGATATTCTATTCCTTTACATGTACATTTTAATAATTAATCGACCGGGGGAAACTCTAAAGAAAGAAACCACCTTTCATCCACAATCACCAAAATATCATACTAAGCGACAAATAAGATAATCTATGAATTTTAAAGCTAAAATAGTAATGATAAAGGATATCTGGACCACCAAGTGAGTACATTGAGGATGTAAACTAGGGTTGTATTGACCTCCTAATCTTTCCGTGGCTTCCTTTACTTGTTTCCTTGCTTCTGAAAAAAGGAAAAGCAAATATGAATATCTACATATTTAGCTCCTTAATATGCAAGTATAAGCTTTGAAATTGAAAATGAATTCATGGCAAAGCAAGCTCTGTTAAGGCAAAGAGTCTAGCTTATGCAAATGAAATCACCTTACAACTTCCCAGAAAGCAATAAAGGATTAAAGGGTACAAAAGATGATCAACATATCAAACCAAAAAGATAAGAAACGAAAAGAGAATCCATTTGAATACGGGAGAACACAACATACCTTTAGATAGACCTGTAACGCATATGGAAAGGCCAGAAAATGGACCTGTAGATCGAACCAACGACTCGGACCCAACAGAGGAAGACGCTGCCGGAGACATTAAATCAAAAGACTTCAATCCTCTGAAAGAAGGCACAGAAGATGGAAACCCAACAAACAGCCTGGAACACCCTTTGCTGTCGATCACCTCAACTCTGCCAACACCACCCATCTTCACCACAGTTTTCTCTGTTCTGAATGAACAAGACAAAATTTTCCAGAAAAATACTCAACCATTCTTCAACATTTAAATCAAGAACAGAGAAAACACCACAAAGGGTATGTGAGAAACAGAGAAAGTGTTATGGGATAAAAACCAACGGTACCCAGGAATGATTCAAGCAATTCAAATTGAATTATGAAGACAGGGGAAGGGAATATGAATCTATATGGTAAAAGAAAAAGGAATCAAAAATGGGAATCAGAGATTGGAGACAAATTGAGAATTAAGGAGCGTAAAAAGTATGAGAAAAAAGTGAGAAATTTTTTTGAAGGAAGTGCTCTGTGTCTCTTCTCTGGCAAAATGCGTACTGAGACTCTGGTCTTTGCTTTATTGGGTTCAAAAGAGAACTCTCCACCATTCAAAGTTGCAAGGCAGGGAGGCAAAAGCCAAGCACGGGCAATTTTAACTTTTTTTCTTTTTTCTCTTTTTCCCTCTGAAAATCTGTTACCTAACATGGGTACTTGAATTTGGAAATTTTTCAAACTTGCCATTCCCAAATGCCTAATATAAAAAATAAAAATTTAATTTTAACACATAAATTTTACACATTATATTTATATAAAATTTTAATTATTTAATTATTTTTTTTAATAATTAAAATTTATCATAATTTTTTTAAATAAAAAATAATTATTTTTAATAAAAATAAATAAATCTTAACAATTAAAAGTAAAAAGATAAATGATTGAAATTTTATATAAATATAATATGTAAAACTCAAGTGTGTAAGTGGATCTTCAACGCAACAACAAAATTCTTTTATTTTTTAATATTTAAATAAAATAAAGAAAAGTAAAAATTAGAGTATTTTAGTACTTTAAATACCAATATTTTTCATGAAATTATTTAAATATCTTAATAAATCTTTTTTATGTATTAATTTATTAGGAACATTTTAATTTTTTTGTTATCTTTCTTAATATTTTAATTATCAAAATATGCTAATTTTTATGAGCACTTATAATCTTCCCCGTGTGTTTTAACCGGTTATAACCCAATTTTAGGTGGACTATCAAATTTTAACCTTATATAAAGAAGAAAAAAAAAGATGCGGTAGATCAAGAGTATCACATTTAAACAGTAAAACATCAATTATCTTCTTATCAAATTGCCAATGACATGAGTTTGAGTTCGCGTTTGAATTCGAGTCACATAACATGCGAATAGAGTAGAATAAGAGATGATAAAGTATTGTCTCTCATTGTGTAACTAATATAAAAAAATTTACTAACAATTTAAATAATTCAATGATTATTTTTTTGAAATAAAAGATCATTAGTTCAAATTGTATTATATACAAATAAAGTGCGATAAAAAATATAAGAGAATTACTTTGTATTATGTAATTAAAATAAAAAAATAAATTATATAATTTAATAAAATCTTAACATGCTATAAATTAAACAACACAACAATTTTTGTTAAAAGAATTAAAGAAGACGAGGAAGTAAAGCATTGAAATGATTTAAAATAGTACTTGACTCTGATTTTGATGCACTGAATATAAGGTAGGAAGGGAAGAAGATGATTGAATATAAAATGTTTACCATAGATTGATTCCTGTAAGCAACGTTTCACTCTCACCCACGAAAGAAAAAGATGCCAACTATCATTGTTATTTAATTACTATAATTTTTTTTAAAAATTATAAAATTTAAAATTTAATAATTTTATTTTTAATTTTTTCACTTGTACTAGTTGAAAAAAAACACACACAATACACAAAAGGAAAAGATGGAGAGATCGATGTTTTAAATTTGGAGCCTCTCATAGAAAAATAATTTAAAGTGTGTGGTAATTATGCAATTTGATAGGAGAAGATGGGGCATGTGGGTCATTGGAGGGGTCCATGCTCCATGGTCCATTTTTGTTTTTACAGATTTAGGTCCTTTTCCACGGAAGTGTGTGTCTCATGAAGAAGTTGACCTTCTTTATTAAACTGTGATGATGTGAGGAAAGGTGATACGTATCCGTAGCAGCCGCAACTAGAGGCCCTAATTTATTGATAGTTGTCACATTAAGAAGTTCATTTCATGTATATCCAACGTATTTTTGCAGGGTAGCTTTGGGGACGATAACCCTTTTTTATTTATTTTTTTTTAGAGTATAATAAATATATTTTTTATAATTAATTTATATAAAAAAATTATAAAAATTAATTTTTTTAATTTTATTATCACGTAAATATTTTTAATTAATTAATTAAATTAAAATCAATATTTATGTTTTTCTTACAACTTAAGTACAAAATTAGGTAATAAATAACTTGTGCTATAAGAACACAAGATAACCAATGATTTGTTAGTTTGAGTAGAAGGAACCCGATTCTTTTTAAGCAAAATCTTGCATTTGAGTCTTATGAATAAAGAAATTGGTGTTTAGAAAGTTTTCCCCTCAATAAGGTTCGACCCGATTTAATTTTAAATTAGTCGATACTCAATAAAATTATCGGATACTGAAAAGTTAATACAAAAAAAAAGAGGTTAATACAAAAAAAAAAAAAAAAAGAGCACAAGATAGAAAAAGACCTTTTCCTTTTTTGTATAAATCTTGAGAGTAGGGAATTGAACTCAAGTTTAAGGGTTTGAATATTGAAATAATGCACCTTCAACTAATTCAAGGGTGATGATTTTTTTTTATCAATAATTTAAAGGTAAAGGCATACAAATAATTTATTTATATAATTTTTATTTACAACTTTTATATGTTATTAACTAATGGGTATGAGTTTGTCAGATTCTCCACCAAGTGCCTTGCGACCAATTCTTATAGGCTACCAAATGAGGGCTTCTTTCTTCCAGTTTTTAGTTTCTTTTTTGTTTTAATTTTTTTAGTGTATCAAAAAAGATAACTTTTATATGTTATTAAATAAATAATATATAATAAAACGAATTCAAATATTAAGTCTTAATAAAGTGAAAATAGTTTATTTTTAAATAAGATATAAAATTATTTTAAAATATTATATATAAAATTTATTTATAAATTATTTTTCTATTTTTGTGGATTCAAAAGGTGCATCCAGTTTGAAATGGGAATGATGAGGAATTTGAATATGAAAACTTCTTGGTGAAGGTTCTTCTCAAAATTAAAAGATGGGGTGGGAGGTGGGGCTTGGTAAAGGTCAATTTTGTATTATTGGGTATAGGAAAAGAAGCAAGGTGGCAGCAATTCAAATGTGACCATGTGATGTGTAGCACTACGCGGCGGAAGATGACAAAAGGGAAATTGGTCTGGAAGCAAATGACATGAGCTATGTACTGTTACTTACGTGCTACTCGTAGGTGATAGGCAAAAACTCCTAATCATTTTCCACCATCTAGAGTAGACAAGATCCTATATAACAGGGTGTTGTCCTTTTTGCTGTAGTTGTATTAATTTGGACCAACAGCAAGAACACATAGCCTATCAAAAATAGAAATAAACACATATAAGGCGCATTCAATACGAGATTACAAGAAGTCATGTATAGTTAATTATTTAAATAATTTAGTAATAATTTTATTATTAAAAAATATTTAAATTTAAATTGTATAATATTTGAATAAGATAAATTAAAATATCTAAAATAATTATATCTTATTATGTAATTTAAAAAAATTTATATCTTTAAATTCAATTGGTTTACTTTTATTATTAATGTCATAAATTAGTTTGTATGTATCAAATTAAATTATAAATTATATTTTGTCAAAAATAAACCATTCATGATAAAATTATTAACTTCACAAAATATTACTTTTCATAAACTCGCTAAAATCTTATATTTGTTTCAATAAAGAAATCCATATGGCTCATAAAAAAGAGAAAAAAAATGAAGAATTTTCTTTGGGTTTAGAGCCTTAGAGGTGACAAATGGCATTGATAGATGTATTACAATCTTCCCGCCAAGATAAAACCAACAGCCCACGCATTACATGTTTTGTTTGTGCTTTGATTTGGCGTATATTATATCATATTCATTGTAAGTTGTAAGTCTATTCATTGTAAGTTGTAACTAGACTTAAGCAGCAATCTTTGCAGTTAGGAATCTGAGATCTGGTCAACGGCTCCGACAACGACTCGTCTGTTTTAGCCGTGAAACCAAAGTCAAGTTACAGAAATGGCGGGAAAGTAACAAGGAGTGGGAGCTGTCATCTTCCAGGGAACTATTGGAGAAGACTCCATTTGATGTTTTCGCTGTTTGTTCCCACTTTTGGACTAAAACAACAAAAGGAAATTAATGTCTATTTAATATAATTTCGTCATATTTTGGCTACATTTGTTTTTTGCTCTTTGTTTTAGCATCTCTTCTTGAGGTAGGAATGCCTGTAATCAACAATTCTTTGAAATACTGCATTTGAAGTCAATTCGAGAAATGGGAAAACTTCCCAGATGTGCTGAACTTTATTACTTCACAACTAATGTCAATTATTAAAGGAACAGGGCTGCAAATAAAGGAGATTAGCTTTCATATATCAAAGACAGACGGTACATTAATCACAAAAGGAAACTGTAATCTACATAATAAAATAAGGGGGGAAAAAATAAACGTTTTCACTGCTTCACCTTTTCGGGTTTTCCCTCTTTGATTGCCTGCAGGGTGGGGGAGACAGGAGGAAGGAAAAATATGCACAAAAGGGAGAGCAAAATTAATCGTGCAGAACAAATCCACCCAAAAAATGTAAATTACACAGCTTAGAGCATCAAACGGATCTGAAAAGAACAATGCAGGATAATGCGCACACTTAAATCTTCATTATCCGCTGAAGGGCTCCACAAAAAATTTAGAAATGAAAATCCCTCCTTGCACTTCAAGAGAATAAAAATTTGGGTTTCCAAGTTCCAACTATTTAGTCATCCTTCTTGATGGTTACGAACTTCCTGGAAATATCAGATTTCAATTTGCACCCCCTGGAGAGAGCTCCCATCACAACAGCATCAATTGTTTGCTCGTTCTTTTCATATAGGTAGAAAGCTACAAAGATAACTGGTAGTCCTGCAGGGGAAGAAGAGGTCAAACCATCATAGACAGTGGCTTCAATGAGAAAAATGATAACAGAACTTTCCAAAAAGCAAGAGTTATGAAGGGAATATGTTATGAATAATCTGATCTGGTAACTTGAAATATCGAGACATTTTATGCTGGTACCTTTTAAAGCTTGAACATGCTCAAGGGCACATCTTTTTGAGGATTTAAGCATGTCAGTTCAAATACATTCATGCACATGTTGTCAATGAGAGAGAGTACGTACCTATAATAAATAAGCTCTGAAGTGATATGGCTCCAAGGAAGCTAAGAAGCATTAGGGAGAAAACAACCTGCTTCATTGTCAGAGCCAAAAAAGGAGTTTGACAAAATGAGTAAAAGTTCCATAATTAATTCACATGAGAGCTTCCACAACAAACTGCACTCAGGTGCCTATGATTAAGTACAGAGAATAAAGAATCCAAATTCAACAAATTGGACTAGGATGACCACACACTCATTAGTCCTTGAAGTATAAGTGCATATATATGGCAGCTTCAGGAACTCAAAATAACGAGCAGATGATGAGAGTGATTATACCTTCAGGAAAAGCATTGAGTCCTTCCCCTTGCAAAGAGATCTTAAAGCATTAACACCATAATTCCACAATGAAGCCACTGACATAGCAACTTGGTGTGATTTCTCTTCTGAAAACTGGAAATGTGAAGCAGGAATTTTTTCAACTGTATATCCCAATCTGCATCATTAGACAATTTAATTCATCAAAATGAGGTACAAATACTAAAAAACTATAAAAAGTGGTTACTTTTTAATGGAATTGTGAACTATAGGCTGTAGGCACAACACAGAAGTATTCTTTTATAGGATAAGACCAAGATTATGCTTTCTTCTTTCTCTTCAACATGCCCATGTTGTAAAATAACTAAATTAAACCTCTAAAATATATACACTCAATTCTATGAATTAATTATTAAATATAAAACAAGATGAAATGGAAATATATCTATTTAATCATCAATATTTTTGAAGTCTTGAATTACAGGATGCACTTGCTACAGTTTTGGAAATAATATTTTTGAATTGATAAAAGTAAAATTTGAGACCACTTAGAAACTGAACCTAAACTTTATCTATTTATTTTCATATGACTACAAACCAAAATAAGTAGGACTCAAACCCATTTCTTATAGATTGGGACATGCATGATGCACCTTAGTACCTTAAAACACAGGCTACAAGCCCAGATGCAGCAATCCTAAACTTTTAGGTCCAAAATGTACTGTTCCTAAGAATTTTAAATTGTAAAGAATGCAGGACTAATAAATTGACATGTCAAAGAAAATAAACCCACTTACATTTTATCAGGTAAACAGCCATGGATGAACAAGAAGATTGATGCCACCAAGAGAAGCTTTGAAAGTGCAGTAATGAGTGTAGAACCAGAAGCAATGAAGTTGTAGTAAATTGCAACCAAAACTAAAATCACAGTCAGAGTCTGCTTTCTATCCTTCCAGAGTAGGGTGTCAGCAACTGCAATGAGAAAAAAAAATGCTTGAAAAATGTGTGACCCACACCATGGACTGTCTCTTGAGTCTAGAGTGTTTAATAACAATAAAAATATCATTTTAACAAAATAAGTCTCAGACAAAATATTTGAAACTTTATGCTAAAAAACGTATCATTAGCTTTGCCATCTTTTATAGCCTATCTCTAACTCATATTGTTCATCATGAATCACGTCATGAGAGCAGATGAAATACCATAAAAGACAGGTTGCCTTAGTTTGAGAAAAGTTGGCAAAAATCTCAGCTAAATGAACTATTTAATTGCAATTAAAGATTTTAAGTTATAGAGCAAGCCTAATCAAGTTTCATGAATAATAATATAATTATCACATGGCATTTCCAGTTGTCTATACTTTTTCTACAGCTATAAGAGCAATCATAGTCACCGAACCAATGACAGTAGTGAGTCATAGTCACCGACCCAAGACAGTAGAGAGCCATGGTGGCCTACAATACTGAATATCATTCTATAGCATGCTGAGAAGGTACAATTGTAGCAGAAACAAAAACATATTTAGATAACAGCTGTAGCAAGAAAGATATAACTTTCACCTCTTCCACGTCCAAGAAATAGAGAAGCTTTAGATGGTCCTTCTCTCTTAGGTTGATTTTCAGCTCTCAAGTGTGAGTATGACTCAATGGTCCTTTTTATGCCTTCCTGCAGAGTTGTTAGATCAATTTTTCATAAATAAGGCATTGATACAATAAAGTGAAGTTTTTTTTTCAAAAAAAAAAGGTGTATGATCACAGGATGGACATCTGAATACAGAATGGGGTTCTGAAGCTTCCTAGGCATAGGCAAGTGAGAAGCACTCATCATTGTTTACTGATTAAAAGTTCTGTACATATTTACCAAGAACAAGTGTCTGACTCTGAATTTTGTTAAATTGATTTAATACTTCCACCATAGAACACAGTTCATCAGGGAATGGGGACATATTGGGGATACCTCCTTAACTTACAGTATAGAAGAAAATGAATGGAATATTCAGCATATTTTAATTTTACTTCATGAAATATGAATAAAATAACCAATTATTGTCAACATAATTAAATATAATAAAATCAGGATAGAACCTGAAGAGGCACAAGGGGTTCATATCCAAGACGTTCTTTCGCTTTTGTTGAATCAAAAGATCTGTTACCAGAAAGGAGTCTGATTCTTGAAGGTATCAACTGTGGAACCTTCATGCCATATGGGCCAAAAAGCCTATATGCCCACTCTATGACATGTGCAATTGGCATGACAACAATAGCAGGGATCTTTATTCTTGGCCTATACATCATGCAATTCAGAATAAGAAGACCATGAAGTGGACAGTTCCATAATAAAATAATAGAGGAACAGAAATTATGGCTTCATTATTAGATAAGAATACATTATATATGAAGATATTTGAAAAGAATAGCTAAAACGTAATTAAGGAGAAACATAGGAAATGCGCAAATACACATGGATGGAAAAAAATCAACATCGCATTCATATTGAAGAGAAGGGGAGAACGTGAACATAATTTCATCAGGAATGATGTAATCACACTCAGATTCTATTTACAGGGGTGGGGGTGGGAGGAAGCCACTATATCTGCTCAAAATGTAGGAAGAGAGGACAGAAAGTACCTCTCATAGCCAAGACCCTCAAGAATTTGTGAGACAAACTCCCAGAACTTGATAGGCTCCATATTGGTTACAAAATATGCCTGATAAAACAATGGTTAGCTGTTAACAAGGCATCTGTTTGAACTACAGAATGTCAAGATCTCCTTGTCTCTTGGTTTAAGCATATCTAAAGGATGGCACTACCTACCACATAAATTCCCCCCTGCCCCTTTTTTTTTTTTTTTTCCTTTGTGGGTGGAACTGGAAACTGGTTAGAGATTAAAACAAACTGAAAGCAAATTAAATAATACCTGTCCCGCAGCTTTCTCTGTTGTTTCCCCACCTGCAGCTAGAGCTCGTTCAGCACATATGTGAGCATGTGCCACATTTTCAACATAAGTGAAATCATATATGTTATTGCCATCACCAATTATGAACTGAACATTAAAACATGGAAGAATAAGAGAAGGAAAAGAAGAAGTTTGAAAAGAAATCTTGGTAAACAAGATGAACACGTAATAAAACAAAGTAAAAGGGAAAATAATAAAGGATTCTTTAAAAATGTGTCAATTAACCATACTTGAAGATCATATTGGATCTGAATGATAAAATGTTAAGAAGAATAATTGAAGAAAAGAAAGTTCAATAAAAACAAGAGAAATCTACCTTGGATTTTCCTGCCCTTGCAGCAGAAACCAGAGCTGGGACAAACAACCTATCACCAGGGCCAAAAATACCACTAGGACGTAAGCAACAAGTTAGAAGCCCACTGATACCATTTGATTTGATGACCAAACCTTCTCCTTCAGCTTTGGTTGTTGAATAAGAATCAATGTGCTGAAATAATTCATAATATTAAGTCAACCTACACGTCACTGATATTTGTAAATTGGAGAAAGGCTAGGACTCCATTCATATGAAATTATAAATCTAATAAGGAAAGGCTGACTTCAAGCAACATAAAAGCTTATGTTCAAAATCAATTGAATAGTAATTTCTGAAAGAAACAATCCTCATGCTCCAAGAGAAAAAAAGACTAGCAGTACTTCATTAGAATAGGCAAAATCGTACCTTTTCTGGATATGGCAAAGATTCATTCCCGTTAAAGATTCCATGAATTCCATCAAAGACGACGCTAGCAGAGCTAGTATAGATCAGCCTCTTTACTTTAAGCTCAACGCAAGCATCAATAACATTCTTTGTCCCTACCAATTACAGAGTGAAAATCAAACCAAAAGCTACTCTTAAGAACAAGTGTCACAGAAATTCAAAAGCCATCTGTAGATTCTGTACTGTACCTTCAACATTAACTGAGTGATGAAGTTGGAAATTATTGATGGAGGAATTTGGAGCAGCCATGTGGAATACTACTTCAGCTCCTTCAAATGCTGCACAATTATTTGAAAATTTTAGGTCAAATTCAACAAACAGAATAGAAATAGAGTGGATGATTCCAGAAATTCCGACCTTGAAGCACTTGACTCTTGTTGCGAAGATCAGCGGAGATGTACTGAGCACGGCCGGAGCGGAGAGCTTCTCCTAGGACTCCGTCCTCCTCTTGCGGCTCTAGTTCAATTTTGGCAGGCAAATCAGCAATCCGAACCGAGAATATCTCGTAGCGGAGCAACATTTCAACCAAATGCCGGGCGGCGAAGCCTCTTCCGCCCGTCACCACGCACCATTTCGACATGTTTCTCACTACAGTGACAACCGAGAGGAGGATCGATAGGATGAGTAGCTTTCTAGGCTGTCGAGTGATCTCGATCTAGATTGAAAGTGAAGAGTGTGTGAGTATCTGCGGCCGTAGCTGTTGCAGAAGCAGAGTTCTTTTATTTATTTATTTTTTTTATTTTTTACTATTTTCTGTTCGCAATTCACGAGACTAGAGATTCATTGAGAACTTGAGATTCGTTATTCGTCTTTCGATTTTAACTTCTTAAGGTTATAATGTTATATATATATATTTTTTATACTAATTTTTTTAATATTTTAATTTTAAATTAATTTAAAATCATATCAAATCAACTTTTATTTTTGATTCATAAAATTCAAAATCGAGAATTTATTTAATGAATTCAATTCTTTTTGGATCAATAATTTATTTTTATGTTATAATATTATATAAAATTATAAAATTATAATATATTATATTATTAAATAAATTTAATATAATATTAAATAAATAAATATAAATAATATTATAAATAAATCAAATTATACCATAAATAAATTTTTAAATAAAAATTTTAATTATATAATAATATATTATATTATATATTTATAATATCACAATATAATATCACATAATATTATATATACTAATTATAATATTTTTTTTAACCTTAAAAGGCACAGCAGCAGGCAGCAGTGGCCTGATTCTGTTGGATCAATGTCTACCTTTGGGCCATTGGGAAAACAATTTCCTTTAACAAAACTTAGCTTGGCTCGATCGATTATTGGGCCCACGGATTCAACCTGGGCAAATTTTTTTAGATTGTGTGTAAGCGCATGAACAACTATTTCTCTCGAGTGTGAATAGTGAAGACTGCATTAGAGCATATATAATGGAAACAATAAAAAAATTTATTTTAGTGTTTTATCATCCTAATTAATATTATTTTATATAAATTCATATTTTTATATATTTAATTTTTAAATAAAATACTTAACAAAACACATTCTCTATTATGCATATTCTTAAACAAAGCTTTTTTAAAAATTACACATCATATATATATACATATATATATTTTTATCTTAATTGCACAATGAAAAACAATCATCATTATCTCTTATTTCACCTCACTTGCATATCATACGACTCGAACTCAAGATTTCTTACTTTCGATGAAAATAAATAATCACTAAATTATTTAGATCGTTGACACAATAATTATACTTTATTCTCCCCACATTTAATATATATTTTAATAAAAATTTTGAATTTTTTTTTTTTTTAAATCTAAGCCGTTGCATTCAAAATCCAAAATGGCAT